>JAUNZM010000482.1:0-585081 GCA_033459285.1 Clamator glandarius | reverse complement strand
TAAATCCTAGCTGTTCTGGTATCCTGTCATGCATTGTGTGTATACGAGTGAGGTATGTCAGGGAGGGTGCTCAGCTGATTAACCTGGACTATCCTTCTGTTGCATAACTGAATAGAAATTTCCTATTCCCTTGATCTGCTCCTGTAGTCTGTATTTGTAGGCTTTCAAGAGGTACGTACATGACGCTGTCCTACAAGCACCCTTTGTTTTTCCTGTCAGAACAACAAGCAAAGCAAGGGACAGAATAGTGTAACAGCATAAATAGAGAAGCGGTGGATTTTCAGAGCTGTACATTGTTGATTTTTATATGAGCTGCTTTGTGTTCAGCATTTTTTATATGTTTGCTTTCATGTCTAAACAGAGATATCAAAATCATGACTTAGGTTACCATTTCAAATTAATTGTAGCTGTGTATCTACAAATCAGTACCTAGATGTTGACTTTGGGCAGTTCTCTCTGAATGACTCTGAAAACACAATCAGAATCTCAAAAAACATTGAAATCACTTGTTTTGGGTAGAGCTGGCTCCAGGTGTTCCCTTCAGTCCCAGTTCAGTTCCCCAATCATGGAATGGTTAGAATTAGAAGGGATCTTAAAGATCATCTAGCTTCATTCCCCCTGCCATGGGAAGGGACACCTCGCACTAGATCAAGTTGCTCAAAGCCTCAGATCAGGATCTTCTGAAATACTTAATTTTACAAGAATGCAAAAAGAGACTATAAACAAGGTATTTTCTTAAACTGCACCCTCGCTAGAGGGTTATGAGGGGGTTTTTAGAAATATTAATAAAAAGCTAAAAATGAACAAAAATGTTTTTACTTTAGGAGTTCCATGGACATTTCTTAATTTCAGAAAAAAAATGTGTTCATGGGAACATTTCATCCTAATCCTGAAATTGCCATTTTGGGACATCAAATTTTCTTGTCATGAAGTCCAGTGTCAGGTTAGGTCATCTCAATGAGATCAAGTCCATTCTCCAAATGCTATTTATAAGTGCAGGCTAATACCTTGTATTCTGAGATACACAGAAAAGATGCAGACAATAACCATTTTAGGCTGTGCTGATAGAGGAATGCCATCAGTGACTTCTGACACAGCTCAGACACCACATCACTTGTTCCAGAATAGGGCCAGAAGAAAAACTTCCAGCTCTGGGGAACTGTCCAAAACTTAGCTCCCATGGAGATGAGGCTTCTCGAAATTTAAGTGTCTGCTATTTATGACAGTCCTGGGTCAAAAGTCTTCTGTGCATCTACTGCACATGAATGTGGCCAAAGTTACATTAGGACTAGCTCAAGTTTAATTTTCCAAGGTCTTTTTTGGAGTTTGGACCAGCTCTCTTCCCTGACAACTAGAGCCCACATGGATTTTTTCACTTCCTCAGTGATACAGTAGTTTTAGTCTTGCTGGTATTTAAGCTGATGACATGAAAGACAGCTACAGCAATTGCAGATACTTCTGTTTATAGAGATTTAATAGAAACACTCAGCATAAAATTCACTGAGCAGCATCTTGCTGTTGGAACAGTTAAATCTTAAATGCCATTAAACTTGATAGAAATCACAGCAGACATCCTCACATAAACCTTTCAGTAAACTTCAAATGTGGACACAAATTCCTCTCCAGGATAGGTGGAACACAGCAGCACAGTTTCAGAGAGGCCATCTCACAGTTAATAAATCCATTCAGCTTGAAATACATCATTTTTCCAGAAGTGTCTCTCCTTTGTAATTTTTCTTCCTTAAGAAAGCAGGGAGGAAACTACTACTGAGAAATAGAGAGTTGCTGAGAGGCAGCTGACTCAGTGCCCTATGGGACATGGTAGATTCTGCCACCCCAAAAAGCTTGGCTGCCACAGTCCCCTGTTGTCAGCCAAATCCTGACACCCGGACCCTCACACCCCTGAGACTTGTGGTCTTGAAGCTGGCTATTCTCACACATGCATCCTCTGAAACCACAGCCATTAAAAAATAGTCAAAAACACCATTTGATAGGCACAGAGCACAAGCATAGGGCAAGGGTGTTGGTCAGTAACCCACCTGCATTTAACTAGCCCTTTCTATTCCTTTTTCTTTCCCCATGCTTTCTTCCTCCCAGTCTCCCTTGAACCTGTTCCCTCACCTTTGATTTTTCCCCTATGTTTCCCATTAGTAAATCATACCTATACCCCCATAAAACATGTTACCATAAATTTTACTCAGTCCACTAATTCTTTTCTCCGCATATTCTATGATAGGTCCTATACCCTCGTAGGCAATACAAAGCAGGACAGGGTCCAAGCTTGAATGAGTTTGAGGAATAATTTATTTGATGAGGTTAACAGGAGAGGCAGTGAGCTGATCCTTCTTCTTTGATGGTTCACAAATAACCAATTCAGCGTGCTCCATTTTTGCCTGTTATAGGCACTTCCTAAGTTCTTTCACCTGGCCATCAATAGATCTCTCTTTACCATCATTTTCCTTGAATCAAAAAAATCTACAAACTTCTTTCCACTGCAAATAATACATATAAAATCTGAGATGGAAAGAGAATATTGGGAGCACTGACAGCGAGTTCATTCTCTGAGCAAATACAAAAGGCCAGTCTAGCCCTCAGATGGAGCAAGTCACATCTACTCCCCCCGCCAGGCATTTTTAGACTATTCAGTCTCACAGCCCCAGAGGCCAGCATTCCTGAGGGGGTCTGCAGACCCACCTTGGAACAAAGGTCTTTGTTCCCTTCATCAAGATTTAGTCTGCACTTCAATAGGGGGAGGTAATTTATTCATTTGAAACTGCAGTATCAAATAATTGCATTTGAAACACTTGCCATAATCCTCAGGGCATGAAACATGGGCCTCAGAAGAACAATCCTAGAGCTCTTTTGTGTTTCTAAGGGTTAGTGAGGGCTTAGGGTAAAGTAATATCTGCTACAGATGGAGAAATAGTCAAGCCTTCTGAACACAAGTTCTTCTTTTGGTCTGAAAGAGAAACAGCAACTGTCAGTGCCAAATTCAGGTTGAGAACACATGCTATGAGTTGAACTTGATATGGTAATTAGTTAAATCATCCAAGAGAAACCTTGCTAGTATCTGTAAAGCAAAAATAAATGCTTGTAGGGAAAAAGATGATGAGTTGATTGTCTCCTATGGAGAGAGCAGAGACAAGTGATATGTCACCTCTGGGAAAGGGAGGAGGAGGCAAGGGGAAGGAGGAAGAAATTGAAACACACTTTAAGCCAGTGTCCCTCTTGTGTCCAGATGGTTTTATTGCCCTATGCTGGTTTGAATTCCAGTTCACACACATCTTTTGGAGGATTTAGGGTGAGGCTTTTGGAAAGAGAGGGGTGTAGAATAGCTTTTCTTTGAGAGTCAGGATCAGGAGGTCAGAGCTAGAATGATCATTCTGTGAGAAATCCCCTCTTCCTGATGACCTTATGTTTCTGTACCTCCTTGATTATTCCTAGAAGCCTGTGCTGGTGCATAATAGTTGTCTCTTTCTGCACACAGAGTTTCTGGAAGAACACATTTTTCATCAGAGGATACACATTATATTCAAGTATCATCCAAGCGTCATACAAGTAAATCTTACAAGTTTCAAAGGCTGTAACATGAATATAATTTATGATGATGGCTGTGAAAATATGTTTTCAAACTTTATTTCCACTCTTTAGGAAAAGCCTATCTTCATCCAAACTGTGTGATAACTCATGAGGAATTTTTGTTTTCATGAAGAGCTTTGAGAAGCTGATAAACTCATTGTAAAGAATCATAGAATGGTATGGGTTGGAAAAGACCTTAAAGATCATCCAGTTCCAACCCCCCTGCTATGGGCAGCAACACATTGCACTGGATCAGGTTGCTCAAAGCCCCATGCAAAGTGGCTTTGAACAACTCCAGGGAGGGGACGCACACAGCTTCTCTGGGCAAAATGTACCAGTGCCTCATCACCCTTACAGTAAAAAAATTCTTCCTAAAATCTAATCTAAATCTTCCCTCTTTCAGCTTAAAGCCATTAACCCTCATCCTATTACTACACTTTCTGATAAAGACTCCCCACAGCAAAAAAACAGATACGGAGTCAGAGTCCCCCTGCCAACTTTAATACACAAAGGGATGATCATTAGCTTCCAAAGTATGTATATATGACCCCCTCCATTATTCAGATTATGCTTCTTCCTATTTCACTCCCAGCATTTACTGAAGTGACTGCCCCTCTTCTGTTAGAATACACCCTTTCTGACCAAATAAAACAACAGATGATAAGATAATAATGTGAGACAGGACAGTCATCTTAGGGACACCCAGGAAACATCCTTGTAAGGTTGTTCCCACCCTCTTGATCACTGCTGCACCTTGATCTATATTACAGGCTGATAAAAAACAAAATAAAACTGTGAAAGATCAACATGAGTAGTTTTCTGTGAAACCTCACTGAAAAACTGCATTATAGTGGAAAAGTGTTAGATGTTTTATTAAATTGAAACTTTAAAGCAACAGGTTTAAAGCTAGAAAACCTCAGGGTCTGAAGTTCCATAGAGTTTTCTAAGATCTCTTTTTACTTCATCATGCAAGAAAACATAAAATAAATTGGTCGTAATTCTGATTTCACCTTATCAGCGCCACTGACTGTTAGAATTACTTCTGTTGACAGTGGTACAAAAGGATACCCTGACAGATCCAAGCAAATTCAGACATATTAAAAGCAATAAATAACAGTTATGATCCCAGAGAAGCAACATCTACTACTCCATTTGTTTTGTGTATGGCTTCAGAGATTAGGGGACCCTGCTACTTAATTGCTCAGAGGGACACTAATCTTGTAAAGCTCTTTTCCTAGCAGAAGCTATCATATAGAAGCAGGACTCCTTAAAAATTATAGTTGTTAAATTCTCTGTTTTGCTGGGAAGTTACTAGCTACAGAAACAATCAACAAAACCACAGAAGAATAATCAGGCTGTGGTATCAAGATGTGAAAAATTCAGATAAGCTAGAACTGCGGTTTAGTTCAGTCTTTCCAGTATGTTTATATTATTTTATCTTATATGCTTTTTCTTTCCCACAAACCAAATTATGTTTATGTTATCTGATCATAGATGCTTTTTATCTCCCATAAACCATATTTTCACACCAAGTGAAATTGGGTGAAAATTTCACTCAGCAGTCATGGCAGAGAAAATTACTTCTCAGTCTCAGACATCCTGGGAAGGAGCAGGCATTGACCCTCCAAAGGACAGCACCAAAGGGAGAGCCATCCAGATAGAGGGTTTCAGAAATGGGGTTCCAAAAATCTTCCAGATTTTGCATGCATGATATTTATCAGACCAAATATGTACAATTTCTGATACCACAGTTACTGGCCCTTTGGCACTTCATCCTCTTTTGGAGAAATTACGAGTAACTATGATTTTTCAGTAAACCACTGTAAGAAAGGGGCTTGTCTGTGTAAAAAGGAAATGAAAACTAGTTCTCCCTGAGTTTTTTTGGAGATATGGCTGTAGAGGTCTGCCCTGGAAAAGGTGCAGTTGAATAAACTCTGGGTAAACAACAGGTAGCTTGAAACACGGTGTTGTAATATGTACAAAAGTACATATCATACCCTTGTTTCCAGGCCTGGCCTTTGTAGACGACTAGAGAATTACAAGGTCAGCATCCCTCAGATGCTCTCTGTCTTCCTTCAATTATATGGCAGTGAAGGTAGCTTTAACTGCTGGAGAATCCGTCTGTGCCGTTAACAATACCAACAGAAATGAAGGAAACTATCTCTTTGATCAGGTAGTGTACTATGTTTTGCAGGGAATTTTCTTGTAATCTGTTTGTGTCGTACTCAGAACAGGTGTGCTTGGTGCTACCGTGTTACACAAGATGCATCAGCTAGAGGTACCTGACCTGGCTCTGCTCAATTTCACACAAATCACACCAACTTTGTTCCATCTGTCAAACCTAGACCAAAATAAACTATCTGACAGCTCAATTGAATGGGATTCACTATGGAAAACAGGGCTCCTGGAGGTTCCTCATTATTAATAATTACAGTATAATAAAAAGTACATAGCTAATTGCGGATCCTCTGCTATAACCTGTTAGATTAATAGAAACAGTTCTTTCTTCTCAGGAGAGTAGGCTCACTTTCACATTACAAAAATAATTAAAATGTAATCAAGTGCTAAGAAGTCACATGGGAGGTCTGTGTATAACAGCCCACGTATACATTTTGCCTTTTGTGCCAAAACTGCTCACAAAGGAACAAATCTGTTCTGCCATCAAATCCTTGTTCCCCCCTGGCATGTGAAAAAGGAGCAGACTGAGCATGATACAACGGTTCTACACTCTCACATGGGGTCTGGTCCTACTACTGGCCCTCCAGCTTTGGCACTCCCCAGTCAAACCTGATCTGTTAAGCAGAGAAATCTTCCCATGTTAATCCAAATCCTGTAACTGCACATCACTGTATTTCACATTAAGATTTGAAGCTCAGGTAGGAGCTACAACAGGGAGGTGTTCTTCTGCCTGTCCTTCTTTCTAGTGATAAATAATGCTACTACTACCTTTACTCAGGGAGGCAAAGCATGGAATGGAAAGAAAGGACACCTCCCTTGTTCAGCCAGGAAGTCTTGAGGATACCATGTGGGTCCTGCAAAGGAAAACTCAGCCCAGTGAGCCTGGTAACATGCTGTTGTGAAAGCAACCACAGGGGTTTACATGTTCCCTGAGTACATTTCTCCCTCTCCTGAGTCACTTTAGCACTCCTTTTTGTTTCAGTGCAGTTGCTGAAGATGCCATCCCAGCAACAAAAATAAATCAAAAGATTGCTGCATCTCCAACCCAGAGATCTAGACTCACTGGCCAATAAATCTTTTTGTGGCTTTTTTTTTTTTTTTTCCTAATTACTGCTTTAATCTCAGAAGTAATTTGCAGAGGGAAGACCGGAGGAAAATCTCTACTCACACACATTTACTTCACTTCAGGGTAAAAATGTATTGTGATGCACATAGTTTCTCTTCTCTGCACCTCTGCATGGAGTCAAAACTCCCCTGCAATCACTAAGAATATTCCCAGGGTCTCAGAATGGAGATCTTAATTACCTTAAGCATAAGTCATTAAACACTTATTCCTATATTAGTTTTGTATTTTGAATGAGCCTGAAGATGCCTGCTAAGTCAGGCAAAAGGGACTAAAGTGTGGTCCAGTGTATGAGAATCCCATTGTGATGCCACTAGGAATTTCTTACCAAGTAAAGCTTTTAATTTGGGCTTGGATTGACACCCAAATAATTTTTTCCATTCCCACAAATAGGAATTAATACACCCAGGGAGCTGCTTCAGGTTCTCCATGTGAAGAGTGTAGCTCCTATTTTCCTGACATTATCATTAGGGTCTAAAGAGTGAATATCAGGAATGGGGGGGGCAGTGGTACACCTTAATACTTGTAAAAAAAAAAATAAAAATAGTGCCTTCTTGACTTCAGTTTCACAAACCTTTATCTAATTTTCACCCCTTACATCAGGAGTAATACAGTAATGCTAAACTCCTGTAAAAGTGATATAACAAGAATCTTAAATATGGGGATTTTTCTGTACTACTTTTTGACATGGATAACATCACAGAATCACAGAATCACAGAATAACCAGGTTGGAAGAGACCCACTGGATCGTTGAGTCCAACCATTCCCACCAATCCCTAAATCATGCCCCTAAGTACCTCATCCACCCTCACCTTAAACACCTCCAGGGACGGTGACTCAACCACCTCCCTGGGCAGACTGTTCCAATGCCTAACCACCCTCTCCCTGAAGAATTTTTTCCTTATGTCAAGCCTAAATCTCCCCTGGCAGAGCTTGTGGCCATTCCCTCTCGTCCTGTCCCCTGTCACTTGAGAGAAGAGGCCAGCTCCCTCCTCTCCACAACCTCCCTTCAGGTAGTTGTAGAGAGCAATAAGGTCTCCCCTCAGCTTCCTCTTCTCCAGGCTAAACACCCCCAGCTCTCTCAGCCGCTCCTCATAAGGCCTGTTCTACAGCCTCTTCCCCAGCTTTGTTGTTCTTCTCTGGACTCGCTCCAGAGCCTCAACATCCTTCTTGTGGTGAGGGGCCCAGAACTGAACACAGGACTCGAGGTGCGGTCTCACCAGTGCCGAGTACAGAGGGAGAAGAACCTCCCTGGACCTGCTGGTCACGCCGTTCCTGATACAGGCCAAGATGCCACTGGCCTTTTTGGCCACCTGGGCCACTGCTGGCTCATGTTCAGTCACTGTCAACCAACACCCCCAGGTCCTTCTCCTCCTGGCAGCTTTCCAGCCAGGCTTCTCCTAGTCTGTACCTCTGCTTAGGGTTGTTGTGCCCCAAGTGCAGGACCCGGCATTTGGCCTTGTTAAACCTCCTGCCATTGGTCTCTGCCCAGCGCTCCAGCCTGTTCAGGTCCCTTTGGAGCCTCCCGACCCTCCAGCAGATCCACACTCCCACCCAGCTTGGTGTCATCTGCAAACCTGCTAAGCGTTGACTTGCTAAGGGTTGCTAAGTGTTGACATGATGACTTTCACATCTAATTTTTCATTTTTTTTAATTCCTGTCTGGTTGGTGATTATTTACATGAGATAAAGAATGTTTGAAGGCTTCTGCAGCAATTAAGTTTCATCTTTTGAGACTATTCTTTACATGTAAAGGTAATTGCTTTTAGTTGTTATAAATCTTGTGTAAAATTCCTCAAGCAATAAACACAAGGGGTATCTCAGTAATTGTCTATTGACTACACATTCCAGTATGAATTAATTTTCAATTACAAACTTCCTTTCTTACTGTATCAGGTTGAAAGTCTGCATTTTGAACACGTAGATATTCTCATTTTGTGTAGATTTGTCTCACATCATACTGGAAAAATGAGAGAGAGATTCATTGAGCAACCCTCATTCTGAATATCAATGCAGCATGACAATAACAGTGTACATCAAAACCTGGATTTTTTCTACAAGTTCCCAGACAGCAGCAAAGACCCATTACCAACCCTAATTATTTTTATTGCTGTTACATTGTACTCATCTCAACTGCTTCTTTAAAAGTTAATAGCCTGATTAAAAAGGGGACCTAAACTCAATGAAACTTTGACAGAAACCACACACAAAATCCCCACTAACTTAACCAGGATATTTTAAGGGATAACTACCTAAGTTTCCTGAGAGGGGTAAATATGTAGTCCTGGGCCAAGCTAGCACATCTCTTTCTGAACAAGAAGTTAGGGACTACTGCAAGACTTTCACAAGTATTCATCTGGAGTTAAATACCCAATTTGATGTTGCTTTCAGAAATGCCCAACTGTACCTATTTGCATTTTTAGGTGTGGGATACTTTTCCCATAATAGCAGCTAAATCCTATCTCCAAAAGCAACGCGATCCACCCAGCACCACAAACCTCGGTGTGCAGATCTGCATAGGTTATATCTCATGCTGAGAAGACGACAATTATCTTCACATATCAAAACTGGTGGAGATCTAGCTGGCCTGGTGGGACAGTGCCCAAGACCTCCAAGGAGAGACAGAAGATGTATTGATTCAGCTGCAGAAAAATGGACTTCTGCTGCCAGAAGAGGAGGTCTCTATCATTCTTCCTTGTTCCTCTTTTGTAGCCATGAGGTCCTATGTTGCCTTAACCTGACTCTGGATCCATGCTGTACCAATTTAATTAAATAAAATAGCAGAAAACTATCCACTCTTCCCTCTTCCAAGACATTTGTCGTCATTTTAGTGAGGTAAATTAACTCATGAAAAGCACCTAAGAGTGACAAAGACAGCACCAACAAGTGACAGGAGGGGAAGGCAGAAGGACCTTCGACCCCAGTGCTGCATGTAGACACCGATGAGAGCAACCTTTGTGTTTGTTCCCTACAGGACTGTGGCATCCTAGGTTTACAAAGGTCCTGTAGAACTCTGGGAGAGATAACCTCTTATGTTTCCCACTTGGTGCTCATGTACTTTGCAACAGAACGTAGGTGTCTCACAGTTCCTGTGTCTTATCTGATGCACAGCAGAAGTGCCTTAGATACCCTATGGCATCTAAAATGGCCCTGGATATACAGGTTTAGGAATCTGAATCTCTTCATCAGTGACCTTAAGTCATATCACTAAAAGCGTGTAATCTTGACAACTTTAAAGGGTTGTATTTAGACCAAAAAAGGGGGATATATTAACTCTTCATCAATACAAGAAGTGTGAAAGAGCAAAGATGACTCTTCAAGCAGTTTCCAGTAAGAACATATTGAACAATTTCTAAGGTATAAAATAAGAACTCATCAGTAATAGATTTCCTCCATACATCTATGTGTTCATGACATCTGCATTATAAATCTCTGAATTTCTGTTCAGGTTTGCTAATAAGTTTGCCAGACTACTGCCAAGTTTCTGGCACTAAAGGGGAAAAGTCACACATTTGGCCATTTATTTAACAAGGGATATTTTTCTACTCTCTGGTAGTAGCTGTAACTGGGGAAAAAAAAAATAAAAATCAGATACTTCTACCTGCAGGAATCCTGAGACTGAAGTGAATGGGAGGCTACAGGCACAAAAATGAGGCTTGAACATGTCACTTGACCACTGCAACATAAATAGCTCTGTTAGGAGAAATGACCTTTCCTTCTCTTTTTCTTATGTAAGATCTGTTGTGATCTTCAGCTAACAGTGCCACCAGATGGACCCTTGGTGGTACTGTGTTTCCTGAGTGATATCCGAATGGAAAAGAAAAGAAAAACACTGAACTTCAGCATTTCTGTTCATTTCATCCTATCTTTTCATCTCCACTGTGGAATTCTCTCTCCAGCAAGAAACTGAAGGCTTTATAGTGTCTTACATAATAAGGTGAAAAGACCTTGGCTTTATTTTTCAATGTGATAACTTAGTGGCTTGCAAATTTCTCACTTGAGGTTAATTGTATCTTTAGAATGCATGACCCACATAGCAGGCAGACAGAATAAAACAGTTCCGTATAGTTTTAATGGATTTATTTAAAAGGATGAGCAAGCAAATGTTCACTTAAGAGCACCTATTAGTGAGCTAATATACTCACATTTTCACCAGGATAATTAAAGACTGAACAACGTGATGGTCAAATTGAGGTCACAATTAAAATTAAATCAGTAAATCAATAAACTCAGAATGATCAAATCATTGCATTAATACAACACATAATGAAATCAAATTACAAGTTTGACGGCAGATTAAATTACTAGACAATAGTCTTTGGCATTGGTTGAATTTAACAGATGTGGTTTCCTTCCAGTAAGACCCCACTGGTTTTGTGTTGTAGGAACATGGTGTTG
Organism: Clamator glandarius; assembly: GCA_033459285.1. NCBI lineage: Eukaryota > Metazoa > Chordata > Aves > Cuculiformes > Cuculidae > Clamator > Clamator glandarius. The sequence goes on along the minus strand of JAUNZM010000482.1, from coordinate 573,803 downwards.
ATTCAGCAGGTAAAGGAAGCAAATATTTATATAAGTGGCTTTGCTTTTTTTCTAGGTAGTAATCTAACAGATGATTATGCAGTCTTGGCTTAGACTTAAAAAAATAGCTCCTTGTGTGTGATTTCAACTCAACTCTCACCACTATAAACACTTTGTTGTGGTTTTTCTTAATTACCACCCTTTGTATTTGCTGCAAAACATAGAATCTCCCTAAAGACTCAAATCAGAATTGATGATTTAGATACATTTACTGCAGCTTAGGGAGAGCAGCCTGTCTCCAATGGATGAGAAAGCAATTCCTAAATCATTAAATGTTTTGTGTTTATTTTAGGGAATTATTGAAGAGCCATCAATGCCACTGTCATAATGGCATTTAAAATACCTGTGAGTACTACCCTTCTTTAAATTAAGTCATTGGCAATATGAAAGAACAAGAGAACCATTTTTCTTATGTAAAATACTAGATTTCATAAGGATTATTTTTGTTTGCTGTCCCTTTGGAGTCAAATGGGTACAGGAAACTCAAGTAACCTGAATATTCAGCTCTCTCCAGTACTTCAGTCAATACTTGTAAGTTTTTAAGGTTTTGTGTCATGGAAGAAATCTTAAAAATCAATTTATCCATTTCCGTCTGCCACACCAGCTCCAGCAGTGATAATGCTCAAAAAGAAATGAAAAGTCTTTGATAGAAAACCATATTGCCAACATTTCACCCAATACAACAGATGTGAGATCTTGAAAATTATTTCAATAAATACAGACCAATGAGACAAATATGTAATTTCCAACTCGACTTCCTTTTCATGGTCATTCTCTCAGCGTTTTTGTAGCAATTACTGCATATTTCTGGATATTTTTCCTGGATTTTTTTTTCTCAGATAAAAAAAATCAGCAACAGAAATTAGTATCTAATTCTAAAGGGTTCCCATATCAAAACACTTACAAAAGCTTTTCATTTTTTATCAACATTTGCTCTATATATTATTGTAGCATTTAGGGTACTTTCTTTTCTCTCCCTGTTCAATTTAGTCTCCCTATAAGATTAAGGAGTGGCCCCATTTTTCCTCTGGAGATACCTCTCTCCACTGACTACAGAAGGGTTACTACAGTCTAACTTGGCTATCTCCATTAAGTAAGACTAAACTGTCTACCCAGAAAGACAGAGTCAGTCTGAATCAAAGCTGAAAAGCTCAGTCTTTCAAATATTATCTCTTTTCTCTTAAAAACTATGTCACTCTTCCCATCTTTCATCACATCAGAGCTTTGGCCCTAACTTCCAGAAGTCCTTGAGCAGGTAGTCTTTTCTTTTAAAGCAATGACAATGTCCTCACAAGGAATTAAATAGTGTCAAACTGCCATTCCATCAGCTGGCTGAAGAGATTTACCCTATTTTAACAGGACTTACAGAAACATTTTAGTGAAAACACCTGTAAGCATTTTAAAAAGGGCTGTTAGCAGGCACCCCAAGTCCCTGCCCATTTCCTTGTAAAACAGTCCTATCTTCCAGTGGAGAGTTACACTTCAGGCTTGTTATGAGGCTGTGCCATGGTTTTTGTTTCGGAGAGATCACAGACTAACAAATAGGCAGAAGAAAGAACTATTCCGAGACTAACATGTACATTGCATGACAGAATTGCTGCAGCCTTGGCATGTCTCAAAGGTCTGTGTGAAGCCCAGTAACTTGGGTTTAAGGCGCAGGACAACCTTAGTTTTAATACTGATGGCCACAAGCACTTCAGATGGCTGTGAACAAACAACCAGCACTTCCTAAGCCCTGCATGTCTTCAGCAAATGGGGAGAGAGGGAGATAGATAATAACTTATGAACTTCCGAAACATCAAAACAGATTTGAATGCAAGAAGGTTTTGTACTATTATATTAAATAAAATCCCTGATAGATAGCTAAGTCACAGAAGACCTGTAGCAAAACGTTGCTGCTGTCAAGTGATTAATTTTAGTAAGAACATCAAAGAAAGGAAACAAGGGGAATGGATGAGATGCTTGCTGCTTAGGAAGAGAGAGCAATGGGGGATTTTGCCCACATTAGAACTGCAGCCCTATCCTCAAACCTGCCATAGCACATTGTAATTTCTATTGCATTTTATTCATACAATTGTAACAAGCAGTAAAATTCACTTTTCTCTATAGCAGCAGTAAATGTAATATCAGGAGGTACACACAATTGAGAGAACCAGTATAACAATACTGGTCTGTCCTTCCCCACTCCAAAAATCATGAAATCAAGTTTAAGAAACACAATATTCAAATAGAAAACAAAATCCTTGTGTTGTCATTTGCAAATTGTAAATCCTTTGCAAATAAGAGACAGACATTTTTACCTTCAATGACTAAATCAAAAGTTCTTACATAGGTAAGCTAGATCCAGCTATTAGGGCATGATGTACAAAGGGACCAAAGGGCACAGGAGCCCATAACACTTCTGTCACATATCTGTGCACAACACGCTGCCTAGAAGACCCCTTAATTTACTGATGCTCACAAGGACCTGTCAATATATTCTAGAAGGTGACAAAGAGGAATGCAGGCACTGGGGTAGAAGTTCTTTTCCATAGACCAGTGAAACCTGGGGACTACTGTAGCACATCAAAGTAGCAGACAGAAGAATTTTTTAACCCTGATTCTAGTAGTTTCATGTGGAATTTCTGGAGGCTTCAAGAAGAACATAGACATTAATGAGGACTGAAGATAATGGAGAGGTTAATTTTATAATGGAGAAGATCATGTATGGGTTGGGTTGTTTTTCTTGTTTTCTTTTCCCTATGGCAGAGAGTTAGACCTTCATCAGAAAGGATGATGCTTGTGGAGAGCCTGATGCTCCAGGTAGCTCCACAACCACAGGCAGGAGGAGTTGGAATTTCCATTCCTAACTCGGTAACATAACACAGCCAAATGGATGGAAACTGTCACTTTTGGGAGTTAAAGAGAATAACATAAAAATTAATGCCTGCTCTCTAAAGATGATTCCAGAGTTGGATTTTCCATGGATGCACATGCCCACTGCTTTCAGGCACATCTCACCTACTATGGGTTCATCTCTGCTCCACTTAGAGGAGTTAGACCCATCTTTTCAGTTATTGGATACTCCCAGATGGGAATCCAGGTTCCCTCATGCTGAAGCTGCACAGCCCATTCAGGTAATGAGGGAAAAAAGGCTAAATTTGAAAGAGATTGTGTCCAGTTTTCACTGCCTTCTTGGAAAGAGAGTTAAACCCACAGGTACTATACCATAAATTCTAGGGCTTTAGCAACTCAGGAGTGCCTAGATGACACTGTAGTTTGTTACTGCTTGTGTTAAGGCATACATGTGCAAAGGCTAGATAATTTCTGAGAGATTAATACAAATGCAACCAATTTCACATACAGGAGGTCTGGGACTTCACATATTCAGTAGAACACATAACAAATAGCAACCTTAAAACACCTACTAGCAGACAGTGCATTGATCGTAGTCCTCTGCAAACATGACCTTTTGTTTAACACAGGCCACAGGATTTCACCCACTGTGGTGGAGGAAATTATTCTTTCTTTCTTCCTAACTGAACACTATCAAGCCCAAAAACTTGCTACTAGCTGAACTATAGCTTATCATTAATAAGAGATCCAGTCTTGGCATAAATGCTCCACTGTGAATTAACGAGCTACTTTGGTAAACTTCCAACGTGCTTAAACACCTTGACAGAATTCATTCTTTTCCATTTGAATTTATTTGACCTGAACGTCCTGCTATCCAATTCTATTATGCTTTAGTGCACTGGATTGAATACCCCTTAATATAATTTCGCTGGTTGAGATTGTTACACAAATCACCGCATGTAAGACACCAGGGACTGAAATGGACACTTACAGTGCTAAAATCTTCCATGTCAACAGTCAGAGACAGTTCAAAAGTGCTGTTCCGTGGCAGGATAAGCTAAAACGTGACTGCTACAGACATCCTACCCATCTTGTGTCAGCCCTTGTCTTCCTGAGCTCACTGAGCAGATCAGTTCAGTGACTTTAGCCCTAAGAAATGTAGTACTTCAAAAGGAATGGATTGGGTTTCTATTGGCTTGCTCCCAGAACTGGGTAGTCACAATCACACCGGCTTACCCAGCACTGGGACAAGGAAAGGCAGCTCTGACAGACTGACTTAGGCTGTGATGAACTCGCACGTTGATAGAACTAAGGTAGATTTGCACCATCTCCTGGAGCATGGTCACACAACACACAGTGTGTCATCTGTTAAAGGTGATCTTCAGGAGATCTGAATGCACATGATGAACTTAATCCAGGGCTCAAAAAAAATCAAACTAAACAAAACCACACCTCATTGTTCCAAGTAGTGATTCATAAATTTATCTCCACTACTGGTCAAGGCATTAACACCATGTGTAGGAGTGACACTTATAGAAGGTGTTTGAAAATCAAGACAGAAGTCCAGACCCAGAGACATGTTCATCTCACTACTGAACAACCACCAAAACCACTCCTGTATCCAAAGTGAACCAACAGAAGACATATTGATGGACTGGCCTGAATAAAGGCAACCCATTTTTCATATCCTTTTAAAATATTAGCTTTTCTTCCTTCCTAAATAAAATACTGGAATGTTAAATCAGCTAAGTGCATCACTTTGATAAAAACTATGCAAATCTTTATATATTTGAAAGCACCATCTATAACATTGACAGTTCAGATAAAAGCTTTAGTTTTAGTCTAAAATTTAAGTTCCCAGTATGGAATGTAAATGCAAACATTTGCTTTATTTTATTTTTTTCCAAGTACTTCGTATTTGATATTCTGACAGTTACAAATTGCGAAGATAATTTACTAAACATTTCCCTCCCCATAAACCCAGTCCCTCCTTCTTGAAAAGACCCCCTAATATTATAGAAGTCTGGCAAAAAAATACATAACTTGAGCAACAGAGGAAAGGAAGATAAAAAACACAGAAAAATTACATAGATTACCATAAAATAAATAGCAGACAGCAGTTCAAATTACAAAGTACTATGGGTATTAAAAAGGAATTCATCATATATGCCAGTAAAATGCCTGCACAATATAGTATTCCTGTGCTGGTCCTTCCCTTCTAACTTGAGGTCACAGCTCATCTTTTTTTCCCTTTCAAAGGAAACTGTCGACTAGCAATGTGCCCATCTCAGATCCTTGCCTATGAAGGAAGTAAAGAACACAGCAAGCAAGGAAGAAACTACGTGCACTCTTCCAGTTTCCTTCTCTAAAGATTTTCTCATTGCCCCTTCCCTTCCCTTCCCTTCCCTTCCCTTCCCTTCCCTTCCCTTCCCTTCCCTTCCCTTCCCTTCCCTTCCCTTCCCTTCCCTTCCCTTCCCTTCCCTTCCCTTCCCTTCCCTTCCCTTCCCTTCCCTTCCCTTCCCTTCCCTTCCCTTCCCTTCCCTTCCCTTCCCTTCCCTTCCCTTCCCTTCCCTTCCCTTCCCTTCCCTTCCCTTCCCTTCCCTTCCCTTCCCTTCCCTTCCCTTCCCTTCCCTTCCCTTCCCTTCCCTTCCCTTCCCTTCCCTTCCCTTCCCTTCCCTTCCCTTCCCTTCCCTTCCCTTCCCTTCCCTTCCCTTCCCTTCCCTTCCCTTCCCTTCCCTTCCCTTCCCTTCCCTTCCCGCTATGCCAGAACACCAATGTCTATGACAATGCGGACATGCAAAAACATACAAAAAGGAGGAAATAAATCAGAAAACAAAGCAGAGCTGTTTGTTTTAACCCAGATAATTTCAGAGACCTGGTTTAGTTGTAACCTCACACACAGCTGTATGAACACAGCCGAAGGGACAGCAGGGAACTTTGCACACTGTAAAAAAACGGAGCATATAACTACTCCCAGTGGAGCCATTCAGTCAAACGTTTTACTGTGCCCATTCTGCCTGGGGAGAACAAACTTTAGGACAGATTCAGTTCAATGTGACTGCATGGCAGTTAAGACCTTGCTCAATGGCAAAGTGTTGTATAGTGGGCTTTTTTCCCTGAGTTAATGTACATAAATGATCTTTTAAAACAAGAGTCTCTAATCTAATTTTGACTTTACAGAATCCAAATGAGGATACGAGGAGATTATACAAGTAAAAATGGAAATACAAGGAGTCACCTGAAAACTCGAGACACCGTGTCATGAAAATTACTGTAAATTAGACAGATGATCAATTTATTACACAATGGAAACAGAAGAAACAGTTCTGTGTCTCTCTGAACAACAAACTACAAGATGCATTAGAAATCCTGCCCTATAAGGATCACTCATGTCCAAAACAGCACAAACCCCACCTCTGCCAGAGCCTTCTGTGAAGACTCAAAGACAGGGACCAGAGTACTTCACAGGTCTGCAATCATTCCAGCACTATCAGATGCCCACAATGAAGAAGAAGCCAAATACAACACTGATATTTAACAGTCAGAAATTGCTTAAAGATCCAATTCAAAAAAAGGTGTCATCATACCCTCTGCAGATTTTTTTTTTTAAAAAAACAAACAACTGTTTGGATAAATAAATTACTCCTTTAACTACCTTATTTTTTTTAATCGTCACCTTTGAAGAAGATACACAGCTCGCAAGAACCACCACATAGAGGTCTAAAATATTTCATTAGCATTTTCTAGGACATTACAGAACAGTTATTACTTGACTACTTAGGGCTTACTCTCTGGCTCTACTATATGACTAGGATTCAACATGTGTTTTCATCACTTTGCCTGAAAAAAGCTAAGCACCAGGGAGGTGCCTTGATAAACTATCAGTCTTTATCTCACAGTCTACAGTTTTGAAAGTCAGTAATGCAGACAGATGGTGGGAAAACAAGCCAAATTCCATGGGAAACTTAGAACTGACACCATTTTCACATACATTACATCAGTAAGAACAAGCAGTAAAAGCTTCATACACACAGAGTGAACACTCAGCCAACAAACAGCAAGATTATAGTGGGTAACCCAATGGACTGCAAGTAAATTGTCCAGGCAGATGTTACAACATCTTACAGCCATGGTATTTTGATGTAGCGAAACTTCCAGGTTACTAAACTTACTTGATTAGAAACAGATGCCACTCCCGAGTCAAAACAAACATCACATTAAGTTGGTAGGTCTAAAATTGGAACACCTATGTTAAGGGATTTGGTCCCCCTTTGTAACCAAGGGAGAAACCAGAAAGAGCTACAGACTGTTGTCCCACACGTCCCCAAGCTGGCACTGGAGCGGGGAGGAGCCCAGCTCTTGGTGCGCTCAGCTCTCCACATCCTGCTCGGATAACGGGTCTGACCCTAGCAGCACCACAACGTGGCTTTCAGATTATCTTGTACGTGGCAGAAAGTAACCTCAAAATGAGCATGTAAGGAATGTTTTGGAAACTTGCCCCTATCAGAAAGGCAGGACTGTTATTGCAGTCTGTTTCCTCATGAAAAAAATCCAGCTGGGGGAGAAGGGGATTGTAAAGCACACATCCTTGGGCCTCCTCGGTCCTTTCCTTCCCTCCCGAACCACATGTCCAGACTCTGCTGGAAAGAACCCACCTGCAAACACAGCCATAGAGTGCCCACTCTAGCACTGCCAACAGCATCAGGAGCCTCAGCAACAAACAGCCCTCCCTGCATGCCAGTGTGGGATTTCCATCAGATTCCAACCGCCCCAAAGCCACACACTGCATTTTTTTCAGCAGTATTCCCCCTCCTTGCTATACTAAGCTCCTTAATTTAATTATTCTTTTCTTTTGTTTTTTCCTCCCTCCCGAACCTCCTGCCTCCCCTGTCAAAGCCTCATCTTTCCTTCTCTCCCTGATCTAATTATTTCCCATGGAACATCTGGGTTCTGTGTGCTGGACTGACATCTTTTGTGACGCACCAATCTTTTGCTCGATTGTCTCAATTAGCTTTGGTTGTACACCTGGGTACAGCATTAACGTGACATCTGCACAGTTCAGGAAATGTCTGCTCCATTATGGAGCTTTTCCATCATTTCTCAGAAAAGAAGAGATTATTGTGCCCTTAACTGCATCCCTGCCTTAGCCAGAGGGATCATTCTCTGTCTCCTTTTCTCACATACAGCCTCTCAGCCTCTCTGCAGATGTTGAAGCTTGGGAAAAACAGGTCCTTTGTGAGTGATGTGAAGTCACAAGCCATCATGGCTCTGGAAGCAGTAATTTATTGGAGTGCTTAGAGCCATAAATGTAAAGCTGAGCAGCGCTGTTATAACTGTTGCACCTTGATTGAACTCTGCTGTAATCCCAGCGAAGTGTAGTTCTTTGCCCTGTTTGGGCTAGCTATAAAGTTCAGGGGCTTCTCAAGCTGCATAGCAGGACTTTAAAACCTTCACTGGGCTCACACTGCTCAAATTGCTTGCAATAAACTGCAGAGCAGGATGTTAAGGGGATAGGTCCAGACTTTATCACAGCTATTTTACATTTTCTTCCATAGAACTGCTGGCCAAATTTGCTCCATTTTCTTCAAAAGGTCACTGAAGGACAGTGGAAAGGGCATCTTCAGAAGGTGAAACACCAGGCAATTTTGATTATTTTAAATTTAACATTAACGATAATAAAAGGTGCAACAAAGGTGTTCAGTGCAGATGAGGAAAACTGAGGGCTAATGCTTCCTTACAAAGATAAAGCCTTTCTTGCTGGATCCAAAAGGACAAACCAGCATTTTTTAACAAGTCATCACGTTGAGTTGGTAAATTAAGTTTTCATAAAATACAAGATCCAAATATGCCTTATTTGGGGAACTGACAAAGAAGAAATTAGCTAGTATAATTGTATTTGACGGACATAAAAGGCATAAGCCCACATTTTTTAGTGATGTTATGCTGAAGCTGGAAGGTTTATGTTATCAATTTTCATCCATTTGTCCATTATTTGCAGTGTAACTGCTGAAGCTCAAAGGAATTTTAAGAGTGTTTTTCATGGAAATGAATCTTCAGTCAAAAAGGGAGACCTTATTAGTTTCTGTCCTGATTAAAACAGGCGTAGTGTAAGACCAGGAATCATTAAACAGAGAAGCTGCACCAGAAATTTTTATGACTGCTTTAGATTTAGGAAGAAAAAAAACAAACCCCAAAACCAAAATATTCTTACTATTTGCACTTTATCAAGCACAAGAAAATTCAGCTGACTGACTACTCTATAACAGATTGATCTCCACTGCTCTTGAATTCTTCCACTGGTCAAAGAACAAGTTGTTTCAGGCTGGGAGGAGGCCTTATTTCTCTCTCTACAATTACTTGAGAGGAGATTGTAGTGAGGTGGGTGCTGGTCTCTTTTCTCAAATAACAAGCCATAGAACAAGAAAAAATGGCCTCAAGATACACCAGGGGAGGTTTAGCTTGGATATCAGAAAAAAAATTGTCACAGAAAGAGTGGCCAAGCACTGGAACAGGCTGCTCAGGAAATTCTCCTTCCCTGGAGTTGTTAAAAAAGTGTGTAGACGTGGCACTTTGTGACATGGTTTAGTAGGCATGCTGGTGTTGGGCTGATGGTCAGACTTGATGGTCTTAGAGGTCTTCTCCAACCTTAATGATTCTATGATATGACTTTTTTCTGAATGTGACAACTTCTAAATGGTCACTTCTAGACGTAGCCAAAATTAGAGGTCATGTGAAGTGTTCCAGGCACACTTTCTTCTATTCGTAGGAGAAAAGGGTGATGATTCAAGAATAAGAGTTCAGGTTTACTCTTGTGAATTATTTTTTCATGTTGCCATTTTCATCTATTGCGGCTATTTTACTACCTCTAGTTCACAAAAGCCCACCTCAAGTCTCTTCTTCCACAAGACAGAAATTGATTTGCTTATGAACAAAGACTTCTTGAAGGCAGATTTTATCTCAAGAAGTCTCTGCATTTTTCTCTAGGTTTTCCTTCTTTCTTCTCCTTTTGTGACTGATTTTGTGGTAGTTTCCTTATCTTTCTTCACATGTATGCCTCCTAGAAAATAGCTTTAGTTGACCTAATTCAAACTCTTGAGCAACGTCCTATATCTCTGCCAGCATACCTGAGGCAAATAAAGAAGCCTAATGGCTCTTAATGGCTATTAAACTCCTTTTTTCCAAGAAATTTAATCCATCTCATTAAAGGACTTCCATGCCTTTGAGTTGTCCAGTGGATGATTTGATTATTAGAATTAAATGACTAAGTGTCAAGCTGAATGGGTATCAATCCTCCAAACCATCTTCAGCCCACGACGAAACTTCTGCAAAGAATTTCAGCCACTGCCAGAAAGCCCTTTAGAGGTAGCAGGATAATGGAGAAAGGTTTAGAAAGCAGCTGGCTTGAGAGGAGAGAAGCACCACATTGCTGCACTCAATTGCTTTTGCACTAACAGGGAGAACTGGAGCACTGGTGTTCTTTGGGGACTAGGCACAATGCACAGCAGATGTTTACAGGCTGCTGCTTGGAAACAGCAGATATGCCTTTATTATTGCTAAGAAACAATGTGTGACCAGGAATAGCTACCCCATTCCCGAAGAGGAGAAACATTGCCAAAGGGCTCGGAAAGGAGCAGCTCTGGGGTCTCCTTTTAATCCCACAGTACAATTCCTCATCATGTAGGAAGCCTTCTCCACTCATATCACAGCTTCTGGGGGGCTCTAAGCAGCGCACAGGAATTTATTTATGTGCATTCATACACTAACAAGGCGTATCTTCCTTTCATCTGTACATACTTCAACTATGTTCCTCATCTCTGAGTTCAATTCTTCTCTTGTCTCATTTTTTTCTCCATTGTCCTACCACCATTTCTTCTGGAAAAGCCCTGGATTCCTTATTGCATTTTGTATTAATTGAGATGATTTCACCACACACAGTAACACACACAGGGGAGAATGAGTCTTTGAGCTTTTGCTTTGCCTTTGCTGCATTTCCTGCTAGAGAAAATCTTACGTGGAAAATCCCCACGTGTAAGATGTCCCTGCTTCACCCCTTGAGAAGAAACCAAATTAAATAAGTCCTTTTCCTGTTGCCCCTGTGTTCAGCCAGTGACTCATTCTCCTTGGAAGTAGCTCATCATTTTTCATGTCTCTTGGACCATGAGACTGGCAGACAGTAATTTTCTTTGGATAGGTGCCTCTTTGAACAGACTGAGAGACCACAGCACATGGTTATAGTGGAATCCCAGAATGAGCTCTAGTGCCTGCAGGGGGAAACTATTCCTTCCAGAGCAGCCATTCATGTACTGCTCTATCACTCTGGGATTTTTCTTGTAGCATATAATATTTCCATAAACTATAGTTAAGTGTTGAACAGGACAGCTCCAGCAGTTGAAAACATTGTTTTGAAAACAAATCTGAACTAAATATATATGTACTAATATATCTATAGTTTTGATTCCTTTTAGGAAAGGGAGAAACCCTCAACAGCCTCAATTCCATTTGTCAGCATGGCCAAGGTTTGCTTTCATAGGAAGTTGTTCCATGGAAGGACGATTCACAAGAACAAAATCAGTACATGCTGAGTTTAAGGAAAATCTTTCCAAAGTGTCTAAAAGGCAACTGACTCACTGGAGTGCAGGATCAACTTGACTGTTATGGACTAAGACTACTTTTCAAAGCTCTTTGTGTTCATAGATGTTACGTATAACAACTGTCAATGGCCCATGTTAATGGGGCCTTCCCTGCAACGCACGATAATGTGTAATCACACAGAGTGAATAATTAGCAGCCAATGGGCTAAGGATAATCAATATGGAAACAGTTTCCAAGTGGAAATTTTCCCCCTTTTTCTTTCATGATGTTTCAGGTGAGTATTTGAATAGTCAGAGGCAGGAAGGATTATATCCTAAAGGTAATTAATATCAATCAGTCATCAAAACTAGATGCTTTTTTGAGCTCTAATTACTGAGGTAATTACTGAGCTTGGTGCATGACGCTACAAGGAGTGGTTCTGGCCACCTTCTTGCTCTAGCCCCTGGGGTAATGGTAATTTTTCAGTTGTCATCCAGTAGAGAGTTTCCTGAGGGAAATCACAAAGTGAAGATCAGGAAAAAAGACTTCAGACCCCGGTTTGCAGCCCAGAACCAGGAAGGGGCACAAACTTTGACCATCCTTCTGGAAAAGTTCTATCAGTAGCAGACAACTGCTGTGATGTGGCTGGTATGACCCTGCATGATGTCCAAGTTTCCTGAAGGGCACCTTTTTGTATTTCCTAAGAATAAATCCATCAGATTGAACCTGTCACAAACTGATAGGGTCACCTGCTCTCAGAGTCCTGATTTAAGTTTTGGTGTTGTTAAACCTAGGAAATCAGGCATAATGTTGTGCTCATCCTGAGGCACACACTTTAAGGTCAAAGGGATCAACTAAGAGAATTGCCAAAGTCCTGTCTGACTCAGGGGATGCTGTTAGTACCACAGACACTCAAATTCTGCTTAAAAGCCATTGTAAGCACTGAGGTTCCTCCTTTTTCTTTCCCTAAGAACTCTGCTTTAATGAAAACATTTTTTCCTGCATCCACCACTGCTTCTTCACGTTTCTTTTGTCTCTGATGCTTTAAAAAAAGCCTTTGACACAGTTTCTCACAGCATTCTTCTTTGGAAACTGTCAGCCTCTGGCCTGGATGGGCGCACACTCTCCTGGGTGGAAAACTGGTTGGATGGAGGGCCCAGAGAGTGGTGGGAAATGGAGTTAACTCCAGCTGGAGGCCAGTGACAAGTGGGGTTCCCCAGGGCTCAGTCCTGGGTCCAGTCCTGTTCAATGTCTTTATCAATGACCTGGATGAAGGCATCGAGTGCTCCCTTAGCAAGTTTGCAGATGACACCGAGCTGGGTGGAAGTGTGGATCTGCTGGAGGGTCGGGAGGCTCCAAAGGGACCTGAACAGGCTGGACCGCTGGGATGAGACCAACAGCATGAGGTTTAACAAGGCCAAATGCCGGGTCCTGCACTTGGGGCACAACAACCCTAAGCAGAGGTACAGACTGGGAGAAGCCTGGCTGGAAAGCTGCCAGGAGGAGAAGGACCTGGGGATGTTGGTTGACAGCGACTGAACATGAGCCAGCAGTGGTCCAGGTGGCCAAGAAGGCCAATGGCATCTTGGCTTGTATCAGAAATGGCTTGACCAACAGGTCCAGGGAGGTTCTTCTCCCCCTGTACTCGGCACTGGTGAGACCGCACCTCGAGTCCTGTGTTCAGTTCTGGGCCCCTCACCACAAGAAGGATGTTGAGGCTCTGGAGCGAGTCCAGAGAAGAGCAACAAAGCTGGTGAAGGGGCTGGAGAACAGGCCTGATGAGGAGCGGCTGAGAGAGCTGGGGGTGTTTAGCCTGGAGAAGAGGAGGCTGAGGGGAGACCTCATTGCTCTCTACAGCTACCTGAAGGGAGGTTGTGGAGAGCAGGGTGCTGGGCTCTTCTCCCAAGTGACAGGGGACAGGACAAGAGGGAATGACCACAAGCTCCACCAGGGGAGGCTCAGGCTTGGCATAAGGAAAAAATTCTTCACTGAAAGGGTCATTAGGCAATGGAATGGTCTGCCCATGGAGGTGGTTGAGTCACCTTCCCTGGAACTGTTTAAGGTGCAGGTGGATGAGACACTGAGGGACATGTTTTAGAGATTGGTGGGAATGGTTGGACTTGATCCTGCTGGTCTCTTCCAACCTGGTGATTCTATTATTCTATGAAATATTTTTTAATTTTCATAACTCACGATGGCAGAATATTATCAAAGCAATCAAATTATAGACAAAGGGGCTTAAAACATTTACAGCTGTGTTCAGCCCTCCAGATAAAGCTTGTGACAGCTTGAAGGCACAGCAAGCATCAGGCTCAGTTACTGGCCACAGCATGTCAGTACTCACCCTGGGTAGACATGGGAAAATATACCCAAACACAAAGCTGGACTGCCCCAAAGGAAGGTGGAGAAAGAAGTAGATGCAATAGTCTGTGGGGCTTTTCCTACCCAAACAAACCTGACAGCCTTCCCAGGTTTGTAACCTGGAGATCCTCCTTTTTGCCACCTCATTCCAAAGGCTTGTATTACAGGAAACAGCTGGAAAAAAAACAGTCTTAAACCAATACTGACAGATAATTGATCTAGGTTTCTAATCACTGCTCCACAGGGACCATCAGCCCTTTAAAAACAAGATGTATTTAATCAGTGTCCCACTGACATCAGTTCAAAGGCAGCTTCAGCTGCTCTCATCTTCAAGAGAGAACTTTCTTGCCCAGACTTCAATTAATCCCCATGCTGTCTAATTTTGAAATATTTTCAACCTTCTACAGATTCTTTGCACAAAATCCTGTCGCTTCCTCTTGTTCTTTCTTCTCGGTTTGAACATACAGGTCTTTAGCCAAAAGGGATGTATGAAAACTCTCTTATCCACACTTTTCCTCTTCAGCACTATCAGTTAAGAATATGGCTGCTTTTTTATTTGTTTTATTTGCCATCATGAAAACAAAAAACAACCTGGAGAAGAGCAGGCTCTAAGGAGACCTTCCAGTACTTAAAGGGGTCCTACAGAAAAGATGGGTGTGTGTATACTTTTCACCAGGGAGCGTACTGATAAAGCAAGGGGAAAAGGTTTTCAGCTGAAAGAAGGGAGATTAAGATTAGGTATTATGAGGATTTTTTTTTACTGTGAGGATGGTAAGGTGTTGGCCCAGGATGCCCAGGGAAGCTGTGGCTGCCCCATCCCTAGAGGTGTTCAAGGCCAGGCTGGATGAGGCTTTCAGCACCCTGATATAGTGCGAGGTGACCCCACCCATGGCAGGTGTGTTGGAACTGGATGATCTGTAAGGTTCCTTCCTAACCAAACCATTCCTTTATTCTATTATTTAAAGAAAATATTAGTACTTCTCTATTGTATTATCTTAATTTCCAGTGGCTTGTAGGTTCAGGGAATTCAAAGATTGTGGGTAACATTGTGTGTAATTTACCTTGATCAATGTTTGTTCCATGCATTCACCTAATTGCTCTTTAGCACCCACGAAACACTATAAGGAGCTCCATAGTTCAAAGATGCACTGTGTAAAAAGCACTTCTGTTTATTTGTTTCAAACCCTTTTGACGCCATCTGTTCATTAAGAAAGAGAAGGAACCAAATTTTTCGTTTTTCACTTTTTTTCCATATTACACAGGATTTTCCATAGAATACCATGGGATAGACGGGGCCTCTGGAGGAAATGTTTTCTTGTGTTCAGACTGAATTTCCTGTTTCAATTTGTACCCTTTATTTCTTGTCCTGTCACTGGGCACTATTGTAAAGAGTCTGACACTGTCTCTCTCTTTCATTCCTCACACCCAGGTATCACTATGCAATGGTAAGATCCCCCTGAGCCTTCTCCTCTCTGAGATGAATAGTCCCAGCTCTCAGACTTTCCTCATAGAAAAGATCTTCAGTCACCTCTTCTCTAGACTGAAGCTCCCTGGTTTAGCCATTGATCTTGCGTGGGGAGTCAGTTTGTTCCCTTGCTTATCCTTTTTAATATCTTTATGTTCTTTAGGTTCATCATATTCATTTTGGAAGGATAACCTTAGCTTTGCTTGCATTCAGCAGCATAAGGATTTTTCTGTACATTCTCAATTCATTTTCCAACAAATCCTAATGTCCAACTGCTCTTTGACTGCTACTGAGCATGAAAAGTTGTTTTATTAAGACTGTATAAGAACTCTGAGATCTTTTCCTTGAATAAGCATTTTAACAGATGGGTTTGTATAATGTCCTTTTTTCCTTATGATATTATTATTAGAATCACTTTCAAATGCTTCAGCCTATTCTTTCTTCAGTGTTTGCTTTGCCTTATTAAACAAAAACTGCAAAAGGAATTTATTTTGTATTAGTATTTTTGCTGCCTTTCAATTATTTTCCATGACAGAACATAAAAATAAAAGGAGATGGGGTGGGAAAGAAGGATAAAAGTAGTAGACAGTGATTTTCTTTTTGAGAAAGTTACAGCATAGCTCATGGGAATGCCTTCTCCACTTATATGCTAGTCTATGCAGTGACAGAAGAATTCAGATGCCTCTGTCAACATTGTGGGCACAATTTTAGCCAAATGAAAAGTAAACAGTCCAAGGGCTGAAGAATTCTGGCTTGTGAAATGGAGAAAGAAGCAGAGAAGCCATGCTTTCACTCCCTGCTTCTGCTAAATAAATTACTTTTCAAACCCAGTTTGTCTACCACGACCTATGACTAGATGCTTGGAGGGGTCTGAAAGACCTGGAACTTCTTGCAGAAGATATGCAGAAAGACTGCTTTATTGTAAATCTTTGCATCATTTTCTTTCTTTTCACATTTCTGAGAAAGAATTGTTCCACTTCTGACATGCGTATTAGTGGATCCAGACCTCCATGATATTTGATCAGAAATGGCTGCTAGTCAGGAGAAAGAAGAATTGTGCCACCTTATGAGTGAGGCAGGACTTGGAGTATTTTAGGACTTAATTCCAAAAGGATGAGAAGCATTGAAAAGAGCTGTGCCTTTGGTCCTGAGTGCATTTCATTACAGACAAAGCTTGGGTATCTGCTTCTGAAATCCAATATACCGCTTCTTGGTGTGGATGCATTACTGCCACCATAACAATAACATTTTTCTGCCTTAAGTTTCAGACAAGGCACTTCCTTCCAGCTCTGTCCTAATTAAAATGGTAAGCTATCTGAATAGATCAACTGTTTTATTCTCCACTAGAAGTTATTTGAGTACATCTGGTGACAGCAAGGATGAAACTGGCACTGAGGGGTTAGATATTCCAGGGACCAGTCAATTGGGAATGAACACTATTCCCTTTGTGAGGGCTGAAGGCTCACCAGCCCAGCTGAAGTGCATTTACACCAATGCACAAAGCATGGGCAATAAGCAGAAGGAGTCAGAAGCTATTGTAGGGCAGAGATATTAGGAAGAATTTTTTCATCCTGACAGTGGTGAGACACTGGAACAGGTTGCCCAGGGAAGTTGTGGCTGCCCCATCCCTGGAGGTGTTCAAGGTCAGGTTGGAAGGGGCCTTGGGCAGCCTTATCCAGTGTGATGTCCCAGCCCATGGCAGGGGTTGGAACTGGATGATCTTTAAGGTCCCTTCCAATCCTAACTATTCTATGATTCTATAAAATTCATCTTTGACTTTAGATAATTCATGTAAATATCAATCTTACGTAAATTAATAATTTATGCCTCACCTGGCATCCTTCCACTACCAGATCTGAACGTGTTTGTTTGAAAGCAGGTAAAGAACAGAGATCAGAGCAAGCACATCTCAAACCTGATCTACCATGGCAATTGGATAATATATGGAGATTTAGAGCCCAAAGATGGGCATAACAGAACAGCTGGTAGATTTCCTAGAGCAATGTAATTATCTACCCTGTGATTTAAGCTTGGTTGACATGCCTACCTGTGTGAAATGCATTTGACTCTGCTCCATCTTCTTAGAAGATGGCATTTCCTAGAAAGCTGCAACATAATCCACTAACAAATTCAGGTGAAAGCAGTGTGTCTTCTTGGGACACTACCACTTCCCACAGCTCTTGGGGGAGACCTCTCATCTACATCATTCTCGTTAAGTTTTTCGGCACTTGAAAGTGAGAAAAGTATCTCAGTGTACAGTGATGGATTGTATATACTATACAGAAACTTCTGCAGAAGTTTGTCTCATGGAAACAATCTTTTCAGAGTAACTGGACGGATGGATGGATGGAAGTGTGATAGGATTAACCCTTTCTCTGAACATTCCTGTACAAGACTCCTCTCAGAAAACAAGTGTGTGATCATACGGTCAAACAAACTAGTCCAGATGTCATTTTGATGCACAATTAATCCACATCTCAATGTTAATTCCACTGCTCACAGTAACATAATGGCTGTATACCAATGACTGTGACCTCCTCTTAGCAAAGGAGAAGGGTTAGTGCCTTGAACTCTTCACTGACAACTAGCAGGACCTCAGAGCTCCTTAAGACAATCCAAACTTCTCATGACTAGGAGAACTGGGTAGAGTTGCCCTCTGTCTGGTGCTGGCAAGGAACATGCCAACACTGGAAAACCCAGCTGCCATGTATGTATTTCAGATTCATGTAAGTACTTGCATTTAACTTCCCAGTATGGTCTGTGAAAATCTACTCAGTGCAGTCAGCAAAATCTAGTCAGCTCATCCTGAAGCAAGCACAAAAGCCTTCTTTCAATCTGGCTAGAAATAAATGCACACAGACAATTGAAATGGCATGGAGTGGCCAAGACCTCCATGGCAGGCTGGAAAATGTAGCATGGAAAATGTGTAATCCATGCTCTAGTAATAGCTAGAGTCCAGGAGGGGTACCAACTAGATCTGGGACCTACCTTAAAATTTCCTGTAGAATTCTACTCTGTGATTCAGATGTCATAGCATAAGGTTAAGTTTGATGTCCTTACTTGCTTGCCTGGTAAGACAAGTAAAGGACGAGATTATTCAAGTTAAACCGCAGAAGTAAAGACTTGAACAGGATACTGTAGATACAATAATCTACAGGATTAGAATATGCATACATGTGGTAAATTTAATCTAGTAGGACTTCTTGCCCCAGATCTCTGTCTGTGTAGCACTAATTGCAGTGGGCCTAGATTCCATTTCAGGCCCCTGTATAACAGCATGTTGCATAAACTGTAATAAAGTATTTTAGTAATGACTGCATCTTCAGCGATATTCCAGTCCAAGGTCAACAGTATGCAGTCACAAAAATTAGGATAAATGGTAACCTTTACCACCATGCCCGTGTTTGCTTTTACACTAGTACCACCACCATGGCTGAAAAATGGGAAGCTGCAAAAGTGGTTGTACACTAGACTCAATATGCAAAAACCTAAGTAAGAAAGAAAATTATATTTATGATGGAACAAAAATCTCAACACTAAACCTGCTATTGAGAAGCATTAGTAGGTATGGGACCATGGGCAACAAAATAATGAAATAGTGGAAAAACACATGCTAAGTGAGCCTTTTGTATACAGGCATAATGGAGATGTAAGACTGAACTGCAGGTGTCCTGATTTATGCTGATGTACAAACTTTAAATGAGCTGATCTTCTTGCTTATTATACTGCTCTAGCTGTAAATGAGAAAATAATCCTTCGAACTAGTAGTTCTCAGTTGTTCTTGAACACACCCATTTACAATCCACATGGTGCTAAACTAGAAAACAACATACAGCTTTTAGCTATCATTCTGGCTATATCTTTTCATTGAATAAAATAATTTAGTTGCAGCATATTAAATCAAGATCAGGTACCCATTAAGCTGGATGACGCACATGCAGAAAACACGGACCCTGATAAAAAAGCCTGACAATGTATCTTGCGGCTATTGTGAAAAACTGATTATCTGATTTTGCTGCATTTCTGTTAAGCTCTTTTGATATGTACAGAACTTTAGGATTAGTTTATGAAAGGAAAGAAACATTTTCCTTCTCCCTAAATTTACTCTAGCTTTCTAAAACGGAATGATGGAGAGAACCAGCAAAACAGCGTTTGACAGGAACAGGAGTCCCAGCAAGTACATTTCTTCAGGCATCTTTCAGCTCCAATGTATGGAAAATGCACAGGCCAACAAACCAAGGCTGAATGCAAAATGCAATCAAAACATATTGCTGTTTGGCAGATTACAATGGCATTTCCCAGATCCATCTGAAATTAAAGCCCCAAGCTACTGTGCTTCTTGTGTAGGACAAGTTAAAAACCGGTCCTGCACCACTGAGTTTACAGAGCTGGGAGGGTAACGGAAGTTTGAAAAATGAAAAATCTTCAAGGCAAATAGAGAACCAAAGCCACAGCCAGGACTGTAACACTGACTCACTCAGCTCTCATTTCAAAAAACAGCATCTATGTAGTTAGGATCAGAACCTGAAATCTCCTAATTTACAGAGTGAGATGTCACTCAGCAATTTTTATTAGTATGTTGTTTGCAACTTGGAAAAGATAAATGCAATATGGTCCAATGTCCTTGAAAAAGATACCCCTTACACATTCTAGTAAATTGTGTGGACTAACCACACCTCCAAACCATAGATCCACGTTTTTTTCCCCATTCAAGATTTCAACAAGTATAGCTCTTGTGGTAGCCAGCTCTCTGGAGTGTATTTCATATTTAAAATTACCTCATTCATTATGTCTGTTGCTGTGCTTTCCCTCAGAACAGAGACTGAATTAACTCGCAGTATAATGCTGTCTTGGCAGAATCTAGGCAGAGAATCACTCCTTTAAAGAGCAAGCTTCTTGCCACGCATGCTGCTGGGTAGATGAATGAATCAGAAAATCACTACAGCATCAACCACCTACCCTTCACCTCTGCTGGGTCAGAAAACTTGAGTATCCGAGTCAGTCACTGCATGATCAAACCTGAGCGTCAGAAGTAAAGCAGTTATCCACACAAGAATGGTTCCCAGTAGGGACAAACAAAGGGAAAAAAGCTCAAGTACAAGTTGAAATGGAAGCTACCTACCTCAGGGAACAGACACTGGTACTAGATGAGACTGCTTTTGTCAGAAACCTCTCCCTGGTATATCAGTTGACGATGATACAGCATTAGAAAAGTGACAGACAGCTGACTGGACTGAATAAATACAGTTCACATAATCAGATATGGAGAAAAAAATCCAACTCAGTGTTTACTGGAAGAGAAGAAAAGCTCTGTCTCTGTGCTGGGGCACAGTACCTCTGTACTACAACAGCTCAGCAACATAAGCATGCATCTCTCTACACCTGCATGCAGACATGGAGCTTGTTATTCCACCTAAAGTTCAGAGAGAAATAGTTTGTCAATGGTTTGTTAGAAGCAAAGATTTTCCCTAATTACTTCCCATCTTCTCAGCTAGAAATATATATGACTGTGCCAGAAACGAAACCTATTAAAAAAAAAAAAAAAAAAGGCAAGCGATTTTCTTCGGCAATATGGATTCTTCAGTCTCTAATCAGTGAGAGATGTTATATTAAATAGACATGGGAGAGAAAAACCTTTCATTACAATTAACTTCACAATCTGATTTGCAGTGAAAAAAGATGCTGAAAAAAGGACTGTGCAAAAAGTCTTATTTTATAGATCAAGGACAGATGAAACAGTTTGTTTGACAGTGTAGAATGTATAACCGTATGATTTACTGATTACATATTCCAATTAATGTCTAAGCACCTAGCAGGATGGGGAAAGTGCCATCATACAACTGCCACTGAGAGGACTACAGGCTGGAGAAAACTGAATGGCTTTCCCATGGAAGAACTGATTCCATTGTTGCCCTCCCTTCATATTGCTTTATTTTCTGTGCGCTGTGGTTTCTGAAATGCACATCTTCCCAAGACCCAGTCTCTTAAATCACCACCCTTTGATCTGTAAGCATTAATGAGGAGATGAGAAAAAATAGCACAAACCTGTTTCTGTCAAGGGAAGGAATCTAAAGTAGCTCTGTTAAATTTTGCAAAACATCTAATTGTGGAGACTTTTTATTCAGAATTCAAGTACTTCCCTGTGGTATAGCTTAATCTACTTTGGAAAGGACCATCCCACATACAGTTTAATTAATTAATGTCTTTGTGTAGATAAGCTATTAATTCCTTACCAAGCAATATTCCTGCTGTTTCAGGTTTGAACCCATGCAGGTGAACCACACTGATACCCTAGAAGCCATTGTGGTTGGGTATTTCATCCACCAAAAGGAAATTTCTTCACTCTTAAGCACAGCTTGTTCTAAATCATAGTTGCGTAGAAGAACAGGAGGACATCAATATTGCACTTCAAGTAGCTTCACTATTACAAAGAATCATACCAGTTGAAGAGGTTACAAAAATCTATTCTAACAGAATCCACCTGCAATCTATTTTCAACGACTCCCTTAAGACTCATTAAATGTACATGCTTCAGATGCTTCATAATAACTGGGGTATTTTACCATCCAGTGATGATACTGGGCCTTTAAAACGTCTGCTGACTACAAACAGCAGGCCATTTAGATACGCTACTTCCCTTTGCTGCTACCCTTACCCTGTAGGGTGTTAAGATTCCTGTTCTCTGCTCTTCCTTCCCTTTGCCAAAGCCACTATTCCCCCATAGCCTTGCAAATGTGCTTTTTCTTTTAGATTGCACACTAGAACAACAAAGCCAGCTAACTGTCTGTAAGCACGGGGGCATTTCTTGCCAGAAGAATATATGCCTTTTATATTAGAACAAAGAGTTTATCCCACCCTTCTAGCCCACCTTCCAAAAAATACAACTTTGGCAATTACTGCTTCCTCTGACAAAAAAGAAAAAAGATTACCCTGTCACTTTCGACTCCCAAGCAGCAGCAGTTGAAAACAATGAATGTCAGTGTACAGGCAGGGGAGGATAGCATAAAAAAGGATCACAGAATGGTTTGGGTCAGAAGGGACTTTAAAGATCATCCAATTCCAACCACTCTCCCAGCAGACTAGGCTGCCCAAGGCCCCATCCAACCTGGCCTGGAACATCTCCAGGGATGGGGCATCCACAGCTTCCCTGGACAACCTGGGCCAGTGCCTCACCACTCTCATTCCTTCCTAATGTCCAACCCAAAATTTCTCCTCTCCTATTCACTGCCTTTTCTCCCCTGCGCTATCACTACATGACCTTGAAAAAAGTTCCTTCCCTGCTTTCCTCTAGCCCCTTCAGGTACTGGAAGGTCACTATATAGTCTCCCTGGAGCCCCCTCTTCTCTGGGCTGAATAACCCCAACTCTCTCAGCCTGTCCTCATAGCAGAGGTGTTCCAGCCCTCGGATCATCTTTGTGACCCTCCTCTGGACACAGTCAAACAGTTCCATATGTTTTGCTTCCATCACCCTCAACCCCAACAAAAGACCATCAGTTTTCAGGAGAAAATAAAACCTGGATGAAAACAAGATGGATGTTGTAAGGCAAATAAAGCATCTAGACGCTGGCTTTGTAGTACTTCATAGTAATTTATTTCTAGTTATACAAAATACAACTGCTAGGTGAAACAAGGCCGTAGCAAAATTATTTTTGACTGTTCTTTTTCTCTAGGTAATTCTTCCTAAAGACTTAACAAGATAACTTTTGACAAGTTATTCTGTAACACAACTAATACATCCTGGTTTCCTACCAGGTGCCACATCATGCCTTGATACAAGCGACTGAGCTCACAGCTTTACTCTACAGACTGTTTTGTGTGTGTATGCAGCCCGACATGCAGAAACTGCTGCCTGACTGTCCCCAAGGGAACTTCGTCTGACTGGGATGGACCTTTTGTGAAACAGTCAGGAATTTCACCCTCTAGGACTTTTGCTCCCCAAGACAGAATTGGTAGTAGTTGTTCGAGGACTTCAGGAGTAATTATGGACAGACACACAATACCCTCACAGTGTTACACAGAGATACTGAGTCATGATATGTAAGCTATTAAACCTTCTTGCTCCAGTAAGTTAAAGCTTTAGACTAACATAATGAAAAAGAAAACCCTTCATTTAAAAAAAGGTAGCTTGTTCACACAGTTTTGTTTGGTTTGGGTTTATTTTTACCTTTACTTTAAACAGATACTGCTGCATGAAGTAATAAGGACCAATAGATTTTACACAATAAAATCAGAACTTATCAGGATTTAAAAATAAAAAATCTACTTATGTGTGGACTTCTAAAAACCTTTTTCAACAATATATAGTATTTAGAAGACAAGAAAAATCATTTAATTTACTTATATCTAGTATGCTGTAGAAGTTCCAGTGCTGTCCTGTTCTTTGTGCTGTAATGGCTCATAGAAGCTGGGAACAGAATACGCAGCTCAGCCCGAAAAATGTCACTAGCTGTATTACAGACATATCCAGACACTTTGTCAGCACTTAACTGGTATGTGTTCTGCAAAATTCTTTGGAAAGACAATGAAAAAATAAGCAAAGTCACTCAACAAGCAGAAACACAGATGAACACATAGGCCGAACTACATTCCACTGAGTCATGTTGGCTTTTCTATTTCTGTTCTCTATTTACAGGGTGGTCAGTGATTCCCAGTGAAGTGAGGATCTTTTTAAGCCTGTACCACACTCAAATACAATTTGGGTTCTACACACTACCATTTATAATTAATTTAGTGTATAGTTTTAATAGGCTGTTGCATAGTCTAGCATACGAACAAGTTATTAATATTTATTTTAAACCACAAGACATAGTGAACAACCGTCTAAGTGTTTATAAAAGTTACATCTAATACTTTATAAACCTTTTTGCAAAATGGAATGTGCTGAGGAACAGACTGATGATGTCAGTTGGGGAGTCCACCTTGGCCTGTCCAGTGAACTGGTGAAGAGTGTCTCATGCCCATATTCTTCATAACTAGTTTTGGGCAAGAGAAGGAAAAATTTTTCTTCAAAAGAAGCATTTTCTTCAAAGTAACTTGTGGAAAAGTCCTACACTACGTACAGTGGAAAGGGCTGGGGATAAAGAGCCAAGAACTCACCCAAACTGAAGTGTGGCTACATCATACAAACAAATGTGTGGGCATACAGAATGCTCCTTCAAAACAAATAAAAAAGATAATTTATTTTTAGTTTTCCTTGAATGTCAGAAAATTCCATGCTCTAAAAAATATCCTCGGAAGTATGACTGAGTACTGTATGTTGAATGAATTCACAGGAAATACAGGCAGTGGAGAAGCGTGTGTTTCTGTCAGATTAAACAAGACCAAAAAAACCCCACGTGACACTGATGATCACAGCTTCTCCAAAGAACCATTAACTGAAGATGAGAGGTGCCACTGTGGCTCCTCTGTAGCACTGTGTTTTACCAGCTAACACAAGGACAGCAAAACTGGGGCAAAACAGTTCCTCTAAGTCACTCATGCAGAGGAAAAGAAAGACCGAATGGATATCGTGTTTAACTAGCAAGCTTGGGTAATGTGTTGAAATAACTAATCCACAGCCCTAGTGGATTTTCCCCCATCAAAGCTCTTCCAGTGTTTGGTAGCAAAAGCAGCACAAAATATGCATCAGATTCAGATTCAAATCAGTCCTTACCATTATAATTGGGAGGGATTTCTTCCTGATTTACATTGTTATTAAAAAAATACAGGACTATAAGGGTACCTCTTTGAAGAGATGCACACGTTTATGAAGAGCTAATTACACTGTTGATCATTCAAAGCAGATTCATTATGAACTCAACAGGAGGCACAAAAGATGTTTTACGAGTGGCCTTATTCTTCCATTAAGCAAACTGAGGAGTGAAATGCCCTGCAAAAAGCCCAGAGTTATAAACATAATCTTCTAGTATGACAGGTCTCAGCAGGTAAGATTAAAAAGACAAAACAAAACACCTCAAGACTGCAGCAACAAAGAGTTTATTAGCATCAAGAATATATAATCACTGTACAGAAAACATTCAGAGTTAAAAGTGTAAAATACTGAACCGCTCACTGTGCATTCTGGTTGCTGAGCTTATTAGTGATAATTTAATTATCTGCCTACAGCTGGGTAACTTATCAGTACTTAAAAACATTTTTGTAAGCAGGCAAGAAATGATTGTCCTTTCTGAATTAATAACATTGCCCAAGGTGGGAAATAAAAGGATCATATGAGTTACATTAAGAAGATACTCAAGGAACAAAGTTGGTGGGAAGAGAAGAGATTGCCATAGTTTTGTGGTTTTTCTACACTGAGGAACTGTAATCTCAGTACTGTAACCTTGTATATACTTGTGGTCAGTACAGCAATGATTTCTTTTTTTAAATAAGAAAATATATTAACAGGTACAAGAATTTACTATCAAATCCAGCCTCTTCCAGTTATCTTTGGCTTGAGAAGAAGTTGCTTACTTCAACATTCCAGGCTCAAGTGTTTTCACTGGAAAGAAATGTCATAGCATCTGATCCCCAAGGATGGTATAAACAACCATTTTCCTTTAAAAAATGCTTGGTTTGAAACCTTCAGTCAACAGAGACTCAAAAAGCTTCTCTACCTCCTGAGCTCTCAATTCTGCATGCTACCAAACCTGCAGCTTTTGCCTTCCAAAACTGTTTGGTGAAGTCCACAAAGGCTTGAGAAAGTCTCTCTCTTGAGTATTTGCTTGTTTCCACAGCAGGCAGGCAAAAGGCTTATTTTCTCCAATACTATAAGAAATGAGAAAACACATAATACAGTCTTTATTCAGCTTGGTTTGCTCTCAAAGAACAAAAGTTATGCATGCTTAAAAACAAGAAGACAAAAGAAGAGACAAAAGGTAGGTGATATTTACAGCCCTTCATGGGAACGAACAACATGGAAACCAAATCTATCTGAGCCTTGACAAATGGTTTCATCCAATGTGTGCAACCCTGCTGGTAGATTTTCCCTATTTACTTTTGGTGTTCAATAGAAGGAAAACAGAAGTCCTGTCCTGAGGGAAAGAAACTACAGCTGCATTCTGGGATGCAGCAGTACTGGGACCACGGCTTGGAGATATTCCAGAGCCACTTAAGATTTACAGCCTAATTTGAACAGACAGCAGCCAACCACTACTACAACCCCCAAATTGTACAGAGGGGGGACCTCTCATCTTCCATGATTTCACTTTTTTAATCACTGCTTAATTTGAGGCAAGACTTGATCTGTAAATTTACAAGATAAAAAAATGTGAAATTAGTCACTGCAACTGGAGGCTGTTTCCTTCCTCTGCAGAAAGAAATAATGCTGCTAAAATGAAAGCAACTGTCCAGGAAGAAATAGCTATTCTGTCTTCACTAGTATCAACTAAAATTAGTATGCACTTTTTCTCCTCTTGAATACCACTCTACACCACCACCAGTAAATTATTCTAAATGTTAAATTTATTTACATTTGAGACAACAGCTTTTTGATAACCACTAAGGAGGAGAAAAGTGCTACATAAAAAGGTCAGATAACAGAGATGCATTAAAGACTAAACTAAAGGCTTCATAACACAGCTTTGAACTGAATTCACTTTGCAATACTGTTAAAAAATGAATACAAACCTCATGCCAAATATCTAGGTTTGTTTAACCAAGACCTAACATATATAATAAGCTGATACACAACAAGTTATTATAATAACCAATCTTAGTAAAAGCTCTTAACTGCTGCAGTAGACAGCACAGGTTCCTTGTAGGCCTATTTTTGAGGCAGTAAGCAAATACAAATCTATCAATAAACAAAAATGATGTTGAAGGGAATTTTAAATGAAATATTGTGTGGCATTAAGCCAAAACCCACTGTAGTGTTTTAGGGATTTTTTAGACAACTTGTATTACTATTAACAGCAAGGCCACTGGCAATTCAATGCAGCCATTATATCTGAAAAAAACTGAAAGCTTCAACTGGCCATTGTCTAAGATGATCCCTTTATAGCAAATTCAATGACACATTAATAGTTCATTTGTCTAACGATTTACAGACTTTGTAAAGACTCCAGCAGCAATTCTTAAGACCAACTCAGACAAAAAGGAAAGATAATGATTCTAACTAATGAAGTACTAAATATCACTAAAAGGTGTCCTACCTCACTTCCAACAGAAAGAGAATAGACATTAATTACATTTAATTTTGATGGATTTTTTAGTTAGTTTCTAAAAAGACTTTAGATTCTTAAGACTTGTCAACTGCTGATTCATTTGTCATTAGTCTTTTTGTATCCTCCTCATACTTATATGGATCAAGTGTTCTTGCAGGGGGAAGCGTGGAAGTGTAATAAGCTATCGAACCTGAATGGGGTCAGTAATCTGAACTCCAAAACTGGCAGAAGAATCCTATATCATATGGAGCCAAAAGACACCTTAAGCACTGATAAAACAATGCGGTATTGTTTTCAGTTTACAAATCTGATATCCAAAGTAGAATGGAAAGCTAAAAGCAAACAGGTAGTAAACTCTAATGCACGAGGACAACTCAGGGCCTCAGGAAACAGCCTCCATGCTGGAACTCAGCATCAGATAAAAAATCTGAAATGAGACAACTGGGCCAGGTCTGCATTAGCGCAATACACACTTGTGGGCTTGATTTTTATAGGCAATTGTTGCCTGCTGCTGTATGTATAAGACTGTTGCTAAGAACATGATTCCTGAGAGCCAGAAGCCATGGGTTCAAATTCTTGAGTACTTTTAACTATTCTGAACAAATATGTCCAGCAGTCCAGGCTGGACTGCTGGGCTGAGACCAACAGCATGAGGTTTAACAAGGCCAAATGCCGGGTCCTGCACTTGGGGCACAACAACCCTAAGCAGAGGTACAGACTAGGAGAAACCTGGCTGGAAAGCTGCCAGGAGGAGAAGGACCTGGGGGTGCTGGTTGACAGCGACTGAGCATGAGCCAGCAGTGGCCCAGGTGGCCAAAAAGGCCAATGGCATCCTGGCTTGTATCAGGAACGGCGTGACCAGCAGGTCCAGGGAGGTTCTTCTCCCCCTGTACTCGGCACTGGTGAGACCGCACCTCGAGTCCTGTGTTCAGTTCTGGGCCCTCACCACAAGAAGGATGTTGAGGCTCTGGAGCGAGTCCAGAGAAGAGCAACAAAGCTGGTGAAGGGGCTGGAGAACAGGCCTGATGAGGAGCGGCTGAGAGAGCTGGGGGTGTTTAGCCTGGAGAAGAGGAGGCTGAGGGGAGACCTTATTACTCTCTACAACTACCTGAAGGGAGGTTGTGGAGAGGAGGGAGCTGGCCTCTTCTCCCAAGTGACAGGGGACAGGACGAGAGGGAATGGCCTCAAGCTCCGCCAGGGGAGATTTAGGCTTGAGATTAGGAAAAAGTTCTTCACCGAGAGGGTGGTTAGGCATTGGAACAATCTGCCAAGGGAGGTGGTTGAGTCACTGTCCCTGGAGGTGTTTAAGGTTAGGGTAGATGAGATGCTTAGGAGCATGATTTAGGGATTGGTGGGACTGGTTGGACTCGACGATCCAGTGGGTCTCTTCCAACCTGGTCATTCTGTGATTCTGTGATTCTGTCCTGTGATTTTAAAAACAGTCATACATGCTGAAGAAACTTCCAACTTGCAGTTCTTACCCATGGTAATATAACCAGTTATATCCCACTTAGCATGTTTGCTAAGGTACTTTAAAGAGTTATTTAGAACAACTAAGAGCTTGCTCTCCAGACCTGGTAGCAAGAACACAATTTTAACTTGTTGGAAAAGGAACATAAAACATTATAAACAATGAAGTTCAGTCCTGAACTTACCATTTGCAACCTCTTACCTCACTCAGCATTCACTGAGGCCGCCATATAAGAAGATATCTCACCTGTGCAAACTTGTGTATCTGTTCCACCACAGCCGCAAAGAGTGCATGGACGCTTTCATCTATTAGACTCTGCATATAATGGACAGCTTCCTCATCAGACAGGTCCAAACGAAACTTGTCCTGCACCTAGGATGGCAGGTGGAAATGACAAAGATGAATTTAACTGAGCAGTCAGACACATACCACTCTATCTACACTATACAGTAGCAGACAAAATAATTTCAGCTGTGGAGCTTCAGTACAAAATCTTATTTCTACATTACGCCAGATTACTGGGAATTTACAATTTTATGCAAAACAGCTGTGGCTGCCTCACAAAAATAAGGATTAAACATAAGCTAGAAACACCCCATACACTCCATTCCTTGAACTACTAATGTCAGAACTTGAAGCCAGGAAGTTAAGAAAAGTGTCTGGACATAAGCAGAACCAAAATGCTATGAGAAAAAGATAAAACACTTAGCATTCATTAAACAAGAATAAAACACCACTTTAGAAAAAAACATACAACTTTGTGTACTAAATAGGAAGTTGAAAGAGCCTGGATAATCCAAAACACTTCTGGAAGTGTGTATCACTTTCTTATTCTAAACTTATTTTCAGGTAAAGTTGTCTTTCAGAAACTATATGTCAATAAAGTAAAAAATACATAATCACAGTACACACACAGCTTGGACAACAAACAGGGCAAGCTGGAAGCTACTGTGCTGCTAGAAAGCTATGACCTGATCGCTGTTACTGAAACTTGGAGAATCCCATGGCTATCAGTGGTTACAGGCTGTTCAGAAGGGACAGAGCAGGAAGGAGGGATGGAGGCACTACCCTTCCTATCAGGAAACGGATAGAGTGTGAAGAGCTGTCCCTGAAAAATAGCCACAAATAGATTGAAAACTTATGGGTGAGAATAAGTGACCTAAGCAACAAAAGGAACTTTGTGGTTGGTGT
The DNA here is from genome assembly GCA_033459285.1 of Clamator glandarius. Taxonomy (NCBI): domain Eukaryota; kingdom Metazoa; phylum Chordata; class Aves; order Cuculiformes; family Cuculidae; genus Clamator; species Clamator glandarius. Next base: position 543,730 of record JAUNZM010000482.1, on the reverse strand, counting down.
ACACTATAGGCCACCTGATCAACGGAAGCTTATTGATGACATCTTCTTCCTCCAGCTACATGAGGCTTCACACTTGCAATCTCTTGGCCTGCTGGGGTGCTTCAATCACCCTGGCATCTGCTGGAAAAGCAGCACGGGAAGCTGTAGGCAATCCAGGTGACTCCTACTACATTGACAATAATTTCTTAACTCAGGTAACAGACATCCCTATTCAAGAGGATACAATACTGGACCTGACGGTCACCAATGCAAGTGAGCTCATCACCGACACACACAGAATCACATAGAATCACTAGGTTGGAAAAGTCCTCCATGATCAAGTCCAACCACTCCTATCAACCACTAAACCATGCACCTGAGCAACTGGTAAGATCTGAGACGGCCTCGACTGCAGTGATCACACAGTGGTGGAGATTAAGGTCCTAAGAGATATGAGACAGGTAGAGATTATAATCAGGACACTAAATTTTAGAAAAACAAACCCTGAGCTCTTCAAGTAGGACGAGGGACCAGAACAGAGCTGGCAAATACTTAAGGATGTTTTCCATAAAGCTCAACAGTGCATTCTACCAACTGTATCCAAGGATGCATCAAAAGAAGCGTGGCCAGTAGATGAGGGAGGTGATTCTCCCCCTCTACTCTGCCCTCATGAGACTCCATTGGAAGTACCGCCTCCAGTTCTGGAATCTCCAAGGTAAGGATATGGAATTGCTGGAAGAGCACCAGAGGAGGGGCGCAAAGATGATCAGAGGGCAGGAGCACCTCTATGAGGAGGACAGGTAGAGAGAGTTAGGGTTATACAGCCTGGAGAGGAGAAGGTACCGGGAAAACCTTACAGCAGCCATCCAGTACCCAATGGGGCCTACTAGAAAGCTGTTGAGGGACTTCTTACAATGATAGGATGAGGGGGAATAGCTTTAAATTGGAAGACATTATTAGACATCAGGAAGAAATTCTTCAGGATGAGAGTGATGAGGCACTGGCACAGGTTACCCAGGGAAGTCTTGGTCGCCCCTTCCATGAAAGCATTCAAGGCCAGGCTGGATGGGACTTTGAGCAGCTTGGTCTAGCAGGAGGTGTCCCTGCCCATGGCAGGGGGGTTGGAACTGGATGACCTTTAAAGTCCCTTCCAATCCAAACCATTCTATGATTCCATGATAGTTAAAGCCAAGGAAATCTATCCTGTCAAATCTGTCCTGTTATTGCAGGTGAGAATTTAATTAACTTTCATTATATCCACAATCCATAAAGTGTGGGCTGGAGACACTGGTACTCCTTACACTGTTTTTTCTTTTGACAGCAACATATTTCAACTACTACCAATAACATGTTTTGCTTAGTATTTGCAATTTAAAAGCTGAATGCACCATAATTAAGAACGCAGCAACAACATCTATACTTTCCACTTTCAGCCTTGGCAAAGCCTTGACCCATGAATATTTACAAAGATGCAGAAGACGCCTTTCAGTGAGTTCCAACTATCTCCATGGCAATTGTTCAGAACTGCTCCAGATGGCAACATCTCACAAACATTGCTACCACAGATACTCCTTTGGCAATACTAAAAAAATCTGCATACAGAGCTGGCAAGAGCTTTAGGTGGAATTAAAACAAACAAACAAGCAAAAACCAAAACCATTTTGCTTTACAGGAGTCAAGTAAGTTTTGCAGGCGTGCTTTACGCCTCACAACATTTATGAAAGGCAGATGCATATATAAGCATTTTGGATTAATTCAAATAATCTAATGCATGGATCTAAGGAATTGCTACAGATATCAATACACCCTTTTCTAAGCTTTTTGTAGTGCTGGCTGTGTAGCAAGGTCTGCTCAAAGGAATGGGAAGCATTCATGCTCTTTCTGAAAAACAAAAAATATCACATTTTTGGGATAACAATGTTAACTTTGGGTGCTCAGTCTGGAGAACCATTTGCACTCCTAGCAAGTCCATGATTTCTCAGAATTAAGGTGTCTAAGATCCCACCATTCTGTAAATCCTATCCCCAAAGTTTAGATTGGATAATAGGAAATATTACTTCACCAAAAGGGTTGTCAGGCATTGGAACAGGCTGCTCAGGGAAGTGGTGGAGTCATCATCTCTGGAGGTATTTGAAATACATGTAGATGTGCTTAGGGATGTGATTTAGTGGTTGACTTGGCAGTGTAAGGTTAATAGCTGGACTTGATGATCTTAAAGGTCTTTTCCAACTTAAACAATTCTATGATTCTGAAAGTTTAAAACTTCTAGTTACCTTGCAAAGTAGTGCTGATCACAATAAGAAAATTACCCAACAAATTAATATTACTCATAGAAAATAAATTGCTGCCACCTAATCACATACTTTATTTTCACAGACATAAATTTCAAATGATGCAAGCTCTTGTGGAGACCATCATATCCATCTATTTCAGTCTTCTGCATAATGAGCTAGATAAAATTATATCAAACAATTATGCATCAAGTTTGTAACTTCTGTTCTGTCTGTGAAAATCTCTTTACAGTCCTTCTACTAAGACAGAATGCTTCACATTTTGGCTATATTGTTTCAATGATTAATTGCCCTATTTAACTATTGTGACTTATTTCCTATCCAAATATGTCCAATTTCCACCTCAAATGGTGGAGCTTGTTAAAGCTTTTTACATTAAAGAACTGTCCATCAAAACACTCTCCTATGTAGGCAAATGTACAATGTTTTAAGTTGTTTCCTAACCTTCTCCTGCATATGACTAGGGAGACTGACTACAAAACAGAATCAAGTCTTGCCAGAGCATTTTCCCTGCATTTACTTTTTTAAGCACAGACAAAAATGTAAGCCAGATTATTTTAACAATGTTCTTAACAAGATTCTACTACTGAGATAATGCTACCTTCTTTCCCCATTTTGATTTCTTTCTGTGCACCAAGGATACCGTATATACACACATTCTCTTTGTGAAAGCAAAATACTCTGAGATTTCAGCTCAGTGTTACACTGCATTCTTTCAAAAGGCAATACATTCCTAAACAGCGCTCTTTAGTGCTACTGTAATAATCATGTTAGCCTGCCAGCTATGTAAAGGTGACACGGCTTCAATCAAAATACTTTTGTAATTCTGTTCCTGATGTTTGAAGTAAGTATAAATAGCTTTTTTCTTCCCTCAATTTCCCCTCAAAAAGAAATTTGATCAACATAAAATAATAGATTAAGCTGAAAAGGTTCCAACTCTCAAGGAAGCAAGTACCAGTGAGAGATTTAGAAGATATGTCAAGACTAATAGAGAACTTTTATCTTCAGAAGAAACATGATGAGAAGGAAGTTTCTCCTGCACGTGTCTGAGAAATTTGATAGCCAACAAAGCACACAGTAGAATCCAACTGAATTTAGTAGACTACTCACAAGCTTGAAATTATGCACAAGCATAAATACTTCCAAAAATCACAGAGCAGACTTCTATCAGATCTGTTTTCACACTTGCAGAAAAGGTGATATAATGAGAATTCAGCAAAATTGCTAAATGTAGTTTCAAAAGAACAGAAAAATCCCTGTAACAATTGTTTTACATGCTTCAGCAACCTTCTAGTTTGTTCGCAGAAAAACTTCCCAGAAAGTCTTGCAGTTACTGATATTAAGAAATAGTTTCATTCTATGAAATTATTGACTTTTTAAACCCACTTCCCACCTTCTCCAGGAAGACTGGCATACTGATTTACATGTAAAGAAACTTATCCAGTTAAATCTTAAAATCAGTTTGCAATTAGCAGCAACATCAAATGCTGTTGAGTCCTAGCTCTCTGCATGAAAATGTTTCAGCACTGCAATTATTAATGACTGCAGCAACATAGCTGAGAAACACAGTAAGATGACAAATTACCCCTTGAACAGCAACAAGATTAATACACACTGACTTATGGTTCTTGTAACAAACCCAACAGTAATTCTTATTTGAAATCTCCAAGTTCCAAGGTAAATCATGTATTTTGAAAGCCAATGGCTTTTCACAGAGAGGGTCCAATTAGGAAGGGATTTCTGAAAAAAAAAAAGTGTATTTACAGGGATTCACATTCTGATGAGTACATTCATTCTATGCACTTAAGAACAACTGCCACCATGAAGGAACATTGGTTAAACTTTTGCTTTTTTGCCAGAAAGGGAAGTTTTAAACTCTACACTGTATATACACATTGATTTTAAATATCAGTTCTCAACAGCAGAACTAAAAGATGGAAATGGTGGATAAGGCACTAGAGAATTCATGAAGAAACTGACACTAAGGTTTCAAATTGTCCACTTCCTATCCTCACGCACAGTAGAAGTAATAAACCATAAAAGAACAGTTATATGAATCTGCATGAGTAGAAATTTTATTATAGTTAAATATGAAGTGTTCTGTAAGAAAACTGCTGTCAGTTAACATGATAGAATACTGTGCAACCTGTCCCAGTGTCTCACCTTAATCATTGTGAAGAAGTTCTTCCTAGTGTCTAATCTGAATCTTCCCATCTACAATATACTGACATTCTCCCTCATCCTATCACTACATGCCCTTGTAAACAGTTCCTCCTCAGCTTTATTGTATCCCCTTTCAGGTACTGGGGGCTCACTATAAGGTCTCCCTGGAGCCTTCTCTTCTCCAGGCTGAACAACCCAAACTCTCTTAGCCTGCTGTTTAAATGATAAATTAGAAAATTAGAACATCGTAAGAGAGAAGATTAAAGTAGAAATTAAACCATTTCATGGAAAACGCTGGTATCTCCTGCCAAAAAAAAAAAAAAACCACACAAATTCCACCAAACCCCCTGTTTTAAAGACATGAATTTGCAAAACCTGTAGATTTCATGTACATTTACTATTGCTGTGACCACTCACTAGAGAAGAGGAAGTTTTAAAGTTAACTGAGAGGGAAAAAGCATAACAGCTACCAGAATAATGGGCTGGTAAACTCGCACTTGTTCTTTGCTTACGTGAACTAAGATAACTAAACCAGAATATTGTTCTGAAAATAGTATCAAACAGGTTGCATGAAGCTGATTCCACGGAACACTTCCAGTCAGGCCCACAGAGGTGTGCACGGTGTGAAAATCAGTATGGCAACAAAGAGAAGATTAAATACTTGAGAAAATCTTAATTATCATATAAAAAATTGCAGTTAAAGGTCTGAAACAATGGCAGGTCTGGGTCTTCATGCAGCTGAATGAACCTCCAAGTTTACTCTTCTCTTTTTTGGTAATTTGTATTCTAGGAAGTGTGACACGTTATAGGATCAAGAGATCGCACACAAGCCCAGCTGGGAATAATGTTGGCAAAGATAAGTGCAATTCATTGCAAAGTTCCAAGATTTTCAGATTTTCTTTTTGCTCTCTAAGCACTGCCCTTTCCCTCTCATCAAAGAGCAAATCTCTATGGATTTTTTCTTTTTTGCCTCCTCAAGTTCAACCCACTGTACAGCACAGGCCATAGTTAAGCCTGTCAGGAATTTTATTTTTGCCAGCAAGCACCTTCACACTGCTAAAATATTACCTAAAAATCTGTGAGGTTCAAGATTAAAACAAACTTTTTAGAAATTCTTAGAAAGTGCTTATAAACACTTCAAGGCAGTATGTGAATTTGTACTTCATGAGCATTTGTAGCTATGTTTTTCACAATTACTGAACTAGTAATACATTTTGAGCAAACATATCATAGGTATGTGTGAGAACTTTCTCAATGCTGTTTAGTTTTTAAATTAACTGCAAGTCAGTCACTCTGAAGACTAGTGGCTACTCTAGTATTCATTAAACAGCACTGCTAGTGTTTTCTATGACTGTTAGATACATAATTCATTCCAATATGGGATTGCTTATTGTAACATCAGCTACTTGAAAAGATCAACTTCAGTGTCCTCCTTCACTGGGTAGGATGCATTTGATGTGAGCAGCGTGGCAACTATTAAAACCTCAGACAAAGATCAATTCATATCCAAAAAAGAACACAATACTTAGTGGTGTTTTGATGATTATTTTTAGTTTTGCCTTATAACTGTTTCCAGCAGTCAGCATTGAACATTCCTGTAGCAGAAACTGGCATTAAATTTTTTGACTGAATCTTATAACATTTCATTTTTTCAGCAAAAGACTTTGCTTTCCCTGTTGCTTGCAGTCCAAACAACTTACTGTATAAACTATTGAGATTCTCTATTTGCATTAACAATAACAATTTCATTTGAAATAATATTTCAACAACAGCTTTTGTATCCAAACTTCTGATTTGAAAAAAAAAAACCCTGTGGTTTCTAAACAAGCCTAAATTTTTTAATTTTAATTAGAGGCCAGTAAAGACATTAGTTAGCACCTCTGAAATGATCATCCATGAGAATAAGAGTTTCAGACGCTGCAATATGCAAAGATTACATTGTTCCAGCTCAGAATTTCATGACATTGGTCAAAACCTTATAATTTAATAGGACACGTAATATAAAGCAACAAGAACACAGAAGTGTTCTTATACTTGGTTTATGTTGTCATGTTTATTCCAACTACTTTATTTTTCCATTTTGAAATGAACTAACATAGATGTAAAAATCAACAGCCTAGAAACAGAAAGGCTGGGTGCACAGCTGTGGCGTCATCACCCATACAGACAGAAAAGGTGAATGTCTGCCAAGGCAAAATAAGCTGTGTGTCACTATGACAAAGAATAAAACTCACCAGAGCAGCAAGCAAATATAAATACTGAGAGAAACAGACTCTGAGCAAGCAAAACTTGAGTTCATTTCACCTATAAATTTCCTCAGACATGTTTCTTAGCTCCACCTTTTAACAAATACTTGTATTTTCAGTCAGGTAAAAAAGGACAGATACCCACAGCCTAAAAAACCATATCAGACAATAAATCAGAAGTCCTTTTCTTTCATTAACTTGTGAACTTTAGTCTCAATTATCCACTGACTGTCTTCTGGTGAGGACAGAGGTAAAAAGAGCACAGGCATCTTTACTACAATTCAGGTAAGAAACTGGCAAAACTTGCCAGTTCAGAAACTCTTTGTCTACCTTGAGTCACATTCACCACTGCTTCAGCTTTTATACCTGTAGAACAACAACCATTTCACTTTGATAGATTTAATGTAAAAGGAACAAAACACACCTGCCTCTCCTTTACTGCTAGTTTCCAAACCATTACACTACTCATTTTCTTATCAAGGAAGATGAGACCCAGTTAATGTTCACACAGACTTGGAAACACAGGGGGTTCTCTCAGTATTACACACTGCAGGAAAAAAATTCTCCACTGTCCTGAATGGTTTGATTTTAGCCTTTTTCTGTGTATGCCCAAAAGCACTGTTACATCTGAAAGGGCTGCTTTCACAAACAGCAGTTAACTACTGCTCACTGGGAGCCAGGTATTTGTGCCACCTATGTTCACAATAACCTGGCCTGTAAATGAAAGAGTTGCAGCATCTTTGCAGCACCTTCTTTAATCAATGGCCATCTGAAACACAGCTCAGTCAATTAGGACACTGTCTTTTAATGCCTGCTGAGTTCTTTGTGTGCCAATGAATCACTGGTCCCTGATGTCTTCTAATTTAAAGGTCAAATTTGTTGTGAAGGACAGACAGAATCCACCTGACTTTCCAGTACAAAAATCAAAAGCTTTTTTTGTTAGGAGGTAACAATGCTGAATACATTAGCTGCATTTGAAGAGTGTCAGCCTATGTCTTCATTACGCAAAACTAGCTGTATAATTGTCTCCAGATTTCAGTCACTACTACTTAAATTTATAGCTAATTTATAAAATCCTACAATTAAAAATTAGAGTTGCAGCTGTATTGGAAATAAAGGAAAGTGGGGGTGGGAGGTAAGGTGTGCATGGGGAAATCTTTATTTTATTATCAGTTATGCACTGATAAGTCAGCATATCAGCATAAAGAGATTTCGGCCCTTTCCTGAAGGCTGAGAAGTGGAAAAGAATAAGCATAGAGTGGAAAATTTAAAGGCAATTACCTCAGAGGCCACAGAAATGGAGAGGCAAACAGGGGAGAATCTTCTGCTACTTTTCAATTTAATTTAATTTAGTGACATTTTTGAGCCAAAGCAGGTTATCAGAAAAGCCTAAATCTGAGGGTGACAGTAGGAGATGGTGTCATGAACCATGAGGTGAAGCACACTAGACTGACAGTTTCCTTTATAAATAGTATGAGAAGGACAAAAGGAGATAGAAGGATCAAATTTCAAGCTCTGCAGCTACTTTTCCTTGGTAAAAAAAAAAGACAAATGTTTTACTGTTAAATAAAATACCAGGAGTTAGAAGAGGGTTCCTATGGTTTTGAGAATGGGAACAATTTTGTGTAGTTTGTACTGTTTTGGGGGGGTTTCTATGGGGAAAAACAGTGATCAAAACGTTTTCTGCAACTGAAAGGAACTAGCTGATCTACCTAGTGATACTGTTTATGCACTATGAAAGTAGACAGCTAGGTTATAAGTGTTTTTCCATACACTCCCAAAGAATAATTGTGAACCTTGAAAGTTTTTTATTTCTTTCACAGGCCAATGCTGACTAATTCTTTTTCAGTCCAACTTTAAGTGTGAGAATTGCATCATTAAGGTCAGCACTGACTGAATACAAATGTTACGCAAAACAAGTAAGAAAGTACTTGTCAAATCTGCATCTTCAATTGAAATAACCGTCCATTTCTGTTAATTTTCATACTAAAAGGAGGAAAATACTGACATTGTTGTCCTTCAGTGAGTAAAATCTGTGTAGAGCTTGTTCTCTTTTGAAAAAGAAGAATGTAAAATTACATTCACAGATGACAGGAACAGAGTGCTCAGCTCTGCTTACACCACCCTGTGCCATAAACTATGTCAAACTGGTGTAATCTATACTTATTTTACAGAAAGTTGTACATGACATAAGGTGCTGTTCCGATTTTGCCTTGACTTAATCCACACTTCTCCCAAGAAATTTCACAACTATTGGACAGAAATGACACCCAGACAATATGCTTTCAGTTAGATTGGAAGCTTGATTACACATTCTGCCAGTTTGCTCCTTGGGATGTCATGTTGTTACTGGAAGGTAGGTATTTTGGCAAAACCAATCTCCACCTAAAAAGATTCTGCTTTCGCTTTTGTTCCTCAGTTTAGTAACAATATTCCTTACAAGTGCTTTCTGCACTTAAATTTTTCTAATAAGTCTCATTTAGAATAACAGTCTGAAATTCCTTAAAATATTGGAATTCCTTAATTCAAATCATCCAATGCCTCACTGAAGAGGACGTGTTCCCCCTAACACTTACTTCTATGATCGTACTTTGCTTCCTGATTTGTCTGAACATAAGGAAGTCCACAGACTGCTGACTTCCAAACGTCTTTCAGTCTAACTAGTGACAGGAAGTGACATAAAAAGAGCACAAGAAATCAAGTCGTACAAAATGACAAACTGTTCTTTATTTAAACTTATTTTTATTTTACTCTGTATATAACTTATGATACCTATGGCTAAGTTTTGTTTTTATTTAGAATACGTACCATATTACAAAAATCAAATGTCATTCTGAATCTTAAAACTCAGTAAATTCCTTTCTGAAGTTTAGAAAGGGGAAACCTCAAAAGTATTTCCAAACATGGCTTTACTTACTAGCATGTTTTCACATCTTACGATATTTTTCACCAGCAGGAAAGGTACTTGCTCCAACATAAATGATCTCCCTGCCCATTTTAAGTCACTTTGTGAAGCTACAGATTAGGCTGGAACATGAGCTGCCACCTAACACCACACTGAGGAGTCAAAATTGTGTCCATTCAAGAAAAGTCTTTCTTTTGAAGTAACCTTTAGAATAATTCATGCCTACCAGAGTACAACTGTGCCTACTGAAAAATTCCAGTATCATGGATCTCTATGCCAAATAAACTGCTTGCCAAAATAATTGAAGCATAATACTCACTCCCTTCAATAACTATTCCTTTCTTTGAAAACATGATTTTTTTTTTTTCCACTTCCTACTGTACAAATTTTCTTGTACTTTAATTGTAAGTCGGCATTCTTATTTATCACCAAATCTGGATAAATGTAACCTGTTTAGTTACCTCAGTGACTTGACTTCAGTGGCCTGAGGTCAGAGCCTCACTAGCTCATCAGGCCCCTAATGCAAAAATAAGGGCTCTAAAAACAGAGTGAGCATTACCACAGCAATGATAGGGAAAATGCTGGCTATGAAGTTCAACCCACACTATTAAACAGATAACTTCTTAAATGAAGAAACGTTTGTAAATCTCCACCTTTGTCTTCCATGAAAGTGATATCACAGTTGAAATGGCTATTGACTGGATTCATACATCAAATGTAACCCAATTTTACAGGTCAGTTCAAAACAGATCTTGAGCTAATTTGAGTCTGTTGAAATACCTATGGATTTTTTGTTAAAAGCTTTAAGGAGTAGGAAAAAAAACCCATCAATTGAGATGCTGAAAGCGTTTATTCAATTTAAACACAACAAGGTACACTATTATCTTGTTAAATGACCAGACAATCTTGCAACTAAGCCTATGAGACGCAAAACACCTTGTACCTTTTTTTATCAGTACTAAAAAAGCTCTTAACTGATTTGAGACAGGCTAACAGGCCCTTAATAGCCAAAGTTTTCTAACACATTATTTAAAAAGTACGACCTTTTCACCATGCTGCAATGGGTTAATATGATTCTGATCCTTGTCCATTCAGAGCCAATTTGCCAACTGTATTTTTAAAGCTAAAAAAAAAAACTTAAAAATTGAGTAATTAAGAAAATAACTGCTGTCATAGGAACTGTGAACATAGTTGTATCCATCTAGTAGATCAAGATGTCAACAACTACTTTGTGGAAGTGTCCTCTATTCACCTAATCTTTAGAGATACCATTAGGATGTATTTGCACAAATTCCAGGAGTGTTTTCAAAGGACAATTTTTGAATCAAAGGATCAAATGTGAACACTTAATAGGAGTTAAAAAAAGGTGAGATGTCAGAAAAAAAGTGAAGGTTTACATAAAATATCAATATATGGTGAAGGGCTGAAAAGTCTATGAATTACAAAGAAACAGTTTATCAACAAGCTTTCTGGTAATACATTACTATCTGTGTTTTGTTTTTTTACAGAAACAAACTGTAAATGAACTTAGAGAATTTTGGAAAGTAAAATCTTTTCCTCTCAAAACATCTGAAGATTGAAAGTGATTTACATTTCTTACCAGAAATATGTGCCCTACTGGTTCAGTTCTATTTCTTTTCACATTTTAAAGCCTCTGTGAAAGGACAGACTTGAACCTACCGCAAGGATAAAAGTCACAGTTCATCAAGCTGCTGCACTGTCAGAGCTCAGTATCCCAATAACTAATTCCTGTATTCGATTTAATAACCATGTAACAAATAAACTTATGTTCTTTTCTTGCAAAGAAGCCACTGTTATTTCTACTTTGCAATGGAATTAAAAAGTAACCACATTGATCGAGTTCACAGCTCTTAGACCTTCTTTTTTGATTTTGCTTCCTTCCATGATCTCCAAGCAGGTAAAAAAAAAAAAAAAAAAAAGTCATGCATCCCATAATCTTGATTTTTAACTACTATACATCAATGAACTGTAACCTACTTAGCAGCTGTAAAAAAGACTTTCTGGTTTTCAATTCTGTATCCTGATCTATTATTTCAAGAAAATTATATGGAAAATTTATACTGAATAAGGAGTTTTAGAAAAATTGAAATACTCAGCGCTACATTAAAACAATCCTTTACAAACATTAACAGAACCTGACATCCTATTATCATTAATTACAGAATGCAGTATAGTATTGGAGTGCATTTCTCAGGAGTTTACCAACATAAAATACAACACCAAGATACTAATGAGGATATTGTATTAATTGCCAGTGAACACTGGGAATGTCAGAGCTCACAAGAAAGCATTCAAGGCAAGAATGAAGAGTATCATGTCAAGTGACAGTGAACTCTGGACAGAGAATGTCAAGATTAAAAAAACACAGCAAGTCTTAAACTTATTGCTGAAAACATGACAGAACCAGCACTTCTGGAATATAACAAAACTATCTGATTTCCTGGTGACTATTTCAGTCAACAACAAACTTCTCCAAATCAGCCCCTGCACTATCTGTGGATACATACCTCAATTTCTCCCTGGATTTATTGTACACTTATTAATAGAGTTTGCAGTCTAAAGGGTTTCCCCTCCTTATTGTCTCACTGAAGTAAAAAAAAAAAAATAAAAGAGAAAAAAGTACTTCTCCACATTCTTCCAATATGTAGTCAGAACTAAACATTTCATCTTTATGAAGAAGTAATTCATAATCACATATTGCAAGTATACTGTGGTTTCTTACTTTGAATGAATGTCTCTACAAAACTGTGGTTACTTTCATCATCTACAACTCTGAAGGCACTGAATTGTCACATCTATTTCAAGCCTCTATGTTCCATATAGTATTGAGTAAACTATTCAATATTTGCAGAGTGTTTAGGGACAAACGTGAGGTTTCAAATATTGATACAGACAAATAATTAGCTGTCTTTTCTCAAGAAAACCTGGTGGAGGGAGGGCTGTCATCTTTACCAGTAAATTCAGCACTCCTGGCTAGCCCAACATTCCTGGAAATCAAACTGAACAGCCACATGAACTCTCTGCATCAATTTGAAACCAAGAAAGTCCGAATAGAAATGCTAGAACTCTCACAGGCAAAAGGAAAGATTTGGTTGGAGTCACATTTAAGTTTTCTTCAAGGGTACTGTACTAGAATATGAAACATTAATTTTAAGATTTTGAATCTTTGCTTTTATCTTACTGAAAACATTGAAGAACAGCAGATTTTAGAGAAAATCCACCACTCTAATAAAAATTACACTGAATTTATTTCCATTTGATACACAGGCTCCACAAAGTCTTCATGGAATTAAAACAGACAGCCCTTCACTATAAATCTATTACAGAAAAGCCAGTGTTTGCCTAAAAATGTAAGTGTAATGAAACTTAGATGAACATTTATCCAGTATTTTTAATGTCAATTGTTGTTGAAACATTAAATGAAGAATTTTCCTTTGCATCAGCCTCAACTGAAGTCAGAAATACATAAGTCTACTGGCTGTAAATCTTTGCTAGACTGGTTTTATAAAGCCATACACAACAGAACTCTAGACTTGATGGAAGAATCTTTTATTATGTAGTCAGTATTGTTTCCTTCACTTACTGAAGTTTCACAAAGTGCGACTGCTGTTCTTAGCAAAATGCTAAAATATCACTTGTAACAGACTGCTAGAGCAGAATGTGCGCTACTATACCAATGATAAATATCAATTCTGTATTTATACGCAGATGTCCTATGTGATCTCGAAAGTATATTCTCCCATCTTTAACTTCAGAGACTCTAGAAATCACTCATAATGCAAGCAAGTATTTTCAGTTTGCCAGTTACAAATGAGTCACCAGAAGTGACTGAAAATTACATGACATGACAACTTTGGTCACTTGAAAGACAAGGAAAGCTTTCCAGTTACCTTTTTCACAGTCTTATCAGGTTCAAGAGCAATATCTGGAATGTTGGCATCCACCATGAGGGAAAATAAGTTTAAGATCAAGTTGGAGTACCTGAGTGGAAGAACAGATTAGGTAAAACAATTTAACTGTACAAAAGACATTTTGTAAAGAACTTTAAGAATACACTGTCACTTTGTGTAAACTGTAAATGCTTCAAATGAAATGTATTTGTAGAACTCTAGGCGAATATATTTATGTTAAAAATGTAAGGTACCTGATATTAGTGGTGAAAGTTTAACCCTTTAAGCTATCTTAAGCAGCCCAAACTGAACAGATGGCTCTGCTTCTGTCATAAACTACTAAAAATTGTAACAATATTTGTAAAGAAATATAAATATAAACTATAATTTCAATATTGTACAGTTTAATGAACTTATGTAGCTCTGGTAGGACAAGCATATTCTAGAATAAGTACTCAAAGGTTATTTTTATTAAAAAGGATATCAGTGATATAGCAATATTATATAAATTAGCATTCAAACAGCTGAAGTCTTAAGAATTAGAAGAAATGATTTCTCAAGTTGCTGCAAGGGCTTTTGTCATAGAAGTGGAACATAAGTGATTTAATCAGATCCAAGTCTCCAGTCTGTTAAGCTGCAATAACATTAGTAGGAATGCTGCACTTAAGAAGTGTGAATGTAAGTTAAAACCATTAAAAAAGACAAGACGATTTTACCATAGTGTTGGAAGTATTCACCTGTCTTTTAAAGAACATCACGTTGCCAAATAAGGAAATTAGCTATAAGTTGCTTGTAATTTTCAAGTTGCTCAGTATAAACTGAAACTTCCCTTCCTCTGCAAAGAAGTGTAGGTCCTCTTTCAGAGATAAAGTATGTAACTGACTTCAAAATATGAAATAGTACTTTCTTTAGCAGACCTAGGAGCTTCACAGATGACAGAACACAAATTCTTAGCAGCAAAACTTGCATATTAGCAAGCTGCTGAATATATAAAAGCTGACAATTGTAAGGATTATAATGTATTTTAACTACACAAAAGGACTGCTTTGTAGCCATATTTTACAATTTAAATACTGTTCAACAAAAACTCTCTTGAGAAACATAATTCCATCACAAACCCCTGACATGCTATTATTAACTGGAATTAGCACTACTTAACACATTCCAATGTGAGTTTTTACACCCTATACCACAAATATTTAAAATAAACTTTGGGCAGAAATCTTCTGTGTCTCTTCTTTCAGCTGTTCTGCTTCACTTTCCCAGTGGTAAGGCACCGGAATAAAGGTAATCACTTTAATCACAGATAAAAAGAAAGAAACAGAACATTTTGTTCAGCTCTGGCTAAGAAATCTGGCAGTCCAGTTGCTTTAGTGTCGGAACAGTCACCACAGCTTTTAACTTTTTTTACCTAGTTGCCTTAAACAAGTAAATCTCACTTTAAACAGACTTAGACCTTATAGCTACACTCTCTCAAATCTCTTCCTACTTCACTTGCAGCTTTCATTGGTAGTTCTCCCTTTAAGCTGACCCAGGAGTCCAGAGCCTGAGTCCCTTTTGCTCTTGTACCACACTGTGAATAAGAGATTAGTAATATTACAGGCTTCCAGGGTCTTTTAAGCCACAGAAGTTTGTAAAAGAGATTTTAAAGGTCTCAGCATCATTGCTTGATGCCAGTTAAAAATTGGTCCTGTTCCATAATACGTCTTTTTGCTCTTGGTACTTAAAAGTAAAAAGCACTGCAAGTGGAAGATCATCTGAAGAACCTCAATTATTAAAAAAAAAAAATAAGTAATTTCAAGAGGGATATAGAATGGGAAGAGGCAAAATTTAGGAAAGTCCTGCTCATTATACTATCTGCAGGTCTCTCCTCTGCTTCTCACCTCAACATTGCTTTAGTGCAGTAGTCTGTTGGTCTAAGGATGAAAGAGCTTCTTAATTAAATTTGTTAGCTGTCTCTACAATCCTTGCCATGTTTCACAGATTTTTAGTATTACAAAAAATTTAAAAGAGAATTTAAAAGCGAGGGAAGAGCTTCCTACTTGAGACAGCTGTCATCTTTCCCATAGACAACATCCTTGACAGATATGCCATGACATTCACAACTGATTAAATGACAGTCCAAATTCATCCTAAGACTAGACAATTTGCTGAAAAAACTAAGTTAGGAATCTGACCTGTAAAAACCAAACACCTTTGTCAGACAAGCTGTGTCACTTATCTTAAGAACCACCAGGTTGGAAGAGACTCATCAGATCATCTGGTCCAACCATTCCTATCGAACACTAAACCATGTCCCTTAGCACCTCATCCACCCGTGCCTTAAACACCTCCAGGGAAGGTGAATCAACCCCCTCCCTGGGCAGCCTCTGACAGTGTCCAATGATCCTTTCTGTGAAAATTTTTTTCCTAATCTTCAGCCTGAACCTCCCCTGGCGGAGCTTGAGGCCATTCCCTCTCGTCCTGTCCTGTCACTTGGGAGAAGAGGCCATTACCCTCCTCTCCACAACCTCCCCTCAGGTAGTTGTAGAGAGCAATGAGGTCTCCCCTCAGCCTCTTCTTCTCCAGGCTAAACAACCCCAGCTCTCTCAGCAGCTCCACATAAGGCCTGTTCTCCAGCCCCTTCACTAGCTTCATTGCTCTTCTTGTGTGTGACACCTGCGTTACAAGAGCCTCTGCTCTGGACTGGCTGACCTCCATCCACAGGCAGAATGAACGAGGAGCTCAGTTCTTCTAGGTTTAAGGAGCTTTAATTAAAATATCTAAACCTAACCCTAAGTCCTTCTAAAATGAAGGCATTCTTTGTTTTCCCTGATGTGCAGTGCAAATTAATTTACAAAACAAATGAGCACCTGGCTGCACTGGAGACTGATTAAACTTACCGGTTTGAACACGACCATAAAGTGCTAAAACAAGGAGGTTATGCAAAAATTTCAGAAATCCAAAAAAGTAACTCTACTTCTAGGTAGAAAAGGTCTCTTAAAGTATCAAGAAAGAAACCCATATGAGAAAGAAGTTCCACTTCCCACTGTTATCTTTTCTGAGAACAGTCATTATTTCTTTTAGCACTTAGTATATCATCAATTATTTGCTTGATGCTCAGCACATCTGCCTACTAACTGAAACTGAACATCAAAGTTCACACTTGACTAACAGAGGGGAAACCCCTACAATCTAGGATCTCACTCTGGGAAAAAACTTTCAAATATTGATGCCAAATTCTTCCCTGGTGGATCCTAGAGAAGATGTGTAAACTTGGAATTCTTGGAGGAAGGGAAATGCTGACATGCAACAGGACGTGAACAGCTTTAACTAAGTTCAACGTGTACCATGAAGGTGTAGAAGAGTGAGAAGACTGCTACAGCCCAAGAATGGATTCCACGAGCTGCAATTTGTCCTGCAACACATTCAAAACTGAGAGGCTGCTCCTTCATTATAGCACTGCTGAAAACCACATAAAACTGATTACTGATACTCAAAGAAGTGGAAAGCAACTCCCTTACCTCCCCAAGAAAACACTCAAACCGTCAAAAGAATCCCAGATACAAATGATCATACACCAAACTACTTTCAACCTAAAACTATGAACAGAGCTATTTTTCCACTTAGAAGTTTTAAACTCATTTTATGCATTTTCACTATGCAACACCCATTCCAGCAGGAACCCTGAAACGCTAAGATACAGCAAATGAATTATACAGAGAACTGCTTATACCCCAGGGAAACAAAGAAAAAAGAATATAACACAAATTGATGGAGATGACAGTTTGCATCCTGGCAATCTGAAGCTATGAGTTCATGCTACTTAGCCAGAAGGAATAGCTGTGAATGGGTTTGTGTCAACATGTAGAATTGTTAGAACTAAGCTATTCCACCTCTAATTATTCTTTTTTCAATAAGCAAGTAATCATAATTATTTTTAGTTCTAGCTGCTTAAAGTAAGTAATAGTAATACCAATATTATCCTATGCTATCTTTCTTGAAAGCTTTAATTATATTTATCCAGAACCATTTACAATACTTTCCTATTAAACTGAACAAATATTGGAGAGACCATAATTACAACCACAATCTCAGACATTAGAACTGAAAACATCTTGATTTACAGTTTAGTTTTATATCCAAATTATTGCTGTATTCCACACTTAATGATGCTCTTTGTAGCAAATCTTTACATAAATTAATGCAATGGATAATCCTTCACTGACACAACAGACCTATCCATAGAAATGCCTAGGTTTAAACAGTAAAAACAACTCAAGTATTTCACAAATAAGAAATACAGTATAACAAAAAAATTTAAATCAAAATTTAGAACATAGACTACATATTACCCTTCCTGGTTGTTCTCAGAAGTAATTAATATTGTTTGCTGGTTTTTCATGCTGCTCAATTGCTTTTAACCTGTTAATAATCACAGAATCCTTTAACCACTAGGTTGGAAAAGACATTTGAGATCACCATACCTGTCCACTACTAACTTATATGCTTAAGCACTTCATCTACCCGTCTTTTAAAGACCCCCAGGGATGGGGATTCAAACACCGCCCTGGGCAGCCTATTCCAGTGCTTTTCTTTCAGTGAAGAAAATTTTCCTAACGTCCAATCTTAACTTCCTCTGACGCAACTTGAAGCCATCCCCCTTGTCCTGTCACTTAGGAGAAGACGCCAGCTCCCTCCTCTCTACAACCTCACAGAATCACAGAATAACCAGGTTGGAAGAGACCCACTGGATCGTCGAGTCCAACCAGACCCACCAATCCCTAAATCATGCCCCTAAGTACCTCATCCACCCTAACCTTAAACACCTCCAGGGACGGTGACTCAACCACCTCCCCTGGCAGACCGTTCCAATGCCTAACCACCCTCTCCGTGAAGAATTTTTTCCTAATCTCAAGCCTAAATCTCCCCTGGCAGAGCTTGAGGCCATTCCCTCTCGTCCTGTCCCCTATCACTTGGCAGAAGAGGCCAGCTCCCTCCTCTCCACAACCTCCCTTCAGGTAGATGTAGAGAGTAATAAGGTCTCCCTTCAGCCTCCTCTTCTCCAGGCTGAAAAACCCCAGCTCTCCCAGTCGCTCCTCATAAGATTTGTTCTCCAGCCCCTTCACCAGCTTTGTTGCTCTTCTCTGGACTCGCTCCAGAGCCTCAACATCCTTCTTGTGATGAGGGGCCCAGAACTGAACACAGGACTCGAGGTGCGGTCTCACCAGTGCCAAGTACAGAGGGAGAAGAACCTCCCTGGACCTGCTGGTTACGCCGTTTCTGATACAGGCCAAGACGTCATTGGCCTTCCTGGCCACCTGGGCCACTGCTGGCTCATGTTCAGTCGCTGTCAACCAGCACCCCCAGGTCCTTCTCCTCCTGGCAGCTTTCCAGCCAGGTTTCTCCTAGTTTGTACCTCTGCTTAGGGTGGTTGTGCCCCAAGTGCAGGACCCGGCATTTGGCCTTGTTAAACCTCCTGCCGTTGGTCTCAGCCCAGCAGTCCAGCCTGTTCAGGTCCCTTTGGAGCCTCCCGACCCTCCAGCAGATCCACACTTCCACCCAGCTTGGTGTCATCTGCAAACTTGCTAAGGGAGCACTTGATGCCTTCATCCAGGTCGTTGATAAAGACATTAAACAGGACTGGACTCAGCACTGAGCCCTGGGGAACCCCACTTGTCGCTGGCCTCCAGCTGGATTTAACTCCATTTACCATCACCCTCTGGGCCCGGTCATTCAACCAGTTTTTCACCCAGGAGAGTGTGCGCCCGTCCAGGCCAGAGGCCAACAGTTTCCGAACCAGAATGCTGTGAGAAACTGTATCAAAAGCCTTACTAAAGTCCAGGAAGACCACATCCACAGCCTTTCCCTCGTCCAAGAATTTAGTCACTCGGTCATAGAAGGTGATCAGATTACTCTGGCAAGACCTGCCTTTCATGAACCCGTGCTGACTGGGCCTGAGCACCCGATTCTCTTGCAAGTGCTTCATGATCGCACTCAAGATCACCCGCTCCATGACTTTCCCCAGTACCGAGGTCAGACTGACAGGCCTGTAGTTCCCCGGATCCTCCCTGCGCCCCTTCTTATAGATGGGCACGACATCAGCCTCCAGTCCAGCGGAACCTCTCCAGTCATCCAGGACTGTTGGAAGATGATAGAAAGGGGTTTGGCCAGCACATACGCCAGTTTCCTCAAAACTATTGAGTGGACTCCATCCTGCCCCATAGACTTGTGGGCATCTAGCTGGGCAAGCAAGTCTCTAACCACCTCCTCTTGGACCTTGGGAATCTCATACTTCTCTTCCAACCCTTGGGGTTGTGCACAGAGGGAACAATTATCCTTACTGTTAAAGACTGAGGCAAAGTAGGCACTGAGCACTTCAGCCTTGTCTTTGTCCCCTGTTACTGTTGTTCCCTCTGCATCTACACGGGACTGGAGATTCTCCCTAGCCCTCCTTTTGCTGTTGATGTATTTGTAGAAAGACTTTTTGTTGTCTTTCACAGTCTTGGCCAGTCGCATTTCTAGTTGGGCCTTAGCCCTCCTGACTTTTTCCCTGCACAATCTCGCTTCCTCCCTATATTCCACCCAGGATGCCTGCCCCTTCCTCCAGAGGTCGTAGACCTTCCTCTTCCTATTGATGTCTCTTAGGACCTCCCTACTCAACCATGCTGGTTTCTTACCCCACCAGTAACCTCCTTCCAGGTAGTTGCAAAAAGCAATAAGGTCTCCCCTCAGCCTTCTCTTCTGCAGGCTAAACAACCCTGGTTCCATCAGCTGCTCCTCCTAAGACCTGTCCTCCCACCCCTTCACTCCTAGGTCCTTCTCTGCCAGGCAGCTTTCTAGCCATTCTTCCTCAAGCCTTTAGCCCTGCACAGGGTTGTTGCGCCCCAAGTGCTGGACCTGGCACATGGCCTTGTTAAACCTCAAACTGCTGACCTCAGACCTTAAATCAAGCCCCTCCAGATTCCTCTGTAGAGCTTCCTTACCCTGAAGCAGATCGACCCTTCCTCCCAGCTTAGTGTTATTCAGAAACTTACTAAGGGTACATTCAATCCCCTCATCCAGGTAAAGATATTGAACAGAACTGGATCCAGCACCAAGCCCTGAGGAACACCACTCTGCCACCAAAGAGTTCACAAAGAGCATCATGAAGTGTGGTTTACAGCCATAATTTGGATGTAGAACTAAAGTATAAACCAAGATGTTTTCATTTTTAATACCTGAGATTGCAGTTGTAATTATAGTCTCTCCAATATTTACCCAGTTTAACAGGAAAGTATTTTTAACTAGTTCTCAATATATATCGTAACACTTCTATTTCAAGTCACTGACCACCTACTCTTCATACTCCATGTACTTTTCGCATATGCTCTCATGTCACTAACTCTTTTCCACATACTTGAGAGGTTTGCGGTATCATGTGATCTTTATGTCGAAGTGAAACTTTTTCAACTCCATGAAGATGTATTAAATAAATCATTTAAGAGTTCCAAAGTGCTCTGTTCAAACAGAACAAACCTGAGCTTATTGGCTCAGAAAGCTGATGATAAGTGATATGGTCACTGCAAAAGAGTGAAGCTGATTCCAAACCTCAAGGAGAGTCCTGTTAGTTTGTAAATAAATACAGTCCAAAGAGGTTTTATCTGTCACCATTTTGAGTGTCTACAGAAACTGCTGACAAACTTGATTAAAACTACAGTTGCTTGATTTTTGTCTCGTAGGACCTGTATCCAACTAAGCTTACGTATGTCATCTTCAAGGTAAAGAATTTGAGCATAACTGCGGGATAACAGAGCAGGACATGAGTAATGACTCAGAGTTAAAATGAGTTAATTCATCATCAATTACCAGAGAAAAAGTTGCTTAAGGGCAAATACCCTATAGAAGTTACAAAGCAAAAAGCTTTATTAAACAAACAAAACCGGGGACCTTAACTTGAAGGACTACATTCCAGTTCCACATTACACCAACACAGATATATCTCTGATGTTTTCATTCCTCTGTTTTGCACAAACTCTTGTGTCTTCATTCAGACTTCAAGTAAGTTTTGAATTTTCAATATAACTACTTTTCTAATTCCTGCTTTATGGTGTCTCTAATAAACCTCAGCATCAAAATAGTATTGTTACCTGCGGAGATGGAGAAAAGCTGTATAGCACTGCTTACGAAACTCCTGGTACTGTTCACTCTGTGTGCCTCCCATACCTTCCACCATCTCCTTATTCAGCTTCATTGGGGGAGGCAGCGGCTTAGGGTCCCGACCCAAAATATAACCAAAGTCAATGTGAAACAGTTTACCTGTAGAAAGAAAGGCCAACATAATTAATTATTTCAACACTACATGTACTGTCACATCTCGATGCAAAACTTGAAAATAAATAAATACATAAGCACAGTCTTTACAAGATACTTAGAAGCTCTGAAAACAACACAATTCACTGTTTTCTGTAAGGCTTATAACAATATATTTTATATCTTCAACTGCCAATTTGAAATTAAGGGTTTAAAAAGTTAATCTGATTTCAAATTCATTAAGAGTACTAATAAACAAGATTAGTCTCTTCCTTTTTTTATACTGATGGAGCATACTCGAAGACTGAATCAATACTGAAACCTGTCAGTAGGTATTAAATGCATATTTATGTAACAGATACTACTAATTCTTTGCTACTTCTCAAAAATTTGTTGGTAAATTAAAATATTAATACATGCGCTGCATTGCTTTGAGTATCCTACTTGGTTGCTGTCACATGAAATATGCTCTTTTAGCTGTATGTTAAACTGACCAAAGGGAAAATAGGACCTATGATCCCAAGAAAGACCTTCTGAAGCCATTAAATACCAAAAATGATTTAAAAGCTGCTTCAAAATTCTTTAAGAGTCATTTGAGTAAAGTTAACACATATCAACAACTATCACATATATTAAGGAAACGTCACTACAATTCCATATCTGAAATAGTATTTCAAATAAGCCAAAGTCTGTCAGACAGTTTTTCAGTACTAAAACTTAAGAGTTAACAACAGTTTATCACCATGTTTCCCTTCTCAGGTCAGTACATTTAAAATGGTTTGGCAGCATTAACTTGACAAACTTACGTACATCTTTTGCTTCTAATGCATGACCAACACCAGCTACTTCAAAAAAAAATTACTAAAATATTTAGATAATCTGAAGATTAAATATAGTATAAGTACACAAACAAAAATGTTGTCAACAGAAATCTAAGTAGTGACGTGGATAATTCTTAGGAAGCCAGTTTCTAGGAAGTGTTTTGACTCGCTTCTTAGGTGGAAAACACTGACCTTATAAAGCAAAAAAGTTTTCTAAAGTGTTATGCAAACAAATTTTCAGTTTGAAATGCGTAATTCAAATAATGACTTGGGTGATAGCAGAGCTGTATTACAAAAAGATGAGAAGAATTCAGATATGTCAAGAAACATTTATTTAAAATAATAAAAATATACACAGAAGTGAAATCTGTTAAGTAACTTTCTTAGGACAGAGAGAAATCATCTTCCTGAGATCTGCAGTACTGAGGAATCAGGAAGGAAACTAAGCAGCACAAAAAAAGTGATGCATTTGAACTGTTACGAGAGTTAAGTTTTGCATCCAAAAGTAAATCTATGCAATGACATATATACACGTATGTCTTATATGATTAATTGACAGAAGATAATGAACAGTATATACAAGATGGAAGATCTTTAAAACATGAAGGTAGAAATACCTATTAGCATGGTATCTTGACAGTTACAGGTAGCACAGAACACAGAGAGTCTTGATTCAGAATTATGGAACTGAAGAACATTATAGACAGAGATCTGTTTGCCAAGGTTTTAATATTTTCACAAACTTAAGTGCTCAGCGCTCTTGAAAAAACATGGAACAGCTAGTATCTTTCATTTAGCCACCCCTCTTTTACCATGTCACTGAATATTAATAGTCTATCAGAGAAGGCTGTTTGAGATTTGTAATAAGCATTCCTCCTCAATCCAAGAAAAAAACTTCATCAGTTTTCTAAGGGATATCACAAGGATGCTTAATAAGTAGTCAGAGTATTTGCTAGTTGATGAACGTCACCACCATTACATTTCACATACCAAATAGTGCTAAAAAAACCCTTTACTTCCTTCAAACGTTTTTTCAAGCTGTTACAGAAGTTACTTTTAGAGCTCATTTTTGTATACCAAGTTTTTGAAGTAGGGACTTTGATATATATACCCCCATACAAGATTAAGTTACAAAAAATATTTAATTAAAAAGTTTGAGGTGTCTGTCTTCTATTCACTTATTCAAACCTGTCACCTTGAAGAGTCAAGAGAGATTTTTAATAAAATAATAACTCTTGTGGCAGTAATTAAATCTTTTTTCAGTTTGCTCTGGATACACAGAACAAAAAGGGATAATTAATAATTTAATTTAGTAACAAAGATGCATCTAAACCACTTCAATAGGTGACTGATATACCTTCACATAAATTAATTAGATAAAAAATAATTTACTTATGTATTATCAGGAATGAAGTATAAAAGAAAGTACGAGATGAGACCATTCTGTATTAGCACTCTAGCTTCCACAGCTGCACTTCAAAATTCAACAGATTTTTAATATATGTTTTCAGTCAGCCTAAAAGCTTTCATTTAAATACATTAAATGTATTTCATATTTTTCAAATCCATGTCCAAAATATAGACTTAACTCATTTCCATTCATGCAGCTCCTCCAAGATCAATTAAATCAGCATACCATATTACAGAATACGGACAGAAGGCTACTCTTGGTGCTCCTCTGATGCTGCCACACCAGTAAAGACCAAGTGGGCAGCTAGAGGGAGTACTGCAGTGTTAAAGCTTTCTACAGAGAAGCCTGACACGTTCTCCTTGAGGACTTAAGTACAATTTGAACATGCAAAGAACATGCCCGCTTTGGGCAAATGAAGTTTTATATTTAACACAGAAGATCAGGTGAAGTTTACGTTATTATTTATGTTAATAAATTATAAATTAATCAAGTTAATAAATGTAATTATTTGAAACTGTTTAATACTAAGAGGAAAGACTGCAAGTGTGTCAAGTGATACCACCAGTGAGCAACACTGTACATTCCAGGGAGCAACACGGTACATTCCATTTTCTAAGTATTAATGAAATCGATCACTAGACTAATTCTCTGCATAAAGTCTATTACAAGAACAGGGATGGATAAATTTTCTGATATCTACCTGAGATAATGTAGTATCAGAAAGTGCTAAATAGTATCAGGAAGAGCAGGATCAAAATAGGAATTTGAACACTCCAGCTCTATATAAAGCAATGGTTCTAGATTATATGAACTTCAAACAAAAAAATATCACACTGATCTGGAAATTAATGTACTGAAGACATAATTTTAAGATGACAGAAAATATATTTAATCAGAATCTTCATTCTGTAAGAATTGAGCTTCATTATGAATTGCATATTATCTCCTAATATAGTCATCACTCCTGATTCACACCTATAAGGACAGAGGCAAAAGCTGAAAGTAACAACTTATGAATTATTTTTTTTGTCCACTTAAACTTGCTTTTTCTTCAAGAGCACAGCTTCTCAAGGACTATTCATCTAAAATTTGTCAGCTTCAGGTGTGACAATACTTAAAAAAATAATGCTACTAATGCTGTCTAGTACTCACAACCAAAAACCAGCCTATAGGAGAATCAGCATCTTACTTGGGCAAGTGTTGAATGTGTTTTTCAGTTTGGATTGCCACACAGTTCCTATCTGGAAGTTCCTGAAAGTTACATAATTTGGTTCACAAGCAGCGTACCTTCTAAAGTGAATTTTGAAGATGATCTTTAAACTTTATTTCACTGAGTTACAGAATGGTTGGGGTTTGAAAGGAACTATGGAGGACATTGGCCCAACCTCCTAGTCAAGCAGGGACACCTAGAGCCAGCTCCCTTATCCAGGACCATGTCCAGATGGTTTGTGAGTATCTCCATGAACAGAGACTCAATGGGCACCTTGACCAGAAATCTTTCAATCTCATTTTAAGTACTAATTCACTTTTATAACACAGTACTTGTACACAATTAACATCTACCCTTCCAGTAAATGAGACTGCTTTTGAACTTTGTGTAACTCTGCTTTTTCTAAAGGCTTTGAACTTCCATATTTTATAAAACAACTGTATTTCCTACCCTCAATACAGTCAGTGCCACAACACATACACTTTGATCTCACGTTTTTTCTTCACCTTCTAATCTATCTTCTTCAGATTTATTACATTTTAATTTAAAAGTCTCTTAATTACCAGAAATGCTTATAAATTAAAGACAAACTCGAGCACCTCATTTTGGTTTATTACTGCTCCTGAATTACTGCTAAATCATATAGCTGAAGGAGTTTTGCTTGGCTTTTAAACTAACAGAGAAGTTACTTAAGACAACAGGTGAAACAGATTTCATCCCCAGAGCCTCTTACATTCTTGAAAGGCCAGATATAAAAGCCTCTGATTTCTAATATTTAGACACTGAACACTTTAGACAGCTATTTAGAAATCTGAATTCCTTATAAAAATGGAGGATCTGGAGCATCTGACAAAATGAAACATAAGAATACAAGAAATACTTTGAGACCACAGTCAATGATGTGTGAACTTCCTTCCTCATTCCAAGGCTTGGAGCAGGGTTATCTACATGCATTTACATACAGCTCAAGATACACGGTTTTGGATAAACATTTCTGATGTTAAAAGTGGCTAACTCCTCAAAGTCTGATAGATGACATCGGCACTCTTTCAGGAAGCTGAAAAAAATCTCTGCTGGGAAGATATCAAATAGCCTCTCACCTTAAAAAACTGTCCCCTAATAATCACGCTCCACTCCCAAGGTAAGTTGTTTTACTGTAGAAAAAGCAAGACTTGAGGCATTTACTGACTTGCAGTAAATGATATGTTTCCAGGAATATGCAATAATGTAGTAGGCACGCACAAAGCTACTTGTTCAAAACCTAAAATCCAGTATTATTCTGTACTTGTAAGCTTGATTTTTTTTAAAGGCTGACTAAGGTTTTCGACTGAACATCTGTTTTTCTAACATACAGGACAAAGCAGACAGGCTTCTGGAGAGTTGAAGCAAAAGGCATGAAACATGGAAAGTTTCCCTGACAAGTAGCCAGGGCATGAGGGATTTCAAAGTCGATTCGAGTTCCTTCCTGCTTTGAGAGTGAAGTGATCTTTCATGAAGTGAACCATGGACTTGTGAAGACAAAAAATTGATATCTGGTGCTTGCAATAGCCAATAACATCTGACTGCAGCCAATGAGGCTGATTTGTCCATCATTTTTACTGCTAATGCCTACATCTTAGTACAGAAGAATGTTGCCATATAGCAGCACAGAAATTTTTATTTCACCAGAGGACTGTGAGGAAGAACTACTGAAAACCAGCAAAGAACTCTGAAATCCTTAAAGAAAATGCTGAAAGCAAAGATAATTACTAAAATAAAATCAGCCCAGTAGCTGATTACCTTCTTACCTTTTAACAGGTAAGAAACCCTAACAAACTGTTCTGAACTTAACTGTTACCACTTTTGGGAAGACGGGGGACCCATCCTGCCCCAACTAATACATAAAATCTCTCACGCTCTGAATTTCAATATATTTTCTTTAAATTGCAACTACCACTATTATTTTAAGCTGGCTTTTATAGAAAAAGTACAAATTAGTGACTACTTTAACTGAATTCCTATTTTAAATTATTTCCTAAATTCCTATTTTAAATTCCTATTTCAACTGAATTCCCCAACTAATACACAAAATCTCCCTAGCTCTTAATTTCAATATATTTTATGTAAACTGCACTTACTCTTGTTACTTTAAGCTGCCTTTTACAGAAAAAGTATGAATTAGTAACTATTTAAACTGAATTCCCATTTTAAATTTGGAATAAAAGGGTAAAAGTCCATCTGACGAGAGTAAGTGGATGGATGGATGGATTGATGCATGGACCAATGAATGGGTGGTTTCTTTGCAAATTCTGACGCAACCATCAATGTTTCTCTTTCGGTAACATCACTGCCCTAGTGAAAAAAAATCAGGATGCCTAATTTATTGTCATAATTTTCATCAGCTACCTGTTATTACTTCTCTAAGACTACAAAAACCAGAAGCAAGCAGTATGAATTGCTAAGGACTTATTCAGGATACACATTTTAAACTCAGTATGGAGCAATAGCTGGAAGTCAAGTTTATCATAGTCATCCATATAATGGATAAGGACTCAGCTTGTGCTAAGCATTGTAATTTTTCCCCCTCAGACCACAAGCTGTCCATTCTCAAAATACACCCCATGTGGGCATACTCTATGAAAAAAAAAGATGTCAGTTGTGTGTTGTTAAATGAGAAACACTGTCCAAGATACCTAAAAGAGAAAATGTTTCAGCAGGTCAACAGCTAAAAGTTTATGTTCTCTTTGATAGGCATCACAGAAATGGGAGTTGCAGAGAGATACATTAAGGATAACAGCATGCGTTAATTTGGTTGATTTTTTTTAAAAAAGGACGCTACTTTATCAAGACAAGTAAAATTTATAAGCTCATTTTAAAATTCCACTGCTTTTTTGCATACTACAGTAGTTTGCAACATTAAGAAATGTATTTATTGATGTACTTATCTAGTCATTGATACAGAAGGAAGATTCATACTCTACAGTTTTTCCATTTTTGCCACCTATGGCTTTAAGTGAAAAGTTCTGCAAGTACAAACATGTCACGTCATTCCACACATGGAACTGTTCAGATCTTTGCTATCTTGCCCGGCAACCCTTTCTAACTGAGAGTGGAGAATAAATTACATGTCAACTTGTGCAATTCGCCCTCAAGACAGACCACAGCCCTAACTTCTAAGCATTAAATGAGGAGACAGCACAGTTCTTTTACCAAATTACACATGTTAAAATCCAATGTGGTTTTCATGTTCTGAATCCCCAATCTTTGAACCTGCCCTCAGATATTAGTAAGCTATTTTTATCCATAAGGCAATTTGCTTTATTGCTACAGAGCACTTTCAGGTGTAGAGTTTATATCAAAGTATTTAGAGAACCTGTATATGGGAATATGGATTTACATGCAGGTCCCCGAAGGTTACTGGAGAATTAAGTTGGTCAGTCACTTGAGCAAGAGTTAATTGGCCAGACACACATACGCAGTGCTACTCAAGAATGCCATTTGGGTGTCTCAGGATAGCCTAAAATATCTACTGCCAGCCTGTAGATATGATGGGACCTTTGTGACACCTGTGTTTGTCTACAAAGCAAGCTGAAGCTATTATAACATTTGTGAAACAGAAGCAAGTATTCTTGCAATTTTTAACATTACTGATCAATGAGGATGTCTTGACTGAAGATTCCCTATATATCTTTCCAAACAAACTTCCACAGATGGCCTTGAATTATCTGGTACAGCATTTGTGAATCTGAAAATCTAGATATCTTGTGTAAGACTACTTAAAAAAAAAAAAAAGCCTTATTTCAAGAACTACAGGCATGAGACAGTCATGAAAGACAGCAGAAATTATTTCACCCAGATAAGAGACATTTTATCCTCTAGAGCAAAACCATAACTTTCTAACTTTGACTGGGAAACATTTTTTTTATGAACTTCAGTATCTGTTGCTTAATATTTAAATTATACTGCATCTGCCATAAGCATAAACATCTGTTTTTTAGAAGATGATGCAACAATTCTCTTTGAAGGAGTCCAACACAGATGTGGCTACATCCACCATATTAAAAGGAAGAGCCAGAAATGTAAAGATGTATATTACTATATAAATCCAAGAAAAGTATGTGAACCCACATATGGTGCTCAGAATTCTTTACCCTACTGGGAAGCTTCAATTCATCAACTAAATATATCAAATAAAGAAAGGATGCAAATAAGTTCACACAAGTATTTCTCTTGATAGCTCAAAAAACCTCCATATATGCGACAGAGCAGATGAAAACAATTTCAGATTCTGAATTTACCGTGTATGTGTGCTGCCCTCTGCTGTACTGCGTAAATTCTTCCACTAAACTAAAGAGCCACTGTGATGTTACTTTTTAGCACAGACAGGCAAGATATATTTTACTCCAAATCAAAATGCTGAAATACTACTACTCAGAGTGTGCAACCAGTGCCTGTTACGGAAAGAGGTATATGTGTCATCTAAGATAAACCACAGACACCTCTCAAGACAGATTTCTAAATGTACATTTCCCAGCAGATAGGAAAACAGACTTGCTGTATATGTTCCCCTACACACACATAGAGCAAGACTTTCTGCCTTAATCAATGCCCAATGGTCAATTTTCTAGTCTTTCATATGATTCAAAGTAAAACATGCTACAGTTTTAACTGCAAACTTACAGGCTTTCCACCTGGATGTGTCTCTTCTCCCCATATAACATTTCTTATTTACATGCTTCTCATTCAATAAATATTTCACTTTATAATAAACACTTAACCACAACTCCTAACTCTCCACTAGGCAGCTATACATTAATTCATTTTCAGCTAAAACATTAGAACTTCCCTACCCCCAAGGCATTAACTGTAATAGTCAAAGTAGCTTAATTTTCAAACCTTTCATTTCCTCCAGAAATCTTCTATTTATTTAGAATTACTAGAATTATTTGTTCTATGTAGTCTTGTTATTAATCCACACAGATGTCAACAAAAAAATAACCTTTAAAAAGTTAGAAGAAGTTAGGGAGAATCAAAATGCATATCTGCTATTTTAGTCTTTCAGGACACATGAGGTTTGCTTCAAACTAAAGCATTTACTTTATTAAACATTAAATTCTACTACTTTCTCTCCACCAGCCTAAAATATATAATGAGCAGGTCACTAAGGACTCTGCTTCTTTCTGGCTTTAGAGAAGGCTTAAAACAGTATGTATAATTTCAACTGGAGGCTCAATGGGCCAGCCAGCTCAGTTAGGATGATAATGTAACACTTCTATTTTTGCTGTGCAGTGGTTTGGCTTAATCAAGAAAACAAGATTCAAGGGAAATACAAAATGCTGACATGAATCCCACTCTGACAAGTCTCAGGTGACATTTCCACTTCAAGGATATACCATGTAAATTTCTTTGAAAAAAAGTACAGACCTGGAAAGTTCACAGAACTATTTTGTTCAAACTCAAAGTAAGTCCAAGATAAGAATTTGCATAGGCACTCAGTGAAGTCATCAATATTATACCTAATTCCATATATCAACCAATAGTACTTGTCTTAAGCATCTAATGTATTTGGAATAGTATACACAGAAAAACAGATTTGACAAGTACGAAAATACAACTGGCATCAAATTGGTAATCTTGAATTTGTGTTCTGATAGTATGTAATTAAAAAGTTATTAAGCAAGAATGTAACAATTAAATGAAAAATTAAATGATTTGATAAAGAACAAATAGGATATTTGGGGTTGAAGTAACTTTACAAATGTCCCTTAGTGAGTCCTCTTCTTCAGCCTGGGACCAAGACTGTAAAAAAACCCTCCAATTTTAACATCAGCCAAATTTAAGTTAACAGTGAAACATTTATTGGTCTTAGGTGAAAGAAGTCGAATTTTACCATATGCTATGTCCATAAAAAAACCCGAACTAAAACACAACCTTACAGGTCCAGCTTTGAGTGTAAAAAATGTGACAGTAGACACAGGACTGTAAAATAAGTGAACTGAAAATTATACACAACCCCCACTATTTATAAACACATCTCTTATGAGGTGAAGTTAGACTTCCAGTACTGACAGATACACAAATGCTTCTTAAACTGACATAAAAATCACCTGTCAGATACACATTTTATTACATCTTGCCTACTAGTGCAATTAGAGCACTACTAGAGCATTACTAGAGCAATTAATCTATTTGCTTTCTTATTCTTCAGGTGCCACTCCACACTACTAATAGTTTAAGCCTAAACTTTGATTCACTGGATCACCTATTACCTTAAATGAGACAATATAACTTTACATTTAAAAATATATTGTCACCTACAATACTCAGCAGTTATACTCACAAGAAAAATAAAGCAGAACAGTTCCAACACATTACAAATCTAACAACTGCCATTGTAAGATTATAGTGCTAAAAGAATTACCTGTTTTTGTTAGCAAAAGATTATCCAGATGTCTATCTCCAACTCCAAGGATGTAAGTAATTACACAATAACCAGCTGTAACAAGTAAATTGTAAACATCAATATAAGTACCTTTCCCGGAATGTAATAAGTTCCACACAATTAGCAGCAGCACATGACATTATGTTACTTCTTACTCACTGGTAACAGATGTACCACAGAGACTGGGGGCAGTGGTGGCGCTGGTGAATAATAAAAGATTAGCAGAACTATGAAGTAAAAAATCAAAAATCTGAAATTTATTCAAGTACTGCCTAGGTTTTCAACTCCTACTACGCATATCCTAACATCAAAAGTCTAAATTAATTCAGTAATAAGATTAAGATACTTCAAAGAAACAAAGTATTTAGAGCAAAATGAATGTATGCATTTTGAACTTAATATATTTTCAGGCATATGTAAACAAGTATGAGATAATGATTTAAATCTGAACATATACATGAGTGTAATTCACAAATTAATCAGTAAGCCAGGCAGTGATAAACAGTGAACTGTTTCAACTCTTATTTTCACCCACTAAACAGAAGACTTTGAAAGATTGACCTAGCAGAAAGAGACAGGGAAAGGAGAAGATACTGTGGAGTAACAACTGAATTACCTTTTATTTAGAATGAAGTTGCTTGTAATTTAATAGAGAGAAAATGTGATATTTTAACGTTGCCACTACACTACCAGTTTTTCTTGTCATCCAAATGGAACAAGTAGTTGAATATAGCCTCGGGCCCCCCTCCCCCCAAACCAGATGTTTTAAAAACAAATAGATTTCTTTTTTCTTTACCTCAAATATGGATGATTCTTTATTATATAAATGCTTTACATGTCCCTGAATTACCAAGGCATCAACTCATGATGTGGAGGGCCAGAGGTAACATTGCTCATTAGCAAGATTATTTAACTTCTAGTCTCTTCCAAAGAGAATAAAAAAGGGCTGAGGAGAGGAATTGTGTGTAACAGGCCAGGCTCAAAACTATTCTTTTTACAGGGATTCTGTCAAGCACGTGCACAGTGCCTAGTTTGCAATCATCTAACCAGAAGTGTCTTCACACCCCACTTACCCTGGCCTATCCGTTTCATATATAGAGTTACCAGCTGCAGGGCTGTAACTTACCACAGCTTTTAACATATGTGTCCATCACTTCTGCACTTATTCCATGAGGGCCATTCTCACTAGGTGCATGTTTCCTGAAGAAGTTCTGGAGGGGAAGTCATCAACATATTTACTTATTACACATGACCTGAAATAGTATCTTTAGAACCAACAGAAAAGGAGATTTAAATCAAGACCACAAATGGCCATTACTACAATCTGTTACACTAACAACCTCTCCCCAAAAACCTAGTAAATGCTAATTTAGTTTTATATCACTTTATTCATTTTGTCTTAATCATCACATTCTTATATTCAACAGAAACAGACCTGTAGTTCAAATTGAAAAGTAGTTTCCTTTACTACTTCAAAAAATTAACAATGCATTGAAAAGTTACTGATTAATAACTTACCACAAATACCACCACAGGAAAGCGTTTAGGCCAGATTAACAAAAACTAGAACAGGACTAATAGTAAAGCTTAGTAACTACATTTGGGACACACACTCTGAGAAGGTTTATCATGATTATACACTTCCATATTCTTCAATACAACCAAACTCCACTGAGTTTAAAAGGAAGAAATCTACGTCACTAAAAGGAAACTTCATCTTTCCCATGAAATTTGGACAGGGTCTAAACAGTCTTTCCCACCACTCAGAAGAAAACTGCTTTTTCTTTTAAGACAAAAGATAAATAAACTAAATTCAAGCCCAAGCACAACTTTCCTCTAGCAAGCAAACATAAAGCTAAGTAAGGGGAGATTTGTAGGCACCTAAATAACAGGTAAGCAACTAAAATCAAAATAAAAAAACTGAAAAGAATCTTAAAAAAAAGACAATAAGGTACTGAAGGAAGTTACCTGCAGGCTACTTAAAAAAGTTTTGCCTGAAAAGCAGTTCTGTTTTAACATGTATCAGAGTTTTAAGGTGAGGAGACAGATTTAATTATCTGCTTAGAGAAAAACAAACCCTTTCGATATACGTTAAAAAAGCTGACTGAGTAGCTGCAAACAGAATTCAGACCATCCAAATGCTAAACTATAGAGTGTGGAACAGAAAAATCTCCAAATCATGAAATGTAATTTCAAGATTGTTAATAGATGGTAAGTATAATCCTCAAATAAAAGAATAACTTTTCCTTTGAACTGCATTAGCAGCCAGTATTGGATTACTAGCTTTAAAATATTTTCAGAAGTGAAATATTTTTTAATATTTACTTTCAGTGTATATCTTTATTAAAATAGCTGTGGCACCCAAAAAGTACCTTTACGAAAAGTATAAACCAAACTTTCCTAACACCTAAAAATGTTCATCTAGCTTTCATTTATCTGGTCTCTAACGTATTTTGCCACTGATTTGTGAAGTAATCTTAGATCACATTCTTTCGGCATCTTGTCTATTTAGATTAGCAATTATGCACAGGAAGAACTGCTCTTCACGTCTGCACAGCCACTAAAACAGCAGGGTACCTATTTTAGATTGGAACACGATGTTACAAGTAATTGCAAAACGACAGTTTCACAAGCCTTTCTATATATATTATTTTATAAAAACACATCATGGTCTGGAATATGAATAGCACATTTCCAAGATTGCAAAGGATTGCCAAGAAAACACTTTATAAACCATAAATTACTGAATGTAGATGAAGCTTATGACAATCTTTACAGAACAGTAAGTTCTAAAAAAACTTATCCAACTTGACACTGGTCATTGTCTGATTAACGACAGGCATTTCTAGTAAGTGATACACATTTTATATGCTTACTTGTTAAGCAAATGATAATGACAGAAGCTAAGCTTTTTTTAATTCTCCAGATTTTTAATATATGTATAGTTCATAGTAGGTGGGAGCCATTTGCTTTGCCTCCCAGTTACTGAGACATAAACAACTGCAAACTTCAGTATCAACTACAAAAAAAGGGGAAAAAAGGTACTGTGACAAATTGAATCCAATACAAACAAATTTTCATTTAAAAAAACTTACTAGCAATAGATCTCACACAGCAATTTGGTATATTTTTATATAATTATATCTATCTCAACCAGCTCAGCTCTGCTACCCACCTTGTGTACTTGAAATTAGCATGAATTTTGTGTGCCACTAGTTAATTATGTGTCCCTACTCAATTCTGCAACAGTTACAGAAAGATTGCTATTAAAAAGGTCAAAATAAATAAATAAAATCACATCCTAGCTCTACATCCACTACAGTAGGGAAACAGACCTCAGAAGTTACATGAACAAAATATTCAGATATTAAACACACACACACAAGAAAGAAATCATTAAAGCACACTCTGAAAAGGTATCATGCCAAAACTACTAAGTGGATGACAGAAATACTTCAAAACAAACAGTACAGAAGTGTCATGCACCTACCATTAATGATCAGAACTAAGCGAGAATTTCAGTATCACAACTGCATTACACTTGTTTAAATAATACTACTGTTAGAATATGAGATACTCATTACGTGATTTAAGTATATGTTTTAAAGCAAAGGTTGTGCTGTAAATACCATTAAGTTTCAAGCTGTAATTAAACTTCTAATTATCAGTTGAGAGACTGAAGATGTTCACTGAGATCAAAGCCCGTAATTTACACTGTTTACCAGAAGATGACTTAAAAATGCCCCAACACATACCTGTATACTTTCCTCAGTAGCAAGAACTTCCGCGACTGGTACTGACTGAATAAATTGCATGAAGCCTGTGACAATAAAAAACAAATTAAATTTTCAATGCATAGAACTTTCAAGCTACTCTAAACCACTTCTATTAAAGGGCAACACTTCCATTCAAATGTTTCTCACTGGCAAAAACTCAAATTTTATCTCAATTATCTGCCTTCAGTAGTTTAAAAACAACTTTTCATTAACACAAAATTAGCTTGCAAAAGGTATGCTGCTACAATTTTTCAGGAGAAGAGAAAGATCAGTAATAGCTTTCTAAATATTTAACCAGAAGATATCTAAAAGCATACTGAAGTCTGATTTTGTTTTGTCTTCGTCTTTCCTCCATTTTACGCAAAAATATAGAAAAATGAGCATTAAAGTTCTTTGCCTGAGATCACAGAGGAACCTAGCCATAAAGTTAACGCTACTGATTGTCATAATACTCCAAATCCCAGAACAGGCTCTTTCTGGAATATTGTGGTCACTCAGGCTGTTTACTTCCATGATTTATATTGAAACAAGATTTTCTTAAACATTTCACAGAATCGTAGAACGCTTTGAGTTGGAAGGGACCTTTACCAGCCACCTAGTCCAAGATGCCTGCAGAAGCAAGGACATCTTCAACTGGATCCACTTAACATGACCTTGAATGTTTCCGGGGACAGGCAAAGTGTTTCACCACCCTTAATGTAAAAAATGTCTTCGTTACATCCATTACATCCTTACATCCTAAATCTACCCTTCCTTAGTTTAAAACCATTACTCCTTGTCCTGTCACAACAGGCTTTGCTAAAGTCTGTCCCTACCTTTCCTACAGGTGCCCTTGAATTACATTTGAGCTCCCCTTTAGAATGCTGTACTAAGTGAAACATTTCTCATGAAAACAGTGTATCACAACAAGCTATGAAGAGAAGGAAATCCTTACCAATACTGAATTTTTAGGAAATGGAAGTATCCATACCATGTTTTGTACTAGTTGCCAGCACTTTATAGGGTGTCAGTTTCAAATCCAGATTCTCTTTTCTTAACAGCTGGAAAAACAACACACAAAAGAGATAAATGAATGCAAATGAAAGGCAGCTTCTATTTCTAAAAGGAAGGTGCATTGAACATTGATCTCCACTCTTCACTGAAATCAGTAATGAATGAAAGTCAGTTTGCCAATCTATTTAATTATTTATTTTGAAGTGCATGCAGGCTTATTGCCTGTCTACAAAGAAAATTAAAAAAACACCTAATCTCTGAGAACCCTGAAACATACTAGCAACATAAGCTGCATTAACAGTTTTCAACAGTCCTGCTCTTGACAAGGAAAATCAAGAACAAGGATGTGGATTAATAATCCTCACCTTATCCATGAGGGAAATAATCTGAAGAATAAGTTGATCTTGACGTAAATCATCACCATGCTTAAAAATAACAGGATATTTGCCTCCATCTTCTGTCTTGAAGAATAACTGAGCAGGCATTAAGGCACTCTAGAAAACGAAACCAGTTCACAGCAATGCTCATATTAACACGTTGCTACAGTGGAGTTTTAAAATATAAATCCTTGTTACTGCATTGTGAATGTGAGATGAACTAAGCCAAGTGTCAGCTCACAGGATTCATGTTTCAAATTCAGTAACAAAAAGGTTTTGAATAGTAGCAGTAAGTACCAGAACTCCTTCTGCCCTCCTCAAGTGTGGTAGCAAAGAAGCAATTCTAAAATGTCTAAAAGCAGCTACTCGCTGTCTAGTACACAACAGTCAGAACATACCATTTCTAGTTACCAAAAGTGTGATCCAGGCAGGTTTTATAAGAATATCTTAAGGTTTTCCCTCTTTTTTAGCAAGGAGTGTGAAGGATACATTTTCCGCCCACTCCTTCCCCCAGCAGATGGAGGAGGACAGAGGGATTCAAATTCTGTTTGTGTGCATGAAATTCCAGTCAACATAGAAACATTATGAAAAACGTCACAACAAAACAAATTTCAACTGACCAGATCAAAGAGAGACACAATTATAGGATAAACATCAAAGAAATGCTAGGGGCAAGACATTTTAAACAATTAATTGCTTCCTTAATCTACTTACTGAAAGCAAAATGCCTTTTTACATTGTTGTTTGAGAAAGCCAATTTGTTTGCAATTTCTCTGCATAAAAAGGGTTGAAGGGGATCAATTACACACATAAATGATTTCATCAATTGCAACTGACTAAACTAAAAACAAAAAAAATCAAGAATACAAGTTTAATATTTGAGCAGTTAAGATGATACTCATGATAGAAAACATATAGTTGTTGTTTGAGCAGTCTTTTTGTCAGCACACTTCCCTTGACCCTTAAATTCATGCTAAAAGCTGACTCAGATTTGCAAGAGCGTGCTTCTGTGACAAGATCTTTCCAACTTTGCCTCCAGCCTGCAGTGTGAGAACATGGAATTGAAGCATAGATTTCAGAAAGTTTAACTGGTATACAAGGTAACTAAATCTATGGAAGAGAGAATACGGTGGAAAACTATGGGAAAACGTTCATCTCTATATTAGTAAACAGAGATTACATCACAGTCAACAAGCAGCCTGTCAAAGTTTGAAACTACCAGGTGTAATGATTTCTGACCATGGAGACAGAGATGATGAATTAACACTGGTTGCCACAGAAGCTTGAACATTTTTTAACTGGGAGAGAATGCCTCTTGGACATAGGCCTGAGCAGTAAAGTACATTTTGATTTCAAAACCAGATCACAGTACCTTGAGTCAATCTGATGAGATGGTAGTAAATTTACAGAGAAGTCCTACATCACTGAACACCGGCAATAACTTACATTTCAAGTAGGATAAGGAGCAAAATAACTGCAGCCCTTTCAACAACATACTAACTGTTTAGTAACTAGATTAAGAGACGGCCATACAATCATAAGCAACTGCTGTGAATTAGTTTAACAATTAACTAACCTTAACCATACCGGGTATACCTCTTAAGTCCACTGCAACAGAATGAAATGGACCATCTTACTTCTTTCCAGTCTCTAACAATTTAACACTTCCGTTTTGCAATGGAATAGATACATACGTGTAGCTAAGAAACTGTACCTGACTAGATTTGTATGATTTTGGTCATATGTGGCATACTTGTTGAATATTCTAAGTAAGGTTCAGAGGAGTTCTGAACTAGGAAGCATTCCTTCAGCCTGGAGACTTCATAAGTTTTATAAACTGTATCATAAAAACTGTATCATATTATAAGAACTGTTTAATGTTTGCATGTGAACTTGAAAACAGAATTTCACAAAGAAAATAAAGAGTTGTTTAACTGCTTTGTGGGCACATTACATTTTGCCTCAACGTCAGCCCCTTTAAATCTTTCAACTGATGTTTTCAAGCTTAGTGCTCATAAGAATTATTTGCATTTCAGCTATTCAAGAATATCTCATTTACCTTGAAGAGTGTGGCTTTTTCAGGGATTATCCCTTTAATTTTCACCTGAGGTTCCAGAGGAAGTGGAATAAGCTCCATATCTGCTAAATTCATCTTTTCATTATCTGCTAACAAAGCCTGAAGCCTCTCATTCTAAAAGAACAAAAAAACGGAAAACTTGCTTAAAAAAATTATCAAAACATTATAGAAAACCATACTATGTATTTGTGAACAGTTTAAAAGTCTTTTAACAAAGGATGCATTAATAAATATCCAATTTATATAATTTGATAGAATGCTCTCAATGAATCACACAAGCAGGGTCCATTTTCCTGAACTGAATAATTCTCCTCCTGTTTTAGTTTCATCACTTCATCACTGATACACAGAACATACACATAATTCCATAAAAAAAAGATGCCAACACTTAGGTGTTTCATTTTCTTGCACAAATATATGCCACAGATATAAAAAAGAAGTGAGAAAAAAATTAATACACTGGAGAATTCATGTTTAAAAATA
Organism: Clamator glandarius; assembly: GCA_033459285.1. Taxonomy (NCBI): domain Eukaryota; kingdom Metazoa; phylum Chordata; class Aves; order Cuculiformes; family Cuculidae; genus Clamator; species Clamator glandarius. The sequence goes on along the minus strand of JAUNZM010000482.1, from coordinate 504,395 downwards.
CGGATGCATGTCAGAGGAAAAGAAATGTATGAATATGAATCCCTTTGTCATTCCTGCTTCCTTTCCACACCCATACATCAACTTCAGATAACATGTTTTAACTAAGGAGGACAAAGCTTCTCAAAATGTACCTATAGATGCAACAAACGACAAAGTTCTGTTAAACATACACCTTCTAAAAGAATACTTCTGTTGTTCTTGGAACAAATGAAACCTTGCTGCTGGTCAAATTTTGCTGTCTAGCCTACCATAATCCATACCATATACCACAGCTCCCTTTCCACATCTCCCACAACCTGTTCTCTTATCTTCTTTTTGCCAAAATATCTTATTATTTTTCTCAAGGGTCTCTTCTGTTTTTCATCTAGAAACTCTGGAACTTTGACCCGTCTAAACTTCTCCAGAATTTAGCTAAAATTACTACAGTACAGAGGAACACCTGCTCTAAATTTAAGTGCTAGGTATTTTTAGTGAAACGCTAGATTTCCTATTGTCAAATTCTGGACAGATAAGTTTCCCAGTCGCTTAATTACCTTTTTCTTACGATTCCCACTTTCACGCTGCACTGCTTTCATTACATGAACTAGCCGATCTACAAATGTCTGCTGGGCTGCCAACAATGAACGCATAACTCTGACAGACTTATCACCCTAAACGAATTAAAAGAAACAAAATTAGTTCTTTGTTGTGTAATTATTTTATCTGGGAATTATTCTTTTATTCTTAAGACCTTTGGGTTTTCATAAGGTAAGTGAATAATGGTCAATTTCCTGTCAATTCAGAAGATATTTTCTGTAAAACACAATCAGAATCACTGTAGCCAGCAATCAATTATCTGACCTACCAGTGCACTTCAATTTGCATCAACAATTTCAGTGGAGAACAGTCATGCATGACAAACCTATTCACGTAGCCAAAATAAGTTAGTAAGGACAAGCACAAGGAACATTCTTATAATATATAAAAGTCAGATATAAGTAACATCCCTAAAATAGAAATTAATATGAAGTGTGAGAGATACTAAAATCAGCAAAAGACTGCACACATGCCATAAATTATAGTTTGCAATTCACTAAAGGTTTGGTTTGGTGTTTTTGCCTTTTTTCCCTGCTACTCCAGCACCCTCTGCTGCCAATACACAGAATAACACTGTCTGCGAGTTCAAAAGATGTCTCTCAATTTGCACTGCAAGGACAAGTGCTTCCAATAAAGAAAGAGTGAATAAAACAGACTGATTGCACAATGCACAGGATTTTAGGACCAGCATGTTACTAACAGGAACAAGCAATGAACTGAGGAGAACGGTCTCAACAACTGTTCTCTTCTTTTTCAGTATTCGGTTTGCCACAAACTCAAAATTCAAGCAAAACTGGAACTTTTTTTAAAATTTCAATACATATGACTCAAAAGAACATCCTCATTCTAGATACCTGTGGCTGTTTAAAGGATGACTATCCCAAATCACTAAGTATTTTCTTATACAGAGGCATTACCTTCAGCAAAGCCTGACTAAATCTTCTCATCACGTTTAAGTACATTTCATGAGTCTTTGGGTCCCTCTGCTGAGTGTCTTGGTCTTCACACTCCACTATTACATACCTGCAGCACAAAAACAACCCAAGTTATGTTGTTCTCTGATTTCACACAACTGAGTGAAATACAGTAGCCCTGTATTACAGGCCTGGAACTAAAACCAGAATTGATCTTTGAAGGAGATTTTAACAAGCAAGAAGACTCCTCAAAACCACATAGTCAAATTCCCACCTGGATCAGGACAGTCCATCAACGTTTTTCACTTACAATGATACAACATCACTCAAATAGGACAAGTCAGATACGGCCACTCCAACTAAGCAGCACATTTGGGAGGAGTGGGCGTTCCACTGTGCTCCTACCCTCCTACCGTTTACACAGTTTAGTGGCAGCAAAACAGCTGCATGAACAAGTGCATCTGTAAAAACAGGAAGAATCTCACCCTACCTGCTCCCTATTTTATCATTTGCAATGGTAGAAGAGATGATATTGATCCTGAACCAGCTTTCAAAAGTCTACATTCCAAAATAAGTTTTTGTTTCTAAATCTATGATTCAGGTACAAGATTTAAAGAGTACAATTTGAGACAGTTATACTGAAAACTTATTTTCTTAAGCAGTTGTTTGGAAAGTTGTCGTGTTTATCTCTATTCACAGGACTGACAATGAAAAAGCAGCTATGCATGGAAGGTCTTCTACTGATCAACAGAAACAGATCTCCTTGAGCTGCTCAGTAAAATCTTAAAATCCCACTACTAACAGAAGGAAGAAATTAGGAAGTCAGTCAATTTTCAGACACTGAATTTGAATCCAAAAGTGCCTCCACACATTAAGCAAACATACTTGGACTTCATGCTGACAGCTATAAGTAGCCCCTCCTCACACACCTGTGCGGAACCTCTTCACATCTGAACACTTACAGGACAAGATTAGAGGTCTCTTATTTTCAGCTGATCATATTTGACTAGTCTTATTTACGAACATACAAAGTATTACATACATTAAAATAACACATATGTAACTTATTCCGCAAGTATTATCTCAACAAAATCTATAGCTAAAGATTACTCCTAGAACTTTGCTAACATATTGTTCCACACTGTTCTCTCACTAAATTGACACATTTATATTGCAGTAATATGTGTATAAAAATAAGCCCATATTTCTGATGTCTGTGCATCAAAACTTCTAGGAAAACAGGAAGCAATGAATTGAAACATGGCATTTTCATCTTCACTTGTTAAAAAGCCTGGTTTCCAAAAGCTATCTTGACACAAAGAGTAAGAGTAATGCTTCATTCTTGAATAGGTGTCTCATATGTCTGAAGAAGAGACAGGAAAAACTAGTCAGTAGCACTGACTTCTGTAGCTGCTGTTAAAGTGTAAGGATAGGACAGCTTTACAATGACAAGTGACTGAGCAGGGAGGTTTGATTTTCAAGGGTTATTGTACTTTTTTCATTGATTATTTTAGGTGCATGCTGTGTCTGGATAGCCGAAATGAGCAATTGATCAGCAGCCATGAGGATTTATGGCTACCTCAGCTCAAACAGTGGCTGCAACATTTGTATTTTGTCACTGAGAAATTGAGATGTCTGGAAAGAAAACAAAGAATAAATTGACTGGGTTTTCTTGATGGTGTTTTGGGAGTTTATTTGAGTCCTAAGACAAAAACTTCAGAGTACTGGATGCTCTGAACCATCTGTAAGACTAAATGACTTCTGACGATGCTGAATGAGGCTTTGACCAACCTAATCTAGTGAGACCTATCCCCACCCATGGCAGGGGGTTGGAACTGGATGATCTTTAAGGTCCCTTCCAACCCAGACCATTCTATGTTGCCATTATGTACGTGCAGTCTTTCCATCAAAATGACAAAAATAAGCTAATCTATCTACACTTATTTTAACTGAAGAGTATTTGATTAGGTCAAGCATGTGGTCTCTACCAATACCAATGAGGCCTGCAATAATTTATACCATTTAAATTTATTAGCACTTTTTTTCTGAAGCCAAAAATTAACTTTGGCCACTACTATCAATAGAAGTATGTACCCTAGGGAACTGTAGTGAAATGATGCACTTGTGTATTTTACGTTTACACTACTGAAAAAGCAATGAAACAATAAAACTTTTTTAAAAGACTCCTAAGCTATCCTGAGAGTGATTCCATTTTTAATTTTTTTTTTAAAAAACTTTCTAAGATCCATTTAGTACATTTATGTCACATATCACACTGCTCCTAATTCAAGCTTATCTGTGGTTAATATTCATAGCACATTAACATATTATAATGTGTATTAGTATTTTTAATTATTAGATACCTCTACAAGGGATACTAGTGAGAATCATCAGTTTACAAGGCATCTAAGCTCTCTATTTTAAAATATGCACATATACACAAGTGAACAGCTATGTTTTCTATACGAATATACATATACACGTTAACGGATGATGTGCTATGCCTTCAAGTAGCAAGGGAGGGAGTGTGGTCTCTCCTTCCTTGTTGCTGCCCAGGACTTGCCTGTGAACCGGCAGTGGAGTCAGTCTGCCCATGTACAACAAGCCTGACAGTTTTTGCAAGCATCAGGCTTTCACCACACCTAAATGTAAGATTGTCCCTCTTACTTCTCATCCCTCCCCATTTCTCCAAGAGAGAGAAAGGGGCCAAAGGTCAGATGTGAAGTCTGGGCTGAGTTACTTGTGGCAATCCCACATAAAGGAATGGAAAACCACTATGTAAGACTCATATTTCAGCCTTGCAGAAGGAATTGCCTAGTCGTTAGCCTGGAGAAGAGGAGGCTGAGGGAAGACTTCATTGCTCTCTATAACTACCTGAAAGGAGGTTGTGGAGAGGAGGGAGCTGGGCTCTTCTCCCAGGTGACAGGGGACAGGACGAGAGGGAATAGCCTCAAGCTCTGCCAGGGGGGGTTTAGCCTGGACACTGGGAAAAAAATTTTCACAGAGAAGGTCACTGGGCACTGGCAGAGGCTGCCCAGGGAGGCGGTTGACTCACCTTCCCTGGAGGTGTTTAACACATGGGAGGATGAGGAGCTGAGGGGCATGGTTTAGTGTTTGATAGGAATGGTTGGACTCAATGATCCTCTGGGTCTTTTCCAAGCTGGTGACTGTATGTATAAAAACTAACTTTCACAGCAAAGAGCTCTATTTACCTCAAATTTCTACAAATGAGATAATTCTATTTGCAAATGCTTACTAAGAAGGCATGCAGATAAATAATTTAGGCGTCTAATTTAATTCTTAAACTATGGAAGTGAAAAAAGATCTTCAGCTGAGCTAATTCACCTCTCCATGAAATGGATGAACTATTCACAAATGAAGTTCCCTCTTAAGAGAGCACATATATGAAACAATATTTTGTTTGTGCTCATAGCATAAACACAAGGGGAAGCTAAATCAATCACTAAGCTAGTGCAAAAAGCAAGTGTTTTATAAAACTTTACAAAGTACACTCTTGATTAATACTAAAAGGTATAAATTTAATAGTCTAGCCAACACTGTAAAACTTCAAACACAAACCAAACAGAAAAGCAGAGAAGATGGACTTCACCTCCTTCTCATCACCACAAACCAAATGACTACTTAAAAAATTAAATCTTAACTATAGTTTAAAACACTGTTACTTACTGCCCTACAAGTGAACTAACTTTGTCTAACAGCAAAGCATACCTATGCTTTTTAAAACCATCACCTTTCTCTTACTAATGACTCCTTTCAAACGCATATTAGTTTAAGTCTACTACTTCAGCCTGACAGAAACTGAGATTCTCAAGTTCTCAAAGACAGGTCTCTTGCTGTGCATCCTTCTGGGCACTATAGTTTTGATTTCAATTAGACACTGATACAGTATGAATAAATAGTTTGTAACATACCAGTATAAGTAGTTTGCCAACGTAGAATTTTTGCATGCTCGTGAAATCAAGAAAGTGCAAAGGTCTTGCTGGAAGGGATTTAAGAAAAGTAAAATTAAGTTATACAGAAGTCTAAGCTCTTGAGAGAAATGAAGTTATGGAAAAACCACAAAATAACTACAAAGAGTTCTGATACACTCCTTCCTAAAGTCTGTATCTAATTTAACTTAATGTTTAAATCATATCAGTGCTAATATTACTCCAAATCTAGCAACACTATAAATAAAAACCAGCTTGCTATTAATGTATTTACAAATATGCCAGAAGTACATGATGTTCTCCAACAATAAACCTTTAGTGTAAAGTTTTTAATCACAATATATTAAGTTTTCCTTCTATGCAATTACTCCTTGCTGTAAGCCTTAACCCTGAAACGGATTTGCTACCCTGCTCTGCAAACTGCAGAGGATGCACAACATTTAGTTGTTAATTTTAACATTCCAACTAACAAGAAATTTGCGTATCTTTACTGATATGATCAATTTGAGCCTTATTTGAGTACTGAGACTCAAAGAGGAAGATTTGCAACAGGGAACACAGCTCTTTAGTTCAAAGACCAATTAACCACACATCAGATTAAAATCAGGTTCCCTCAAACTGTCTTAACCTTCTATCTTTCCCTCCCTCCAGGCCCATTTTTATTAATCTTCTACTTGTGTTATAAAGCAAGTATAACCCTCGTGCTCCACGTAGAATGGATTTAAATCAGAAGTTCAAAAACACGCCACCCCCACCAAAGCACACGGCTACAAGAAGAACAGACTGCGTAGATTGAAACATTTGGATAACTGCTTTCTATTAAAGACCTGCATTAGAACACCTCAACACATGAAATTGTTGGTATTTAATCGTGATGCAATACCCTTGGCAGCTACTTTCTCATTTAAACGGAGTACTTCAATTTTATGAAGAATTCAATGCCCAGTCCCCCAGTTACGGGTAATGTGACCATGTAACATAAATAGACAGTTTGTAAAAAAATTCAGTTAAGCTATTTTCTTAGTATTATTGTTTTGAACACTAAGTATTCAGTAGGATACAGTAGAAAGATTCAAACATTCAAAATCAAAACCTAAAAGCAGTACTATGTTGCTAAGAAGCCCCAAGAATCAAAAACACAAGGTAAAGTACTTTACTTACATCAAGGTTTTCATTGTCTGCAAGCTCCTTTGTCTTAGAAGTAAGAGGTGGTGAGGAAACAGGTGGAATAGGACTCATGATCTGGGAACTACATAAAGGAAAGCACGTAATTGGCACGACTCAAATTCTTGCTTGGGGGGCTTGGGGCATGCGCACAAATAAGAATGCACTTCACTTCCACAGTGTAATAAAATGCAGAAAACTGGGAAAAAAATGTATCTTTGAAGACAGTATCTCAATCTTGTTTCAGAACAAACTGCATAAACAACTTTGACTACTGCAGTTGCTGAGAATGGGAGAAATCTGCACCAGGACAACTACAGAGTTCTTAGCATTTTGTTCCATCATCCATAAAAAATAAGTAGATGTAGATGCAAATTTAGCAAACCCACATTTTCAGGATAAGTTTTTTTAGAAATGTTCTTAAGATGAAATTACTAACACACAACACCTGCAAGCACTTGTTTCTGGAATGCAATTCCACACAACAGTAAACAAGCCAAATGCTTGCAAGGCTAAATTATCAGACAGTAAATTTACCTGGAAGGAAAAAAATCAAACAGCTCTACTAATGTCTGAGTGCCACTGCAGCCTCAAAATACACCACACATCCCAGGACACCCACTCTACGGCTTAGCAGTACGATCAATGAGAAACAATATTCTTGTAATATGAAAAGTATACCCTAATGACACAAGTGATTAGACAATGAACCTTAAAACTAAAAATCCTGGAAATTCATATTTAAGTATTCACATAAGTATTCAGTTAACCTTGCCACACCTTGCTTAATACCATATTAATTAGACATTTCAGCCTTCATGTGGATTACTGCAAGAATAAAAAGCTTCCTCCCCAACTCTTTTACATTCACAGGACTCTCCTTATACTTTCTTTTTCCAGGAGATAAAAAAACCCAAAACATTCTATTCACTTCAGATTGATGGGACTTTTAAGATCCATATTCTTTGATGAAAATGGGAAGCATACTCATACAGCCCCACTGGAGACACCCTAACCTTTGGAAAGGCAGAAGGAAGAAATGCCGATGTTTTTCCTGCTCTCCAGAAATTGTCTTCCCTTCCTGTAGTAAGGACAAAGGCCATAACTTTGAGATTAGGTATGTTTGGCCTGTAAACAGTCTGTAGTCAGGAAATACATTCAGTAAAAGCTCAAGGGTTATTTTTAAGTCACCATTTGAATATAAAATACAAGTTTGAATATGCAGTGGTCCCTAGAAAGAAGAAAGTATGTTACATGTTTCTGCATTTCTACTGGAAATCTAGGCTTCTTACCTGTCTATTTCTGCACCATTAGTTCCAGATGTTGTCATGCTTTCTGACATTGAACCCTGACTGTCCTTCTTGCTAGGTTCCAGTCCATTCTTTATATCATCGAAGTTTTCATACTTCAGTGCCTGGACTAACTGTAGCAGGTACATCAGCAGATCCTCATGAAGCAAAAAAATGAAAATTAATTGAGGGAGTCAAAGCTGACTAGAACTCCATGTATTTTCAGAACTCTAATTTTTAGAAAAAACTAGTCAAAATCTAGTGACACAATTTAGATACAGAAACTGGGATCTCCCTAGCAAGCAACACACAAGAGCAAAACTGGGGTAGTAAGGAGTGTGACTCCTAAAAGATACTGAGTTATTACATTACTATTTTTTTGTTATGTAAAGGTAGCAAGTGCTAATTGAGTGAATACTTAAGTGCAATTACTGCTTTAAAGTTCTCTTAAGCTAAGCTGCCTTTCTTGCTTCCAGCATCCACAAAGTAAAATTTGCAGTTTGTGGCTGCCAGAAAAAATATTCAACCATGGTACCAGGAATTCAGATTCTCTCCTCTCTTATACAGTATTTTCTTTTTTGATCCCTTGTAGAGCTGGGGAATCCAAAAAAACCTACATACCTGATCCATTTTTTAATGAAGAATAAAATTGTAATCACTTGCTGTTTATAATTAATTTGTTTCGCGGAAAGTACATTTTTAAAGTCAAAGCAGTATGACCTTGGCTAGTGAAGTGAGCTTGCAAGTATCAGACATATTTATGGTCTCTATTGACTGCCAAGGACTCAAGAATTATGGCAATGCATTCAAAGTACTTTTTTTACTGCCAAAAGAAAATAAAATCTATAAATAATTAAAATTAAAGATTAGCATCTATTAAGTGGGCTCTACTTTGAAATCCTGGCTCATCATATTCTAATCAGTATACAATTACAACACCTTACTTCCACAGATGATTTTCTACTCTCTTCAGTAAAACAGTATGACTATATTCTGCTTCAGTTTGCCAGGTAGATTTGTTGGAAATCTTTTACTAGACTTTTCAAGTTCAGAACACTTTTATGCAGCTTAATATTCAAAATTAATTACTGGATTCTGGGGTAAACAATGATGATACACCTTGTTCGAACAAAACCAGCTGCAGATATGACTGACAATTATCAATGATGGGCACTTAATAATGTGAAGTCCTTCCTTAATAGATTATAGCAAATAGCATCACAAGAGAGGGTGTATTTAAGTTTTCCACCAGTATTATTCACTTAAATGCCTTCAACAGTAGTAAAAAATTCAAGTATTCAATGAGACTAGAAGTCCTGAGACCAGGTGGCTTACGTATGTACCAGCAGACCAACAAATACCTCATCATCAGCCTGCTGAAGCCTGGCAACAGCATAGCGTCGAACTGTTGGGTTGGTGAAGTGAGATGACAGAAGTTCTAAAGAGTCTTCCACATCCATGGGCTTCCACTTTCCCAGCAGCTCCAGTGCTTGCTTTGCCTCTTGTGGTAGGTCCCAGTTGACACATTTTAAGAATTTTGTCAAGGCCTAGAGAGATTGGACAAACTGGTATCAGTAAAAAGCCATGCTAAACAAATGATTTAGAACAGAATAGACTATTTCTGTTGGAAGGGATCTACAATGATGACTAGAAGTTAAAGCATGTCATTAAAGGCATTTTTTAAATGCCTCTGAAACACTGACAGGCTTGGGACATCGATAACCTCTCTAGGAAGCCTAATTAAGGATTTGACCACACTTTATGTACAGAAATAAAATCACAGAATAGTTAGGGTTGGAAGGGACCTTAAAGATCATTTATTTCCAACCCTCCAGCCATGGTCAGGGACAATGTGCTAGATCAGGTTACCCAAGACCCATCCAACCGGGCCTTGAACACTTGCAGGGATGGGGCAGACACAACTTCCCCGGGCAATTTGTTCCAGTATCTCACCACTTTCAGGATGAAAAAATTCTTCCTAATGTCTAGTCTAAGTCTGCCCTTCTCAGTTTATAGCCATTCCCCCTCGTCCTACCACCACAAGCCTTTACGAATAATCCCTCTCCAGCCTTCCCATAGGCTCCTTTCAGGTACTCGAAGGTCACTGTAAGATCTCCTCGGAGCCTTCTCTTCTGCAGGCAATACTTTCTAAAGCCCAGTCTACACCTTCCCTGGTGCAGCTTTTAAACATTCCCATGTGCCTTATCATTAGATACAGGGGAAAAAGTTCAGGACCTCCCTCTTCACTTCCTCTCTTCAAGAAGCTGCAAAGAGCAAACAGATTGCCTCTCAGGCTCCTTTTCTCCAAAACAGACAAGCCCACAGTCCTTAGCTGCTCCTCACAGGTAGTTCTTTCACCAGCTTTGTTGCCCTCCTCTAGACACATCCAAGGACCTTCACATAAGTCTTAAACTGTAGGACACAGAACCAGCACCCTCAGATTGCTTTTTGCAGAGCTACTCTCCATATACTTCTCTCCCAGCTCTGCTTCTGCCTGGCATTTCTCCATTCTAGGTGCATAATCTGGCATTTTGAATTGTTATTATCCCATTAATTATTGTCCAATGCTCCCAATTTATGCAGATCCCTCTGCTACGCCTCAGGTTCCTCAGGAAAGGCAACAGCACCTCCCAGTTTGGTACAATCAGAACACTTGCCCATGGTGCTCTCAACTCCTGCACCCAGATCATTGATAAGCATATTGAACAGAACTGGCTCTAGGATTGAGCCCTGAGGACCATCACTGGTGACTGGTCACCAGCTAGATGAAGGCCAGTTCACTACAACACTTTGCACGCTGCCCTTCAGCCCGCTCTTCATTCAGTGCACCGTGAACCTGCTCATTCCACAGCTGGAAGATTTATTCAAAAGTGTGCCAGTAAATCAACGCTTCATTTTGAAGCGGAACTAGATTCAGACTGTATTTTCAGGAACACTTACTAAAGTGACTGGCAACACAATATTCGATTGTTTTAATTTGTCCCCTAAAACTGCAGCAAGGTTTTCTTTTAAGTAAAATGTAAAGTCAATGGTTGCTGCTCTACCACAGTGATCACTATATAAAATATGCCTACTGCTGGGGGATTATTTAGTTACCTTTTTTCCTTTGGGCTTTTGGTTGCTACCACTTATTCTGGTAATACTAACCCTTGTCTAAAAGGGATGGAAGAAGCTCCTTTTTAATAATTATTCCTTCCTGAAGATGAAATAGGCGACGCTGATACGTTAAGCTGATGGTCAGTGTTTGTACAAAGACCGCTGTAGTAACAGCTAGGTCATATGACTGGATGGAAAACTACAGTCAACAATTTTTTATGAGTAACATTGCAGAAAAAGTTAAAACAATCTTGACCAGCTTCTAAGACATTAAATCTCTAACTCTCTGGAATGAGTGATAGCTCTCTAGAATTGAGTGCCAGATGAAGGATCTGTTGCATTATTACGTCCTCTCAAATCATTCAACTTACCTTCTCCTGATTAGTAAGGTAATATCTGAATTTCCAAACTAGATCCTGTTCCTCGTACGTTAGCTGCTTTGTCGGTGGATAACTCACTATAATCTATTAGATACATAGTCAGAAAGTGAGTTTAGAAACATGAACAGACATAAGCAACAAGTTAACAGACTACACTATGATGAAGCACATTGAAATACACAAAACCAGCTAGGAACAAAAAGCTTTCCAAAAACACAAAGTTCTCATGCTATCACGGTGACACTCCTCAGTTATGTGGTTGACTGAACTGGCAGCATAGGACAACATACAGAGTTGTCTTAAAGAGTACAGTTAATACCTACATGATAACTGCATGATATATATTCTTATACTCCCAAAACTATTTAACAAAAAAATTAGCAAGTGCCTTCTGCTGCTTTCTAAGTAGGACTCATCTAACTACCCACTTGTAAAAAAACATTTAAAAACATTTCTTCATTAACTACTTTATATAAACTGAGGTGAGGTGCACCTTTCTTAAATTGTCACCACATACCAATATCTAACAACCTAACAAAACTGAATCTAGCCATCATATAACAGACTTACATTAAGCTGATCTCTTGTAGCTGCATTAGGCTTCAGATCATGATCAGAAGGTCCACTTCTTAAGCTCCGAGCCAGCTTGTGATGTTTGCTTTCTACTAAGTTCTCCTAAACACAGAGGCGTAAGTTGGGATTTGTGAGTATTTAAACTCCAGATATAATTACTACTGAAATGAAACCATCTAGCAAACACTCACCAGTATCTTGAATAATGCACGACAATTAAAATTCACATCTAAAACTACAGCATCTTCTGGACTTTTGCTGTTGTTGTATCAGAAGAAACTCCTTTCATATGCAGAGGGTGGCTGAGGATTTTGAGGTTTGGTTTGCTTTTTTTACTTTACACAATTTACAAACCCTATCTTGCCTTTTGGTGAACTGCTGCAAAATGCAAGCGCTTCATTCAACACATCTGTGATTTAGACAGCACTCAAACGTGCTAGCCATTTCATAAATGCTTTCAGGATGCTTGCAGGACAAAGCTTTGTACGCAAGAAAAACTTTTCAAAAAGTTTTCCCACTGTTAATGCCATGTTAGCAACAGTAGGAGCCACAGTAGGAGCCACAGTGTCAATGAGATTTCAGCAGCCAAGGCAGTTTTCAGCATTGTCAGACTTGCTCTTGCAGTGTTAGACTACACGGTGCTCAAACAGTGCTGCCAGTAGAAGCCCACTTACATTAAGGTTCCCAAAGCTGCCAATACCAGTCCCACTGAATTGGCATCCACAATAATGGAAATCTTTTCTAGAACTGTACTTAGGCACTGTCTACATGAAAGACAACATACAAGAGAGTGTAGGGAGAAAATATTTTAACAAAGAGACCAAGAGTTACTGCGCTTTCCGATGAATTTCTTTACTTCAGCTCCCTCTTACCTTATATTCCCACCCTCTGACCTCTTTGCTAACAGTTCCCCCTTCTTTGCTTTCCTACACCTCAGAAGCAAGCACATTAGCTATGGAAAGGAGGAGATGAACACAAGCATTAAATCAATTCTTGTATTGTAATCTAGCAGCAGCAAAAAAAAAAAAAAATTACAAAAAAGTCAAACCCACTAGTATTTCTCAACTGGCCAAATACATCTTTGCACTGTAATTGTAAAATACTGAAGATAGGGACATGGGCAAACTTTCATCTCCATTTATGAAAACTTAAGCAAAAATACTCTAAGATAGATTGCACTGTATGGAGCACTGCTTACCATAGACATCTGGGGATCTGGAATCTTCACAATTTCAGAACTTGTTAAAATTGGAGATGACTCATCACCATCCTGAATGACAAAAAGTTAAAGTCATACTAAACATCTCAAGTTTCAGGAAAAAAAAACAAACCACCAAGTCATATTAACATATTGTGAATTACACTGCATTGAAAGAGTGATGCACTAGCACCTTACTGACTTTTGACAGTTGTAAAGAGGAGAACAGAAAATAAGAAACAGATTGTTTTTTTCTTTTCAGTTATTCCTAGATAATTAGCAAGACACAAGGAAGTTCATCTGGTCAAAAACTAAACAAAATGTACAGAATTTTGCAAACTAGCCATGTTTTTCTGTATGCACCTGAAAATCAGTAATGCAACATCAATAAATAAGGTTTTACTTATTTTTTAGTTATCTTTTTATAGCTATTATTTATCTTTAGACAAAACATAAGTTCCAGTAACATCAATGGGATCAAGTTCCCTCATACAAAAAGAAAACAGACATCTACTTCTAAAAACCAATTTTCTTTTTTTCAAGACGTGGAAAAGGTTCTTATAATCACACATTTTTCTTTTAATAAACTGGATGCAGCAGGGCAATCAATTTATTTATTCAAATAAAGGTTTCATTTACAACCTGCACAAAACCACATTAAATACTGGTGTAATTTTCACGTGGAAAGTCACACTGAATTTTTGCCTAAATGGAGAATCAGCAGCACTGCTCTCATTACTAGCAGACTGCTATCCTTCACATCTTGAATGCTGTATTACAATTAAATTAACAGAAAACATGGGAAGTGTCACTGTCACTTCACTTCACTGTAATTGAATGTTGAGTCAAAGAATTTCAAATTCCATCAGCCATTGTTTAACAGGCTAGTTCCTCGTAAACCCTTGAAAACAGATTTATCAACAAAACTATGACAAGTAATCTCCACTTCAGCTATCAGTCACTAGCAGGTGACAACAGAACCTACTTTCATTAGACTCAATGTACCAGAATGGCAATGCCAGGTATGTACACTGTACTCTGTAATTGGATGCATGACAAAACTGAGAAACTAGGGCACCAATTTATGTAATGTTTCTTACTGCTGCCAGAAAAGGGTCAAGAACTTGTTGAAAAGCTACTTCATAACAACAAATCCCTCAAACTACAGTTAGTTATAGCTTTAATATGTAGCATTACATGTTCAGTTACTTTATTTCCTCAAGAGCAGCCAATTTATAGTTACCCTGTCCCATGCACTTTTAATACTCTTCAGAAACACCTACTAAAAGACAGATGCATGCCTGAAGTCTGAATCTATTTTCCTGCATCTCTCGTATTTGTAGAACCATGGTACAAAAGAAGTTGTGTGTGTAAATCAGGAATAATTAATCTATAATCATTGGTTTCTGAAGGCAAGGGAGAGAAATAATTTTTAGGAATGTCACATTCAACTATAAAAATAAAAAAGCTAAGAGGACACAAAATCATACAGTAGCCATACTCATCAGTTTACACCTTTGAAAAGTACAGCACATTCTAATGCAAAAAGGTAATGTTTAATAAAATGTTTTAGTATTTTGATCATATTCCACTATACTCTCCAGAAAAATATTTCCTTGATTTCCAAAGAGTAAATAATTTTGTTTCATGGAGGAATCTGACATACTGTAGGTTTCATTCTAATTTATAACCCAAGGGAGTTTTGCAATAGTAAGTTCCTCTACCATCTCTGGTTCTATGATAAGAGTATAAAAAGAGAAAAGACAGAAAGACGTTAAAAAGATAAAGGCTAAAAAGTAAAAGCTGGGGAGAGGTCCCATTGTCAATTACAGTCCATAAAAAGAAATGCTGAAGAGCTAACCTAGACATTTGCCAGTTTTATTTGTTTGCCATAGACAGTTTTATTAGTTTGCCATAGACAGTTTTATTAGTTACCAAAATTCACCAAAAACCTAAAATCAATCACACTAATCCCCCCCTCTCTAAACAAACTCACAATCCAAAAAACTCACAAAACACAAAACACCAATGAATCCTCCCCCTCAAAAGTCTCCCAGAAACCAAAAAGAACCACAAGAAAACCAAACAAAAATCCCGCCACAAAATGCTACATACTAAGAAAAAAACCCCAAAACACCCTCTTCCCAAAACACCTCACATATTTGCCTCATGCTGTGGGAGAAGACACCAACAGCCAAGTGGAACTTCTGTTTCCTCCAGAAGCATTAAAAAGGCAGCTACCACTCTATAGAATATATGGATTGAGCATGGACATACACATGCATTATTTTTGCAACTTCTCTGCAAGTCATAGTTCTCACAATGGCTTAAAAAATTTCTTCAACCACTTCTCATTTTTATTACGACTGCAGCATTCTGCTTCGGAAACTGTCGGCCTCTGGCCTGGACGGGCGCACACTCTCCTGGGTGAAAAACTGGTTGGATGGCCGGGCCCAGAGGGTGGTGGTAAATGGAGTTAAATCCAGCTGGAGGCCAGTGACAAGTGGGGTTCCCCAGGGCTCAGTCCTGGGTCCAGTCCTGTTCAATGTCTTTATCAATAACCTGGATGAAGGCATCGAGTGCTCCCTTAGCAAGTTTGCAGATGACACCAAGCTGGGAGGAAGTGTTGATCTGCTGGAGGGTAGGGAGGCTCCAAAGGGACCTGAACAGGCTGGACTGCTGGGCTGAGACCAACGGCAGGAGGTTTAACAAGGCCAAATGCCGGGTCCTGCACTTGGGGCACAACCACCCTAAGCAGAGGTACAGACTAGGAGAAACCTGGCTGGAAAGCTGCCAGGAGGAGAAGGACCTGGGGATGTTGGTTGACAGCGACTGAACATGAGCCAGCAGTGGCCCCGGTGGCCAAGAAGGCCAATGGCATCTTGGCCTGTATTAGAAACGGCGTGGTCAGCAGGTCCAGGGAGGTTCTTCTCCCTCTGTACTCGGCACTGGTGAGACCGCACCTCGAATCCTGTGTTCAGTTCTGGGCCCCTCACCACAAGAAGGATGTTGAGGCTCTGGAGCGAGTCCAGAGAAGAGCAATAAAACAGGTGAAGGGGCTGGAGAACAGGCCTTATGAGGAGCAGCTGAGAGAGCTGGGGGTGTTTAGCCTGGAGAAGAGGAGGCTGAGGGGAGACCTCATTGCTCTCTACAACTACCTGAAGGGAGATTGTGGAGAGGAGGGTGCTGGCCTCTTCTGCCAAGTGACAGGGAACAGGACAAGAGGGAATGGCCTCAAGCTCCACCAGGGGAGATTTAGGCTTGAGATTAGTTAAAAATACTTCACCGAGAGGGTGGTTAGGCATTGGAACGGTCTGCCAAGGGAGGTGGTTTAGTCGCCGTCCCTGGAGGTGTTTAAGGTGAGGGTGGATGAGGTACTTAGGGGCATGATTTAGGGATTGGTGGGAATGGTTGGACTCGACGATCCAGTGGGTCTCTTCCAACCTGGTTATTCTGTGATTCTGTAATTTGAAAAACAACCTTCAAAGCTTGTTCTATAGTGGCGTGTGTTAAAGGAACTCCTGTTAATAGTTTTGGATATTCAGTAACATCTTAATTCAAAGGCCTAGGGTATAACAGCATTTAAACAGTTTTCTCCCTAAACATTCACTAACTATATATAACTTGCTACAGATCATACAGTTAAGGATATTTTTTTCGATATATTACTGTATTTTTCTCTAATTTCTTCAACAATCTTAAGCCAGATGATAGCTCTGTCCAGATCAACCGGTAATGCTGTCATGTACACAGAAATAGTCGTAATTTATTTTCCTTCGTATTCACATTTTGTGTACTGAACTACAGATTTTTTTTAAATTCTTAGAATAGATTTTGCTTAAAGTTAGTGCCCCTGATCTCAATAGGATTCCAGTATCTTTTCCTGCCTTGTTTCTCTTTCCCATAAAGCTGCACTCTTCAGTAACTCTGTGACTTCTTATGAACATAAAGAAGCTGAAAATTTTCAGATGGAATTACTGACAATTTTTTTAAAAAACTTATTATAAATATACTTTTTCCATTTCCGTGGTTCTTTCCTCAATATGCAGGTCCACAAAAGTACTGACAATGCCTTCCAATGCTGCAATGACATCTGCCAAGCTCACTGTCAATCCTTCATTACATTAAATCTGACCACATAAAAAATACTGAAGGTACTGATTTGGAGGCAATTTCTAACATGAAGACAAGATGGATACAAGATGTTCAAATACAGATGTCTTTTACTTAATTGATTCCCCAAGTATTTTCAGCACAAAAGACTAAACTTATATATTCATTCATTTTAGAGAAAACGCACCGCTCCTGTGCAAAGTTTCCATAACTTCTCTTTTACAAAGTTACCAATCAAAACAGGTACATTTCTTACTGATTCAAGATATTATTTTACACACAGTCACTCTGAAAGTACTACTGGATGACTGAAGGAATCATAAATCAAAAAGTTTATAATCATCCATACTTATTAAGTTCTGTAATCCTGAACTGTATTACATGGATGATTGACTTCTGCAATCTTGTGGCATCTATACTATTTGATTTGTATGTACATAAACAGTTGCCACCGACAGCTGTCTGCCGCTATCCTGCAGCAGAATATATCACTGCAGCAGAAAATCCCATCCATTTTACGTGCATATGTTGCTTTTTAAAGATAACCATAAAGCCTGCAAGGTACGTACCTTTTCGTAGTAAACTATTCCATATTCTTTATCATCACACTTGACACAACGGAATTCAATCATCAGGTACATAAAATTAGAACTTCGTTTCTCCCTCTGAGAAGAGAACCACCACAGATGTGTATCATATATTAAAGTACATCAGTCTTCACACTCTACTTCCTTTGTGCTGTAACTAATTAATTAGATTACCTATTGTTGTAGTAATTATCCAGTTAATCATTTCATAGCTCTACTTGAGACCATGTCACCTTTTTCCACACATTCTTACTTCCTCGCACTCCTACTTCATGATGAGCATCCACATGTAACAGACACAATCACATTCTTTTCATCAGTGTTTGCCACTGGTGGACTAAAGGTCTGCAAAAAGGCAATGAATCATAGAATGGTTTGAGTTGGGAGGGACCTTAAAGGTCATCTAATTCCAACCCTCCTGCCATGGACAGGGATATCAATCACGAGATCAGGCTGTTCAAGGCTCTACCCAACCTGGCTTGGAACACTTCCAGGGATGGGGCCACCATGACTTCCCCAGTCAACCTGTGCCAGTGCCTCACCACCCTCATCCTGAAGAATTTCTTCCTGATGTCTAATCAAAATCTTTCCTCTTCTGATTCAAAGCTATTCCCCTTTGTCCTATGAAAATTAAAAAAAAAAAAAAAAAAAAAAATCACGTTTCTAGGTAAAACCATGAAAGAGGCAAATTGGACTATAAGATTAGATTTGCAGCTCACTCACTTTCAGAAAAAGATTTGCTCATGTGTGCATTTTTTTTTGTGCTTTACATGGGAAAAAGTGCTCAAAATTTTGAATTATTGGTGGGACACAAGAAAATTTATACACAACCATTTCTCATTTACAGAATGATGAAAAAAAACAACAAAAATGTTCTAAAAAAAAAAAGAAGCTTCCCATCATAACCTAAATCCTAGAGTTAGTTGTATCTAACAGCATTTTTTCAAAGCTATTCCAAATTCTGTCTTCCACGATCAAGTTCACTTGAAGCTAAAGAATAAAAGACAGCTGTCTATTCTGATGGATGAAAAGATGGACATGATCCAGCAAT
Organism: Clamator glandarius; assembly: GCA_033459285.1. NCBI lineage: Eukaryota > Metazoa > Chordata > Aves > Cuculiformes > Cuculidae > Clamator > Clamator glandarius. Next base: position 485,504 of record JAUNZM010000482.1, on the reverse strand, counting down.
GTGCACTCATGGCCCAGAAAACCAATCCTAGCCTGTGCTGCAGCAATAAAAGCATGGCAAGCAGGTCAAGGGAGGTGATTCTGCCCCACTACTCCGCTCTTGTGAGACCCCCACATGGAGTACTAGGCCCAGCTCTGGTGCACTCAGCACAGGAAGAACATGGACCTGTAACAGTGGGTCCAGAGGAGGGTTCAAAAATGACCAGAGGGGTGAACACTTCTTTGAAGAAAGGCTAAGGAAGTTGCGGTTGGTCAACCTGGAGAAGTGAAGGCTCTGGGAATACATTATAGTAGCCTTCCAATACCTAAAGGGATCCTACAAGAAACCTGGAGAGGGACTTTTTACAAAGGCCTATAGTGATAGGACTGTAGAAATGCCTTCAAACCATAAAACAGAGCAGATTCAGACTAGATAGAAGGAAGAAATTTTTTATGAGGAGAATGCTGAAATATGAACGGATTGCCCAGAGAGGTGGTGGATGCCCCATGTCTGAAAACACTCAAGGCCAGGTTGGACAAGGGGGCTCTGAGCAAACTGATCAGGGTGAACATGTCCTTGTTTACTACAGGGGTGTAGAGTCAGACTATGTGTGTCTCTTTGCCTTGAACATTTTGTCTAGGTACTACCCATTTGTGGCACCAGGTTGTCTGTAGTGCCAGGTTCAACAGAAGGGCAGCACAGGAGCAGGCACCAGTCTCCCTCGCTTTGCTGAAGATTGGGACACAGAGCTGGCTTTCGTGGGGGGAGGGGATGCAGCAGCGCTGTTGCCCCCACACCCTCTCAGCCCCCCTTCTCTCGACCCACCAAAAAGACACATGCAGATGGGGGTCAGACAGGCCTTATGAAAGGACTCTCACGGGACCAGACAGAGTGCAGTCTCACTCTCACCCACACACTTCAATCGGAACAGCCTGGACCACACGGCCTGGAAGAAGCTGCTGCTGTCACCATGGGTTCCTGAGAACTGCTGATGCCATTGATGTGGTGATTTCTTTCCTTCCCCCCCCCTCTCTCTCTCTTTTCCTTCGTGTCCTCCTGGAGCTTGGAGCACCATCACCTGCACCACGACCAAGCCAACTGCACATCGCTGGATTCATCGTGGTGGTAATTAGCTGTGCTTCTACTGTTTTCTCGCTTAGGGATTCTGTCTTTCCTTTCCTTACCTCTCTGTCCTATTATTGTTATCAGTTGTTCTAGAAAATAAAGCTCACAAGATTGTACGGCATCTGTTCTCGTTTGTGTCTTAATCTCGCTCCTAAGATCGTTTAAGAACCCTCCCCGACACTGGACAAGGTGTTTAGGACTAGATGGGACCTTTTAATGCCCCGCCCAACACAAATCACTCTATGATTCTTTGATTCTCATTATTGTGAAAATCAAATCAACTTCAGAAATTTAAAGAATTATTTTTCCTTTCCCAGAAGTTGAAAAAAAATAGGACATGTGCTTAGACTTAGTCTTGGAAGCAAGCAAGACTTCCACACTATTAAGATTAAAAAAAAAAAAAGTACAAAATTGATATGAACTGACCTACCTCATTGATCATTTCTATTTCTCTGAAGGTCAGTCTGTCCAGCCAGTCCACTTTCACCATGTGACCTTGCCGATGAGACTTGGTGAGCTGCATGAAAAGAAATGAAATGATAACATTTGAATAGCTCAGAGCATGAAAAAGAATATAAAAATTATAATTTAACAGAAACACTAACATGAAATCAGAGAAAATAAATAAAAGAACTGGAAAAAACTGTTTGTACAGTATGCACACAGAAGATCATTGTAAATGACTAAGATGTGCCACAGAAATATTTCTAATATCTAAAACATCAATTGCAGCAAAGATCAAAATCACATTCAAAGGACATCAGCTTCATAATTTTAAGACATCAAAAAAAAAGCCTATTTTTTAAGCCAAGTGACGTAACAAAAAGATTCTTATCTTTGTGCTACCAAGTTTCATAGAGTAAAACTTACCAAGCCAAAAAAAGCAGGTATTTCAAAACCTAATCAAGTTGAACAATGTGCTCTTGTTAGTCTTTAAAAGTTTCGAGACCGTCGCACTCTGCAAAAAGTAAGGTCAGCTGAAGACCTAGAGCAAGTCACATAGTGCCTACTCTCGCTTTGTTTTCAGACAAGTGAAAAATATTTCAAGTTTTACTCTTACATCTACACAGAAATAACAACATTTTGATGCAAACCTTGAAAGACCACTGCAGCTTCTAAGAATTAATCATCAGGTTTTATCTCAGCAAAATTACAGAGACACACTTTGCCAGAACTATGCTAAAACAACAATACAAAACTTGTCCTTTGCCTCATTTGTGACTTCAAAATACATCCCAAAGGTAGAGAACCAGCAGCATGCAGAACACTTACAATGCAAGCTCCTGCTTCAGGCAGGCTGGATGTCAATACTCGATGCATTCGCAAATCATAGAACCATAGAATAACCAGGTTGGAAGAGACCCACCAGATCATCGAGTCCAACCATTCCTATCAAACACTAAACCATGCCCCTCAGCACCTCATCCACCCGTGCCTTAAACACCTCCAGGGAAGGTGAATCGACTACCTCCCTGGGCAGCCTGTTCCAGTACCCAATGACCCTTTCTATGAAATTTTTTTTCCTGATGTCCAGCCTAAATCTCCCCTGGCGGAGCTTGTGGCCATTTTCTCTTGTCCTGCCCCCCTGACACTTGGGAGAAGAGCCCAGCTCCCTCCTCTCTACAACCTCCTTTCAGGTAGTTATAGAGAGCAATGAGGTCTCCTCTCAGCCTCCTCTTCTCCAGGCTAAACAACCCCAGCTCTTTCAGCCACTCCTCATCAGGCCTGTTCTCCAGCCCCTTCACCTGTTTTATTGCTCTTCTCTGGACTCGCTCCAGAGCCTCAACATCCTTCTTGTGGTGAGGGGCCCAGAACTGAACACAGGATTCGAGGTGCGGTCTCACCAGTGCCGAGTACAGAGGGAGAAGAACCTCCCTGGACCTGCTGGTCACACCGTTTCTGATACAAGCCAAAATGTCCTAACTAGTTCATATAAAAGGTCTTCTCAATCTCAGCAATAGACACTTACACGTCCAACATTTTTGCCACTTTTAATTTACTCCCTAATTTTTTTTTTCTCTCATCTAACAGAAGCATTTTTTCTTACTTCCGCTACCTTAAACCAATGCATCAAAATTTTCTGAATATTTATATCCAGCATTGATACAAAGATTCAGGATAGCACTTATCAAAGCCTTGGCAAAGAAATGCTGCTTTAATACGCTGTTCACCAAAGTCTTAGTTCTTTTTCTTGTTCACCGCACTAGAGAATAAATAAAAGTTATTCTGTATGTCTTGGAAGAAAATCATTAATCTCTTAAACCTGCAAACCTCCCTTAGAGAGAAGAAAAGTCATAATACAGCAACTAGTTAGGCCTGCATGCAAGACCCACAAGGCACACACGAACACATGAAGAATCGTTCCCTTGTATTACTATTTAAAGCTTAAAGTAAGAGAGAAGCTAGTGCATTCCCTTCAGGGAAATAAGCATTCATTATCCGCTACTACCTGAAAGGCATCCCTTTAGATACTATCTCATTACTGTTATTATCTAATTTTGTTCAGACAGCAGAAGGCGTGAGGAAATGAATGAATCAAAAAGAAATTAAGAGTACTTTTTGTTTAAGTAGAATAAATTAACACAACACTCATGGGAGAAATATCTTAATATCATTAATATTTGAGTGTGCTACGGGATGCCATACTCCTCCCATTTATATTCCTGAGTACAGGAAAAATCTGCATTCACAATGACCCCCAGGGTGCTAAGACACGTTTTTTTCATCAGTAGCAACTTTACAAGCAACACTCATATGTTTTGCAAGAGCCCAACCATATGGCACCTCAACATGAGAGACCTGCTGCAGAATCAACTGTTTAAGGTAAAAGGATGCAACTCCTCTAGCAGTCAGTCATTAATTGATGCAGATTCTCAATTAATTATAACTAGCACACTTAAAAGCATGTCAAGAAAATAGAGTTAACTTTGAGATGGAGAACTGGTCCTTCAGCGAGTTCTTCTCTGAAGTTACTTATCTGGAGGACCATAATCTGGCCTGCGGTATCAGACATCAATCAATAGCATGACTCTTACAAGTCTTTTCAACAAACAAGCAAAAACCAAACCAAGAATAACAAAGTCCACAGAAACTCATCTTGCATTTAATTAGTCCTACTCCTCTTACCTATATGTAAATACACATTCACATACAATAGCATTAGGGGGCATTCAGCAACTCATGAGCAAGTCACAGCAAAACTGAAGCTGTTTTTACTCAACAGCAATTGAGGAATGATACATCACAAGAATCTCATCCGCTGCGTAAACAGCTATGCAAATGAAAGTTGTCATAGACTCACTACCCAGAAACCCTACTCACTTCAACAGCATCTGATGTTAAAAAGTTTTTATAAATGAACCCAACAAAATACCAGTGAAAACCCTCATCTCGCAGAAATTACAATCTCCCAAAACAGCTTTCAAAAGAGAAAAGAAAGGCGGCAGTGATGTTACTAGCTTTTTATTAGCTATTAACTAGAACTCTCAGTTGGGACAGGAAAGGAGAATGCCCTCCTCTTCCTTAGAGACTTTCAGCTCTTATCGCCCGTATGCCAACACAACTGGCTAGACCAGACCCAGGTATTTTAAAACTGAAACACTCTACGTTATTTGTATTTCTTGGGCTAGGGAGCATAAAGGAGTGAAGGAAAGAAAAAACACTAATACAGTTACGCTTGCAGAACAGCTCGAATATTCAAGGGAAAGCCTACGTTCTAAACCCTTTTTCACACACCCACTCCATACATCATGTAAACATACGATGAACTATAAATGAGCCATAATATTTAGTGTCTGTCTACAGATCTTCCTTAGGCTACGGGGGATCTATCCTGCTATGATCAAGAAATGGGGAACCACCACTGGCAGAAATCTTTAATGAATTTTTCCCTATACATTCAATGCAAACTAAAACTGAGGGTATAAACGAAAGTTAGTTTATTGTTGTGATAAATCTCTAGATGAGAACACATATACATTTATGGCATTGGACTTATCTTTCACTGGGAGCTGCCAGAAGGTGAGCATGAAAACCAGGAGATTAAGATTAAGAAAGTACGCTAAGGATGGGGGTTGAGCGATTTTGAAAGCCTGGGGTAAGCTCAGAAGAATGTGACATTGGTTAATAAAACAGCTCAAGAATCAGTATTTACTGATTAATTCCAAAAGTAGTTTTGATGGCAAAAATACACTCTGCCATCAAGCTGGAAAAAAATACTAACATATACACACATTCATGAGCTTAAACCGATTAAATTTTGGTTAATTTTTGCAGTTCTACTCAAATTCTTTCTAATATAGAGGGACATCATACATCCATAAACACTACATCAGACAGCTTTGTATTTAACCGATGGCTACTGAAGCTAGTCTGTCCTCACAAGTTACTGTTAGAAGCTGCCTTTACTGAACCCCATAGAATTGTGGCTTCAAGCACCTTCAAGGTATATTCATATTTTCATTCTTTACAGAGACTTAATATGTTAAGACATTACAACAGAATGCTATGTATATTAAAAGGTATTTATATGCTCCCTTTTAAAAAATACTTTAGAAACAAACAACTGTGATCTAGTTTACTCCTTCGCACAAATTCTATGAAATACCTAAACAAAGGAAGACAGCTTTCACATGAGAAAATAACAAGAGAAGCCTGTCTTCATTTCACTTCAGCAGAAGTACCAGCTTGCCATACATCTCAAAGGTTACTTTCTATTGTATTACCTTTGCCAAGCGGCTCATTTGATCTTCACAGACTGTGCTGCTGGTTCTCCCAGGAGTTTTGGTGGGCTCTGAGCCATCAGCTTCTACATTGGGCCAGACTTTCAAATCATGCATTCCTTGACGAAACATACTGCAGGGAAAAATGCAGAACCACTTCAGTAAATTCAAAATAATACAGCTGCCAGGAATAAAAGTATAGCAGCAGCTGCAAGAAAATTAAGCAGCTTCTTTTGCCAACCCTGCAAACATGCACTGCTATGCGTAATTTAACCAAAATGCAAAAGCACCTTGCACCTTGTGCTTTCTACAGCCTTCATTTTTATTGACACATAGAGTTTAGAAGAAAACAAGTCTCTCTGAGATAACTTATTTGACAAGTAGAAGAAAAATGGGTAATTCCCAAAGTCGTGGGGTGGTACAAATGCAAACTGAGGACACAGCTTGCCCTTCATACTTTTATTATTTGTAATGAAGCAGAAAGTATTCATCTTAACTTACAAATTACAATACTGAGTTTAGGTCTGCCAGTCTGAAAAAAATTCAGCTAAAAACTTACTGAATTTTCATTTGGAGGTCAACAGATGAAAAACAGCCTTCTGAGCTGCCTAATAACCCTACATACACACCACAACCCTCAATACACCACTTTCTCCATCTATGCCTGAAATTGAATTGGTAATAAGCACTGTGCAGTGAACAAAAATCCTGTTTCCCTTGCATATTTGTGGTAATCCACCTCAAAAGATGCCCCAAAAAATCAAGTGCATTAATTTTGCCCATAAGAGAGGATCACTTACTTCTAATAACTTCAAGTAAAAATAACTGGAAGTAATGCTTTAAAAAGTCAACCATACAAAATGAGAAATATCACCCAGAAGGGCCCTCTGACCCTGAATTTACACATCACTTTGTGGAATACTACTAAAAGGGTCTCCATTTACAAGTGAATAAAAATTTTTGAAATTATTTGCTGCTTTCCATCCACCTCACCCAGGCCCCACCTGGTGGAAAGGCTTCATTTATAAATTGTATGCTTTTCCAGGAACTACTCTTCAATGCTATAAAACCAGTAGTCTTTGGAGCACAGTCCAATTGATCTAGTTCAATTTTCTGACTTAAGACTAATCAACCTTTCTGTCAAAGCAGTACCTTCAGCGACAGAGATGGATCTCTCTACAGTCATTTTCTGTACTCTCATGTCACTAAGGCAGTTTTCCTAATGCTAACCTAACCTCTTCCTGCACTTCAGTTTAGTCTTACTACTTTTTAGCTACTGACAAGACAAAAAAATACGGCTACTTCTTGCCATTTCCCAATGCCACCTACATACTAGGAAAGTGTTCCCACAGGCTTTTCTTCAGCCTTACTAGTCTTTACTCCTCCTCCATCACACCTATGTGCTAGACACTCAAAGACACAGACCTCCTTACACTCCCACTAGTTAGTAGATTGCTTGAAGTCAGTTACATATAACTGAACATATCCCAGCCAAGTGGATATGTATGGAGAAGGATGATAAAATATTGTCCCCAAGGCACATACTTGTAGCCTATTCATATATTCAGTGTTGTCTGCACATATCACAAGAGCATCAAGATGCTGAGTCATGCAAAACTGAAGATTTACTCTAAAACTCGAATCTTCTGTTTTCCCGGGCAGCCACTCCCCATTCAGTATTTGACTACACTCAACTACAGACTAGGAGAAGTCTGGCTGGAAAGCTGCCTGGAGGAGAAGGACCTGGAGGTGCTGGTCGACAGGGACTGAACATGAGCCAGCAGTGGCCCAGGTAGACAATGGCATCTTGGCTTGGATCAGAAACAGCGTGACCAGCAGGTCCAGGGAGGTTCTTCTCCCTCTGTACTCGGCACTGGTGAGACCGCACCTCGAGTCCTGTGTTCAGTTCTGGGCCCCTCACCACAAGAAGGATGTTGAGGCTCTGGAGTGAGTCCAGAGAAGAGCAACAAAGCTGTTGAAGGGTCTGGAGAACAAGTCTTAAGAGTAGCGGCTGAGAGCACCGGGGTTGTTTTAGCCTAGTGGAGGCTGAGGGGAGACCTTATTGCTCTCTACAAATACCTGAAAGGAGGTTGGTAGAGAGGAGGGAGCTGGGCTCTTCTCCCAAGTGACAGGAAAAAGGGAATGGCCTCAAGCTGCACCAGGGGATGTTCAGGCTGGACATCAGAAAAAAACTTTTCACGGAAAGGGTCACTGGACACTGGGACAGGCTGCCCAGGGAGGTGGCTGAGTCCCCACCCCTGGAGGTGTTTAAAAGACAGGTAGATGAGGTGCTGAGGTGCATGGTTTAGTGGCAGACAAGAATCATTGGACTCAATGGTCCAAGAGGTCTTTTCCAACTTGGTGATTCTGTGAAGTACAAAAACTACCACGGCCTCATACTTTTCCTTAAACTGCAACTTTTTTTTGTTTAAGTCCTCTTTGCAATTAGTCGAGATCCTTTTGATGTACTGTCACCTTCCAGCACTACTGTAACTTGCCCATCCCAGTGTTATTATCCACAAATTTACTAAACCCACATTCTTTTAGCTCACGTTACTAGTTTTGAAAATTATTGATTGACTGAGTTACACTTTATTCCTTATAAATAACACTGCATTAACAGCCCAACTGCAAGCCAATTACCTTAATTATTCAGTACTGGCATCCACGCATTACAAAAGTATAAATATGAAGTGATTTAAGCATTTGCTACCTTAAAATTCAAGCTTAGAGATCTAAAAAAACCCAGGCCTTAATTTCAGTGTTACGCAAGAGGTAACTTTTTTTTTATAACAGTTGAATGTAGCATATGTGAAGTTACACTCAGGAAGAAATCAAGTAAATCATCTATGTATCTGATTTTTCAAACATGGAACTGTTAGCATGGTTTAAAAAAATTTTTTTAAAAATCTCTCGCAACCGCCATTACTTTACTATCCGCAAGTAAGCTTCAAATCTGTAGCACAGACGAAAAAGCAATATACCCATATTTCCCAAAGAGCGAGACAGTTGTTCCTCCCACAGGAATAGCTTTACCAGGTCCATATACGTCCCAGATGGTCAGAGCCACCTGGGCATTGCGAGGCAAGTCTGGATACTTCACTGGCAGTTTCAGCCACTCATTCCAGCTGTGGAGAAACATTTTCGTAAGTCATAAAGCTTTTGAATACAAGTTACTCTATCTGTTTATACAACCCAGATTCTCCTTAGAATATGGATTTCTAAGGAAAGGTGGATGATCTCCTTTGGGCTTTGATCATTCAAACACTTTTCCTGAGCACAATTAAAAGGCTACAGACCAAAAGAAAAGTACTCTTAGCTTGATGACTAAGTACTAAAGGTCAGTCTGTCCAACAAACAGTATGGAAGTGTGCTAATCTAGGCCCCAGAAATTATTTAAGCAGAGAACCATGTCCAAATATAGAACTAGACATTTTATTACTTACCCATCGCACAAAAAGGTTGGGTTTGTGCTGTCAGGGCAACACTTTATAAACCATACAGAGAATTAATGAGGATCAGTTACTTTAAGAACACAACATAAACAAAATCTTTCTGATACAAATAAATATGATGCAGATTTATTTGTTTAACTTGATGCCGACAGTAACTAACCGAAATACAATATGAAAGGTAGTCACTTACTTCCATCTAGTGCTAAAAGCTTTGTAGGAAGTTCTAACTGGAAGAGCAAGAGGCTTCCCTTCTGCAAACACCTGACAGGTTACATACAAGTCAGAGCAAGTTTCTTGATACAGTCCTGAAAACTTCAGCATTGGATCTTCTAGGAGAGCTTTGTAACTCTTCTGTTCTCTTTTCCCTTCTAGACTTCCTCTGTTGGGATGAGAGTGAAAATGGGGGAGGGGGTGTAAAACAAATACATCAAAACCTGTTTTATCCACAGAAAAAAATTTCTATTTTATTTCCATATATTATATTCAGATTAAGCAGTACTAAAGCCATCCTCACTTTGCCTTACTAGCCAGTAATGAAATCCAAATGCAGGAGAGGAACTCAAGATGTGAAATGATGAACAAATACAGAATCATAGAATAACCAGTTTGGAAGAGACCCACTGGATCATCAAGTCCAACCATTCCAATCAAACACTAAACCATGCCCCTTAGCATCTCGTCCACCCGTGCTTCAAACACCTCCAGGGAAGGTGAAAAGAGGTTACTGCTATACTGATTCAGGTGTTGGGGATGGGGGAAAAGCAGGGAAGGTAGCTAGTATTGTTTCTCTTTCCAGTGGAGTCAACTTCTAGGACAATCTGCAGATTCTCAGACAGCACCCAGTGAGGTACCCTAAGCAGGGAACCAGAGATGACATATGCTGCTAGCATTGAAAAAAAACCCAAACACAAAAATCAGCATACAAGCGCTCCAAATACTATTTAGAAAAAAGAAACATGGTAAGAAAAGCCTTTTTTTAAACTGTATGAAATGTGAAGTGTATGACTGGCTCTGGATGCTAGCCACCTCTTGAATCAACAAATCAAAGCCAACCTAAGCAGCCGGTTGAAATCAAACTTGACTGAAGCTCTGCAAGGATGCACAGAATGCTTCTCTTAAATAGCACGATGACGGAACTTTTCAGGCCTCAGCCAAACCACAATGAAAACAATAATACATATTAAGTATCTGACTACGGATGCATATGTGAAACCAAAAAAAATTGTGGTCATGATGCAAAACATGCAAGATCAATCTTCCAGCAAACAAACAAACAAAAAAATCTATCAGTACCACAAAAACACTCTACAGTAGATGAACAAGTTTCTTGCAAGAAAGTAATGTAGTACATTCCAGGTTGACACACACTCTGATGCGTAAAAAAGCCTTAGCTAGGCAGAATGAATTAGTGGTAATGACACATGCACCTGACTTCAGATACTGTTTTCTATTTGGAAATTAAAAAACGCCCAAGTAAGTCTTTCCAAGTCAGTTTTCCAAAAAAAGCAGCATATAAATAGCAATTGTAGGCATACTACATTCTAGAGCCAGTGATGTGCCTTCTACACAAATACAAACATCTCACTGCTGTAAGTCAGGAAAACACAAAACTCGAAGAATTAAAAAAAATAACAAGCAAATAAATCAGCATGCTGTAACATCAGCTTCCACAGGAGAGTCTGGACATACCCAGTTAGGAACATACTTACATCTTGCAGCAGCTGGACCTGCCTACAATAAAGAACCTGATCAGGTGCAACTTGAGTGCAAATTCAGGCACTGCAGTATAAAAAGGATATTAAGCTAATGGAGAGTGTCCAGGAGGCCACAAAGTTGGTGAAGGCTCTAGAGAGGAAATTGTACAAGGAGCAGCTGAAGTCACTTGGTCTGTTCAGCCTGGAGGAGATTGAGAGGGGTTTACTCCTTCCTCACAGGGGAAGGAGGAGGAGCAGGGACTGATTTCTCTCTGCTGACCAGCGATAGCACTTGAGGGAACGGCAGGAAGATGTGCCTGAGGAAGTTTAGGTTGGACATTAGGAAACAGTTCTTCACTCAAAGGGTGAACAGCCTCCCCAGGGAAGCAGTTATGGTACCAAGCCTAACACTAATCAAGAAGCATTTGGACAATGCACTCAGACAGATGGTGTGAATGCTGGGGTTGTCCCATGCAGGGATAGGAGTTGGACTTGCTAATTCTTGCGGGTCCCTTCCAACTCAGGACATTCTGTGATTCTGTAACTGTTTGTGTACCCCTTTGGAGGTGAGAAGGAAGGAGTGCAGCTGGGCGACCTTCGTTCCCTCACAGTGAGGGGCGAGCTGTGACACCAGAGTGGGCAATGGTAGTCACAGACATAAGCACTGGATGGACAGTGCTGGCTCCACAGCACAGCCCCGCACCCTGAGGCCACGCTGTCTGTGAGAGGTGCAGAGCCTTCTCTCCAGGATGAACAACCCCAACTCTCTCAGCCTGTCCTCATAGCAGAGGTACTCCAGCCATTAGGTCACCTCTGTGGCCTTTTCTAGACCCCTTCCAGCAGTTCCATATCCTTCTTATGCTGGGGATTCCAGAACTGGACACAGTGCTCCAGGTGCGGTCTCATAAGAGTGGAGCAGAGGGGCAGAACCTCCTCTCTCACTCCGCTGACCATCTTTCTTTGATCCGCCTTCTGGGTTCTGAGCACGCATTGCCAGCTCACGTCGAGTTTCTCATCAGTCAACACCTCAAGTCCTCCTCCACAAGGCTGTTCTCAATTATATCACCCCCAAGCCTGAACTGAAACTGCAGACTGCCAAAACCCAGTTATAGGACCTTGCACTTGGCCTTGTTGAATCTCATGGAGTTCACACAGCTTGTCCAGGTCCCTCTAGATGACATCCCATCCTTCTGTTGTAACAACTGCACCACTCGGCTTGGTGTCAACTGCAAACCTGCTGAGGGTGTACTTGGTCTCTCTATCCATATCATCAATAAAAATATTAAACACCACTGGACCCAGTGATACAACTAGTTACTACTACAAAAAGTGGAATAGTTCTGACTTATACTAAAGTAAAGCTTCACCTAAGTAATTGTGGGTTTTTAGGCAGAACATCCCTCTGATAGCATGTTTTCCCAGAAAATAAACATTCTTTGGAGATGATAACGTCTTGTGTTCAATATGGTCTGTGCTAAACAGATGCTCCTCCTCTAATCACCCCTGCTTGCAGTGTTCCTCCATCTCAAATGCAAGGTGAGGCAGAGTTGGCTCCAAAGCTCCAAATTAGCAAGAGATCTGGCTCTTGTGAAGTTCACAATAACATTAAATTAGTCCTTGGAAAGTAAAAGTATACGGATAATACTTCTGGGAAAATGTATATACATTCACGTGAGTGGAAATATATTCTGTAACCAGCTCCTGTCTCACTGCACACAACTGATGGAGATTGCTCATTCAAGTTGACCAGGCCTAATGAAGGATGCTCGCTTTCTGTAACTCCTAAAGCAGTCTTAAGAGAGATTTGATATAATATATGGAATATTTCAAAACGGAATAATTCAAAGTGGGCTATTATGATTTAAGCTAAAGTACTCTTAAGTTTTGTCTAAGCAGTTGTGGGTTTTGGAAGTTACAATGTCCCTCTGATAGCATGTTTTATTTCTCTGATAACATGTTTTCCTTAAAATGGAGTTTGTCAGACACTGTCCTTTCTTTGAAAAGGATAAGCTATTGTGTGAAAAACTATCTGTGCTAAACAGATGTCTCTTCTTTAATCACCTGTCTGGAATCCTGACTAAACTGAAAGGCAAACTCAAGTAGAAAGCTGGAGCCAGCTCCAAACCAGCAAGAGTTTTGACTGCTGCAAAGTTTCATAACACTGAAATTAGACTTTGGAAAGTAACAGAACATGCATAAGATCTCTGAGAAAACTTATACCTAGGCCCATAAGTGGGAAATACACTCTGTAACCAGCCTTTATCTCGATGCACATAGAATGATAGAATATCTCCACTCGCCTGCCATGGGCAGAGACACCCCCACTGGACCAGGCTGCCCCAGGCCCCACTCAACCCGGCCTTGAACACCTCCACGGATGAGACAGCCGCAACTTCCCTGGGCAAGCTGTGCCAGGGCCTCACCACGTTCATCGTGAATAAGTCTTACTTACGCCTAGTCTAAATCCGCCCCTCTCCAGTTTATACTCGTTCTCCGCCGTCCTATCACTATAAGCCTTTGGGAATAGTCCCTCCCCAGTTTTCCTGTAGCCCCTTTCAGGTACTGGAAGGCTGCTCTAAGGTCTCCCTGGAGCCCTTCCTTCTCTGGACTGAACAGCCCCAACTCTCTCAGCCTGTCCTCACAGCTAAGCCGCCTCCTCCCCACGGCCCCGAAGGGAACAGGCGCCCCCCTGCCCGCCCTCTCCCTCACAGCAGAGCGCGGGACGCTACAAGTAGCGACACATCCCAGCCTCCCCCCCCACTTACATCTTCAGCTGCACGTTGATGTCCAAATCGCAGCTGTAAACATAATAAAGCTTCTCAGCCTCGCCCATGGCTGCGTATTCAGCGGCTGCCGGTGTCCGAGCCCTCCACCACAACACCCCACGGGGACCGCCGCCACGCCGCCGCGCTCTGCGCATGCGCGGGCGCCGCCATGTTAGTTAAGGAAGGAAGAAGCAGAGACGCCGCTGCCTCACGCTGCTAGGGGCCCTTTACTAAGATGGCCGCCAGCCGGAGGCAGCAGAGTGGGCGGCCTCAAGATGGCTGCGCCCATCTCACCAACATGGCCGCCGCCAGATGGACGGTACGCAAGATGGCTGCCTCCACGAGAGTCATGGTAAGATGGCTTCTACGCGTGAGATGGCGGCCCGTCCCTCCTGGGAGGGGGGGAGGTTGCGTCACGTGGCAGCTGCCATCAGAATGATGTACGTGAAGATTCTGAGAGGCTGAGACAGCTGGGGTTGAGAATCATAGAATCATAGAATAACCAGGTTGGAAGAGACCCACCGGATCATCGAGTCCAACCATTCCTATCAGTCACTAAAGCATGTCCCTCAGCACCTCGTCCACCCGTGCCTTAAACACCTCCAGGGAAGGTGAATCAACCACCTCCCTGGGCAGCCTCCATCAGTACCCAGTGACCTTTTCCATGATTTTTTTTTTTCCTAATGTCCAGCCTAAACATCCCCTGGTGGAGCTTGTGGCCATTCCCTCTCATGCCGTCCCCTGCCACTTGGGAGAAGGGCCCAGCTCCCTCCTCTCCACAACCTCCTTTCAGGTAGTTGTAGAGAGCAATGAGATCTCCCCTCAGCCTCCTCCAGGCTAAACAACCCCATTTCTCTCAGCCGTTCCTCATAAGGCCTGTTCTCCAGCCCCCTCACCACCTTCATTGCTCTTTTCTGGACTCACTCCAGAGCCTCAACATCCTTCTTGTGGTGAGGGGCCCAGAACTGAACACAGTTTGTGTGCTTCTAAATCTCTATTATGTTTCTGGAGGATGCCAGGATACCTATAAACAGGCAGCAGTATGCAGAGAAAAGGTAAAACTTACTTACATCTTCAGCAAAGATGATACTTGTCAGATGGGTGGGCTGTGAGGACCACTCTTGCACAAAAGCCTTTTGCAAACATTCATGCTCATCCTGGTCTGCTGCCTCTATGCTCGCAGCCTCTGGCCTGGTGGAGAAAACAAGGCTGTGGGGAGACCTTAGAGCAGTTTCCAGCACCTGAAGGGACTACAGAAAAGCTGGGGAGGTACTGCTCACAAATGCGTGGAGTAATGGGATGAGGAGAATGGCTTTAGATTGGAAGGGGAAAGATTTAGGTTATGCCTTAGGAAGAATTTCTTCATGATGACAGTGGTGAGACCCTGTCACAGGTTGCACTGAGCAGTGGTTGCTGCCCCACAGAATCATAGGATCACCACGTTGGAAAAGACCTCTTGGATCATTCAGTCCAACCATTCCTGGCTGCCACTAAACCATGTCCCTCAGCACCTGTCTTTTAAAAACCTCCAGGGAAGGTGACTCAACCACCTCCCTGGGCATGCTCTGCCAGTGCCCAATGACCCTTTCTGTGAAAAGTTTTTTTCTGATGTCCAGCCTGAACCTCCCCTGGTGGAGCTTGAGGCCATTTTCTCTTGTCCTGCCCCCTGACACTTGGGAGAAGAGGCCAGCTCCCTCCTTTCTACAACCTCCTGTCAGGTAGCTGTAGAGAGCAATGAGGTCTCCTCTCAGCCTCCTCTTCTCCAGGTTAAACAGCCCCAGCTCTCTCAGCCGCTCCTCATAAGGCCTGTTCTCCAGCCCCTTCACCAGCTTTGTTGCTCTTCTCTGGACTCGCTCCAGAGCCTCAACATCCCTCTTGTGGTGAGGGGCCCAGAACTGAACACAGGATTCGAGGAGCGGTCTCACCAGTGCCGAGTACAAGGGGAGAATAACCTCCCTGGACCTGCTGGTCACGCTGTTTCTGATCCAAGCCAAGATGCCATTGGCCTTCTTGGCCACCTGGGCCACTGCTGGCTCATGTTCAGTCACTGTCAACCAACACCCCCAGGTCCTTCTCCTCCTGGCAGCTTTCTAGATAGACTTCTCCTAGTCTGTACCTCTGCTTAGGGTTGTTGTGCCCCAAGTGCAGGACCCGGCATTTGGCCTTGTTAAACCTCATACCTTTGGTCTCAGCCCAGCGGTCCAGCCTGTTCAGATCCCTCCCATCCCGAAGGTGTTTAATGCTAGTTGGATGGAGCTCTGAGCAGCCTGATCCAGTGGGAGGTGTCACTGCCCATGGCAGGGTCATGGAACTGAATGAGCTTTGAGGTCCCTTCCAACCCAAATGGTTGCATGATTCTGTGACTCCTGCACTGTTTTCTGGTAGGAGTCCCAGCAGCACCTGTGACTCAGTCTAGGACTCCACGCTGCAGCTAGATTCTTTGCCTCTGAAACCATCTGCTTCCCTGGAAGGCAGGTGCAGCTTCTGTGAGTGTGATGGACTGTATGCCTGAATTTTTTCCAGGGATAGTCAAATATCTGGTAACTTTGGAGTCAACAATTCTTGACCTATAGAATCATAGCATCATTAAGGTTGGAAAAGATCCCTTAAGACCGTCAGGTCCAATCATCAGCCCAATGCCACCATGCCTACTAAACCATGTTGTGAAGTGCCATATCTGCACGTCTTTCACATATCTCCAGGGACAGTGACACACCACTCCCCAGGGCAACCTTTTACAATACTTCACTGTTCTTTATTCAGTATAGAATTTTTTCCTAATATCCAATGTAAAAGACCAACATCTACCTTTCTACAGTCTCCGTTTCTCCAGACTAAAAATCCCCAGTTCCCTCAGCTGCTCCTCAGAAGACTTGTTCTCCAGAACCTTCACTAGCCCTTGTCTGGAAACACTCCAGCCCCTCAAAGTCCTTCTTGTCCTTTTTGTCCTTGTTCCTTCTTGTATGAGGGGCCCTAAACTGAACAGAGGATTTGAAGTGCAGCCTCACAAGTTCCAAGTACAGGGGAAAAATCACTTCCCTACTCCTATTATGTCACTGATGCTTCTGAAGAAGATTAAGCAGAAGTAGCATTTGGTTTCTGCCACTGTGCTGCAAATGCTGCACAGGACACAGACATTACAGGTCAATCACTGCATCCATTGCACTAATTTTTCCATGACTCGTGCCACACTTAATCTAGGAGTATTTTTTGACAGTTTGTTATGTTTTTACTGAAGCGTCAGCTGCCAGCAGTAGGTGCTCAGCTATCATCACCTAACAGAAAACAAAATCCTAAAATATGCGTGCAGAATGACGGTATCTGACACAGGCAACAAAAATATCACTCACAGCTTGCACATTGTAAATAACCATATGATCTTAAATAATCCTTAGTGTTTTGAGACTTAATAAGGATTGCAGGCACCTTCGAGTAACACAATTACACACCAACGTTACTAAATAAGAAAAATAATACATTTTATACTTATTTTTTCTGTGCAGGCAAGACAACCCTGTGTAACCATGGAGGAGGTTCATGGTTTATGATCCATCACAACCACTGGACTTCTCAGCGCTACTGAGGAGAAGTATAAAAAGCACTGGTTTTCTTGCTGTACTTAGGATAGGCAGCGCTAGTCATATTATAGATCATAGAATCATAGGATGGTTTGAGTCAGAAAGGACATTAAAGATCATCCAGTTCCAACACCCCTGCCATGGACAGGAATGCCTTCCACTAAATCTGGTTGCTAGGCACTGGGGTGGGAGTACAGCTGAGGGAATGCTGAGGAACCATAAAGACAGAGTTGCCCTGTCCAATCGCTATTTGGAACCAGCACATTCTCCTCCATTTTCACAACAAGAATCATTAACAGGAGGGTGCAGAACACCTGCCAAGCAAGTCCTTTCTTCTTACAAGTCAGCAGCAGTGGAGGAAGAGGATGAAGCAGAGCTAGAATGCTTATTTATGGAAGGAAGGGCTATTTTACCTCCAAGTTATTTTTTTCTCCTCAGATGCTGTGACCAGGAGATCTTTTTTGCCTTTTGCTTCAAAACAACTGGCAAATTAGAGAAAGCCACAACCCAAAACCCATGTATCATTAAAATGAAGACTTTGCTTTCCTGCTCTGCTAAGCTGACGTGTGACATGAGTGGGAAGTGTAATTTAAACTTAGTTGCTCTAACATTATTTTGTATGGATGACGTTAAATTAACTTAAACAATTGATCTTTTATCCAGCTTTCGCTATCTTAATATGTCATTTTCTGATCACATTTACAGTTTCTATGTCTCTGGCAGCTGCTGTTCATTTATTGTCTGCCTCATAATTTTTGATGGCTTCTGTTTCCTTGTTAGTTTGGTTCCAGCCCATTTTTTTACATAAAATCTCTGCTTTCCATAACAACAATAAACAAACGTATTGCTTTTGGCTGCAGAGATAAAATTAAACATAAAACTGAAAATTTAAAGGACAAATAGATCTCACAATTTGAAAGCTAAGCAGGGTAAATCTATCTCTGTGTGTACACAAAAGGCAAGTACATTTATATCTGTGTACCTGGTTGGGCATTATTTTGTCTTACGAAAAACTGGATCCTTTTTCAGTTAATGGAATTAGTAGTATCAGTTAAACAATCTTACCAATCTTACCTCCGCTCATTACCATCAGTTCCCCATTACAGAGGCATTTTTAAGGGATTGGTCAAGTTTTGTTTATTTATGAGGAGAAAAAGCTAAGGGAAAGTACCATAGAAAGCATCTGAAATTGGCTTTTAAGATTTTTTTGAAGATGTATATTTTCTAGGTTTTTCACATTCCAGGATACATAACTAAATAACTAAATTGGCCTGTGGGAGGCAAAAAATGAGAAAAACATTTAGGAAAGACATTTTTAACAATAAAATTTATACTTTATACTACTTTCATATTAATAATATCATACTTATAAGTTCTCAAATACAGCCCTAGAGGCAGATAGAGAGCATTTTTCACCTTGTAGGATGTGAAAGTACTTTGAAAGCACAGCAATGAGCACACACTACATGTCTGGGAATCACTGCCTGCACTACTGACACAGATCTTGATGGAAGTGACAGACATCTCAGTGGGTGCAGTGTCTTTACGATGTGCCACACTGCTACAATCGAGGTAGCACACCAAAGCTGAACAGAGCCATTTGGTACAGAGCAGATGCAAAGCTAGATAGGGCACTATCCCATTTACTCTCTGTTGCCACTTCCGTGGATCCTTCAGGGCACCTGGCATTCATGACTAAAAACAGCAACTGTGGGCTGTTGCCCCTGGATCAAGTCGTATTTGTGGCTCACGACTAGCCTATCTTGACTTGGCCCCTGCAGACTGGTCCATCTGTATCAGAACTACAATAATGTTTGATTCCTCTCTTCTCTAAGCTTCAGTGACCGCTCTCATGGCCAAAAGATATGATTATTTGTACGCGTGTGTTTTCCAGCTCTAAAATGCCTTACATAATGTAAGGGTTGTTTTGCAGCCTGCAGGAAGGTTGTTTTTATAATATCTAGAGCAGAGCATGAGGGCACATTGTGGTGGTTGAGCGTAGCCTACTGAAGTAGGGCAGGATTATTCCAAGCACCTGCTTCAAACAAGGGAAGTCTGTTCTACAACACATTGTTGATCTTCAGCACCCTTATAAGTAAACTACCCTGGCAACTTTACTTGGTTTTGTTCTTTAAGGGGGCTGGTAAATATGTTCTGGAGGCAGGGCTAGGAGTGAACTGGCGCACACACTGTACAGGCAGCTGCGTATATGTGATAGGAAGAAGTAGTTCTAGAAGTGATCCAGAATATCAAGATTGCTGATGCTCCAAGTACATTGCGAAGTTAATTCTGACCTTTATCATGCCAAGAGAAAAACAGCATCTGTCCCTTCTTTTGGGAAACCTGAAGGACTGATAGACTTTAATGGGCACCAATTTCCCCTGCTTATGGTCCATTTAGGGAGGATCCACACCCCAGGAACATCATAGGCATCAATCTTCTGCTCCACCACAGCCCTGCCTGGCCCAGCCGTGGGCTCCACTGAGCCAACTCTCATCTGATGTCCTGTCCCTATGGAGGTGTCTGATGCCCAGGGCTGCGACTGCCCTGGCCATTCTTCAGCCTGCCCTGCTTTCTAGCTGGAGCAGTGGGTTGAGCCCTGGCTTTGTGCCCAGCACAGCCCAATCATATATTCCTGTAGTGCTCTAATGCTTACCTGACAAAAAATCTTTCTATAAATATATAAATGGTAAAAGCAGGGCTAGGGAGACCATACAGTCCCTATTGGAAAGAGAAGGAACAACAGTGACGGGAGATGAGGAAAAGACTGAGGTACTTAATGCCTTCTTTGCCTCAGTTTTTAATTGTAAAGAAAGTTGTTCCCTCTGTGTACAAACCCTGGAGCTAGAGGAGCAAAATGAGGCTCCCATGATCCAAGAGGAGGTGGTCAAAGCCTTGCTTTCCCAACTAGACACCCATAAGTCGGATGGAATTCACCCAAGAGTATTGAAGGAGCTGGTGGATGTGCTGCTCAAACCCTTTTCCATCATCTTCCAACAGTCCTGGAAGACTGGGGAAGCTCCATTGGACTGGAGGCTGGTTGATGTTGTGCCCATCTACAAGAAGGGTTGCAGAGAGGATCCAGGGAACTATAGACCTGTCAGCCCAATCTCAGTGCCAGGCAAAGTCATGGAACAGGTGATCTGGCGTGCTATCATGAAGGGCATGAGAGAGAACCGGGTGATCAGGCCCAGTCAACATGGGTTCATGAAAGGCAGATCTTGCCAAACTAACCTGATTGCCTTCTATGACAAAGTGACTCGACTGCTGGACCCTAGTAAAGCCTTTGACACAGTTTCTCACAGAATTCTGCTTCGGAAACTGTCACCTCTGGCCTGGATGGGCGCACACTCTCCTGGGTGGAAAACTGGTTGGATGGCCAGGCCCAGAGAGTGGTGGGAAATGGTGTTAAATCCAGCTGGAGGCCAGTGACAAGTGGGGTTCCCCAGGGCTCAGTGCTGGGTCCAGCCCTGTTCAATGTCTTTATCAATGACCTGGATGAAGGCATCAAGTGCACCCTTAGCAAGTTTGCAGATGACACTGAGCTGGGTGGAAGTGTGGATCTGCTGGAGGGTTGGGAGGCTCCAAAGGGATTTGAACAGGCTGGACTGCTGGGCAGAGTCCAATGGCATGAGGTGTAACACGGCCAAATGCCGGGTCCTGCACTTGGGGCACAACCACCTTGTGCAGCTACAGACTAGGAGAAGCCTTGCTGGAAAGCTGCCAGGAGGAGAAGGACCTGGGGGTGTTGGTTGACAGGGACTGAACATGAGCCAGCAGTGGCCCAGGTGGCCAAGAAGGCCAATGGCATCTTGGCTTGGATCAGAAACGGCATGACCAGCAGGTCCAGGGAGGTTCTTCTCCCTCTGTACTCAGCACTGGTGAGACTGCACCTCGAATCCTGTGTTCAGTTCTGGGCCCCTCACCACAAGAAGGATGTTGAGGCTCTGGAGCGAGTCCAGAGAAGAGCAACAAAGCTGGTGAAGGGGCTGGAGAACAGGCCTTATGAGGAACGGCTGAGCGAGCTGGGGCTGTTTAACCTGGAGAAGAGGAGGCTGAGAGGAGACCTCATTGCTCTCTACAACTACCTGAGGGGGGGTTGTGGAGAGGAGGGAGCTGGCCTCTTGGCAGAAGTTGATGATCCTGTGGATCTCTTCCAACCTGGTTATTCTATGATTCTATGAGTATTTGATCTTGAAATACCAGTTTAACTCAACACTTTAGAAGCGTTTACAATTTTTTTTAAGAAGCGTGCGCAAAGAGAGGTCTATTTTTTTCTCATGAAGACTGTAAGTAGCTGGCTAGCTACACTTAGATTTAGTTACTTACTGATATTATGCCAGTCTTGTCAACAGAACACCTATAGCAAGCGTGACATTAACACTTCATAGCTTCACTCATGCGTTAAAATCTCCCCCATCCTCTACTGTTTTCCAGTATGATAGTTTGTCAGGTCCCAGTAGCCTGATGTGGTGAAGCGTCAAGAAACAGAGGGAGCAGTAGAGAGCTCTGCTGCTGACACAATTCTCTTTGGAGGGAATGGAGCTATTTTTCTTGTCTTGAAGCAGAAGTATCACTCACTGTTCATATTCACCTGATAGCCACAAAGAAATAGGTGACCTCT
Source organism: Clamator glandarius (assembly GCA_033459285.1). NCBI lineage: Eukaryota > Metazoa > Chordata > Aves > Cuculiformes > Cuculidae > Clamator > Clamator glandarius. The sequence continues at coordinate 463,563 of JAUNZM010000482.1, read as the reverse complement.
CAATCCTCCTAAAAAGTATGTACCATCTTCCAGAGGATGGCATTTCTTCTTCATATGCTATCTATTTTCTGCTAGTGAGACTACCACGATAAGCAAGAGGACAGATCAATTCAGATGTTCAGCACAGTCCCATATTCTTGGTAAAAACTTTCAGCAAAGTTGCTGAAAGGAGCTGTTTTGTCAGACTTGCTTTGTTTCGTCTTTTCTGCATATGGACTTATGTCCATTAGAAACTCAACTGAGACGAATAAAAACTATACATAATTCTTAGTCTGTCAGATGGTAATGACTTCTGTTAACTAATGAATTGGAACAAAACTTAATTGGTAACTGCCTTTTTCAGTCTAGCAATATCTAAGACATGTCTAAGACAAGCTGTATGTACAAGAGAGTTTCTACTGATTGGATACCACAGTGGCAGCAGATTTTCAGAACCACAAAGGCAAGATGGTTGACACAGATTTGTGTTATGTTTCCTTTTAAAATTACTACAAATGGAGTTTAATAAAAGAACACAATTTTCCTTTCCTCAAATAAAAGTTTTGCACCTTTTATAGGTGCATTAAAAGGTCATTGATTCAAGTACTGTAGGTACTGAGAAATTTTAATTATCCATGCAGAACAATAGTTAGCTGTAAAAAGGAAATAACCATCAAACCCCACCATTAATTTGTAGGTAAATTAAAACCTAGAAATTTCATTTGGGTCCCAAACCTAGTCCTTCTCATAATTCTGGCCTTGGAACAGAGCTGTCCCTGTCATGTGCTCAGAAAACATCCAGACTGAGACCATATGGAGCAAGCAGCAAATGTCCAAAGGCTAACAGAATATTCAGCTAGGAGCATATATCCCTGCAGAGAGGTGAAGCTCTCATAAAGGTGGCCCTGTGGATTTTCATCCAGAAAACACAAAGCCAAGTGTAAAGCTCTCTTTGAAAACTCAGAACACCAATAACTTAGGTTTACGGAATGATGTTTTTTCCTAACAAGGTTCACTTTTTTATATTTCGTCATACCTAATGATCGTTAGATTTAAATTAGAGTACTTTGAGGAAGAAGTCATCTACCCTTTTGCATTTCTACTATGCTTTGCTCTTGCAGGACTTAGCTCCTAAGCACTGCAGTAGGAAGTACAGTATTTTCTAACTGTCTAGTGTGTGCCAGGTTTTTTTGCATTAAATGACACTACCGCTGAACAAACTTTCCAAGTTCTTGTTTCCTTAGTGTTCTGTCCAGGAACAACAGCGTCGTTCTTTGTGCTTAAAGAAACCCAAGACTCGCAGACATCTTTTCCCACATTCAGTCCTGTCTTTTACTATTACCAGCACCGACTGTTTTTGTTGTATCTTTTGTTCTACTTTACAAGCAAAAAACCGTTTTGACTCTGCTAAGATCATGAGAAGGTTGTCCTAAAACATCACCTTCTTTTTCATCCCACCCATAAGAGTCTCTTTTCTCTGAGCCTGATTCAGACTAGTGTCTACATTTCTACTATTTTAAGGACCCAGATCCTTACAGTCTCACTTTGTTCCTAAGACATATGTCATACTAGCCAGTAAGCCCCTTCTTCAGTTGCCATTGTTATATATATATGACTGAGAAGATGGTCATTCAGACTGGCCGTACAACTCAGAGTGCTTCAGGGGATAGGTGGACGTGAACAGTATCGTTAAATGCATTCTTGATCATATTAAAGGATTTGTTCTAATACATTAAAGCTAGTAACAATTTTACATTTTTTTATGCTCAGTACCCTCAGTTTTCATCACATCAGTTGAAGATGAAAGCACTGGACTTCTTGCAACATTCACTTTCTATTGAAATGATAGCAAAGCTGTGACTTCCCTTTTACTGCAACAACTGTTTTTGGAGTAGTCCCTGAGCTCATTCATCCCTATATAACTTGAACTCAGTAAAGTTGCACTGAGGAAGAGTTTGGCCCATTAACTTTAGTTTTCTAATACTCTTTAGTCAATAAGTCATATAATTCCCAAAACAAAGAATGAGATGAATAATAATAGGAAGCACAAAATGTCAATGCAGCCTGTTCAGAAGGAGGGGCAAAAAAAGCTAAAGCAAACCAAAAATACCAAGTCAGGTCATCAGCTAGAGAAAATCAGTGTAACTCCAGTGAAATCAATTAAATTATATTGGATTACATCAGCTGAAAATCTGATATGTAATTTTCAGGTTTCTCCAGTTCCTCCTACCCCTCCCTCCCTCATAAAATTTGCTTTAAAAAAAACCAGTCTGCCAGATTTTGCAAGTTCAGTAGTCTGTTAACTGAGTAAGTAAAGATATAATGAAAGCAATAAGTGCTGAAACATCACACATACAGTACATATCTCCAGCCAGTCTAATTTTATGCCTAAGGAGACTGGCAGAGTTCCTGCTGCGATTCAAATCTTATGTCAAATTTATAAACTTGTTTTCTCCATTCTCCTCTCCTATCCCTGTGCCCCATCAATCAGAGCTTATACCTGCACAAAAGGCTGATCCATCATTAAGGAGGTTGCAGGTTTCAGCCAAATGTAAATTTGCACCTTAAAAAAAAAAAAAGAAATAATACTCATGCTGCAGGGCAGGGTCACCCTCTGACCCTAGGCAATCTACCTCTCAGTCTGCAGAACACAGGCTAAAATAATATGTCCACCGTACAAGCAGTAAACTTTTCTGCTTCTGCTTTTTTGAAGATCCTTGGAGTTGCTGTGTCTGCCGGCTGACACTCCGTCTGTCTTTTAAAATATGAAAATCTCCTCCATATGCATTGAGCTCAGTTTTCTACTTAGCATTTCAAGAGCCCTAAGGACCTTCAGGGGAAAAAAACCCCATATTCTGAATTTTCAATTTTGATGACAATTTGCTTTCCCTACAGGATGTGCAGAAATACCTTGAAAAATTTGTCAGCTGCACTAAAGGAAATGCCATGGGAATGAGGGCACATCACTTTCAACTAACTTAGGGAAAACAAGTTTAACTCTTTTATAAGCGTGGGTCATATTTTTCACCTGTACCCCATGCTTCACCAACCTATCTGAACATCTCTTTTACATTGTTTCAAATGAGAAGCAACAATAACAGCAACTTTAAAAAAAATAAAAAATACCTAAAAACCCCATGAGTTTTGACCATGCATCTAGAAACAAAATGTAGCCCATCCATCCATGGATCCATGTACAAGAGAGTCCATTTTCAGAATATCCAAATACAAATAAGGCATCAGGCCATAAGCAAAAGATTGTTCATTTCTTTAAAAATAGTTTATTGTAGTAGGATACGTAGTTACATGATTTTATCTTGTCCATGATAACTTCACCTTAATTTAGAGTCAAGCGAAGGAGACACTGTCAATACTTGTGCGAGACTGGGATGTGCCACTGCTTACAAACCCATTTTTCACCAAGAGTTGTAAAATGAACTTTGATAACCTACTTATATTGAACACTGTTTTTATATGCTAATATTAAATCACATTAATCCTGCCCTTCAGATGAGATTTATACATTTTCCCTGTAACAACTAGATCACAAAGGTCACATTGCAAGGGTGAGTTCTCTGAGCCAGATATGTCCAAATTGTTCAGCTTGCAGTGGGTTTTGTTGCTTCAGTTCCACAGATGGGAGGTGCTGAGGCACAGAGAATACAAAGTTTGAATTTTTCTCATCCAATTGAAGTTAACGACAAAACAATAACTGGTCCCAAATGGTTCAAAAGCAAATTGTATGGGCTGACTGCTCAGAAAACCCAAGGTTATAGAATTCCAGATGAAATCTCTGGATTTCAGTATTCTGGATGCTCAGTATTCAGCCTTCATTAGCTCCCAACAGATGAACCACTAGCTGAGTTACAAACAGGGGAGATAAGCCTGATTTGGGGCCTGTTTTCCAGCCATTAGACAGCACTTATCTTTAATGTGAAACTGCTAGTTTTAGAGGTTGGACTGATGACAAGTGTTTACTTTGGATTTGGTTGGGTTTTTTTGTTTGTTTGTTTGGTGTTTGTTTTTTTTTTTTTTTTAATATTACCAGTATCTCAGTGTTCTACATGGACTAGCCAGGACTGCATGTATTCTAGCATCATTTAATATTTCTGCTGCTAATCCTAGTTTAGCCTTGACATGGACAAATCTGGTATTAAGCAAAGGAAGATGTTGCAACACAGTAAAACACAGCAAAAGCTGCGCCTCTTCCCTTCAGTGGAGTCAGAAATTCACTCCTGGGCAAGCAGTTAGAATATGAGACTTACAGAAGGGACTATTTAAGTGTTTTAAAATAGACAGTTTCATTACAAATGTCTTTGCTAGCCTTTTGTCCAGGATGAGATGCAAATACAGCAGTGACTGATAAAGACAGTTGTGTAAATGAATATGGATGTTTGCATAAGCTGTATTTCTTTGCTGTTGTGAAACAAATTCTGCCTTTAGTTACATTTAAGCATCTGTTATCGATTTCACTGTAGTTATGAGTATGCAGCTGAGAACAGGATAAATCCATCCCCCTACTGACTGATGAAACCATGTTTTTTATTATGGATCCCTTTTCCATGTAGAAGTGAAGAAGGCCTTGATCTCAAGGGCAGGCTATACGGCATCATCGCTGTAGCCCAATGTCATGATATGGCTCTACACCACATTCCAGTGGGTACTTATGTTGGGTAGAGAGGAACTGAGATCCCCCCATGCCTCCCTGTAGAATACTGACAGGCAGATAGACACCAGCAGTTAGAATTTTGTTATTTTTTTTGTAAAGATATCTAATAAATAAGCTAAGTTCAAAAAGCAAGTTGAAAACTCGTAATCAGCTTTGTCATTCTTGCTTTTCTTTCTTATTTGTAGAAAAAATTAATCACTTTTCTCCCACCCTCTGATAAGACTGGGCTTTTGCACTCTATTAACCCCAGGGGCTAAAAGATAGACTGTTTTCTAACAGGTGAATTAGTGCTAGATAGCATTACCACAAATGCCAAGTCATTAAACATGTAATTGGAATTTTTTTTTTTTTTTGCTATCTTAACTTTTCTACATTATAAAGGATCTTTACAAATTAATGACAGAATACGAAGCTTCCCTGAGAGCTATTTGCCCATTAAAAATAGGCATGAAAAACTCCTATCCCCATCACATGAAGAACTATCCCACCAATTTCCAATTACTTCTGCCACTGACAGTTCACTGGACTGTTAAGTTATATTCTGCACCATGCTGCTTAATGTGTTTAAGTCAGGCAGGTATTTGCTACTCTTCTTTTTTCTTTCTTATTATTATTTCTAATTTTTTTTCCCCTGATTGTGAAGCAATTAAGCTATGTCACTAATGAAAAAACAGGATTTTTGTACCATAAAGGCACAGTTAATTTAAAGATGAATCCCTAGCAATAACGAAATAAATCCTCAGAGCACCCTGGTCCAAAAATGTTTCTAGAAGTTTATTCAGGACCTCCAATAAATGCCTTTCCTATGGCACTTATATTCTGAGGCAAGAAGCCTTAGTGAAAAGAGCTAAAGTACTTATATCTGTGTTGGGTAATGACAGTGATAATATTAGTGATAATGGTATTAAAAGGGAGAAGGATTTGCTGTAGAATATTTTTTTCTTCTATTGTATAAAAATCTTCAATTGAAAATGCAGGAAACGATTGACAAATTTGATCACTTCTGTCAAGAACTGGAAACAAAGAAATCTAAGACTACAGAAGAGTGAGCAAAATACTACTGATTCAGAGTGCTTTGAATGGGGGAATCAGAGCGGCAGTGAGTACTAGTTTTATTATTAGGTGATGGGGCCTTTAAATAGAGTTGGTAATGGTGTCACTGGGAAATTAATAAGATAATAAAGCATCCTAAGTTCATGGATGCCCCTGTCTGAATGGGAGCTACAGGAACTGTTGTATTTTCTGAGTCCTGGGCAGTTTTACCTCTCATACAACCTCCTTGATGTGCTTGTAATGTATCTCATAAGACATCTTCTCTCTGTTGGTTGGTGTTTAAGGAACACACAATTAGGTGGAAATATTTGTTAAGTAAAAAGTAATCTGTCTCAGCATGGACAAGGGTAAGATAGCCAAAATATTAATGGACTTTATCAAAACACTGTGTTTGATATGAATCTTTCTTTCAGGTTGCTTAAAGGATCCATTTTGAACTCATACTTTACTATCATTCCTAAGCTTTGGAGGAAGTTTAAACTAAGCATTTCTGATTTGAATAGAAAGAACAGTTGTTACTGAGAAAAGGGAAAGAGGAGTGCTTCCTAGCAGCTGTCTGTTGTTTTGTGATTAAAGTGATGCAACTGAAAGAAAAGTGGGTGCAAAAGATTTCTAAGAGTAACTTGGAGGCAGTAATGGCCACAAAAAGACAAATCCAAAATAGAGTGGTTGCAGAGAAGGGCTATTAAAATGAACAGGGGAATAGAGAACCTAATTTAGATGGTGAGATTAAAAGACTCTGGGCTTTTAAACCAAAGGATAAGAGTTGTTATGGGTTGTTATTATTGTTTAATTATCTTTCCTCATGAGGAAAATCTCTGGAAGGAGGAAAAGATACCCAATTTAAAGAAAAACAATGAAAATGTATATAGGTACAGATAAATTGCATAGCTGGGTACAGGTGTCCTGCTGACAGGGAGTGGTGGAAGTATTCACATGCCACTTCGAAGCATCCTCTTTGGACATCACTATGTATACTGGAGTATCTGTTTATCGCGTGCACTACGCGTGTGCTTGAGTGTGTCGAAAGGATTGTGTCAATGAGTCAGCCACCAGTCAGAATTAGTGTTACCTGTGAGAGTCCCTCAAGGACTGTCACCCACAGGGTTAATACTTGCTGCCAGAGCCAAATGGGCTGTCACTGGAGCAGTCAAATAGTTTCACAATGCCTGTCAGAGAGACAATTTAGAAAAGCTGAAACAGTAGGTGATTTATTTAAAGCGACAGATAAAACATGTTCAGGATTGCAGTTGATGAATTCACTTGCTGTGTGAGCACTAGATGATTACATCTGGTTAAGAATTATTTTATATATATGTGCATATATTTAATAGGTATTTTCTCAGGTAACTTCCAACAAACCAGAGGCACAACTCTTACCAAACAGGCTCCCTTCTTGGAGGTAAAGAGAAGTGCAAGCCTGTCCATCAGAGAAGGTATTATTCCCCCAAAGGAAAGGCTTTCAGGTGTGAATTTTATACTTTTGAAAACTCTTTACTGCTTCTTGGTGAGGTGAAACTACATCAATTATTAGGTGTTTATTGCCTCTTTGCAAGCCCAGTTCTCTTGTCTGAAGCAGGGACTCTGCAGCTGGAGCAGATTGCTCAGTCCATGCTTTACGAGATGTTTCTGTTCTTAACTAAAGCAACATCAGGCTGTGAGGTCTCTGCCTCACCACAGGTATCATTCTGCTGATTTGAAAGACCACCACCCTATCCATCTGTCTCACCAGATAAAGTTGTTTGAGTCAAACTGCTCCCTTTTTGCAGACACAGTGACTCCAGTGTTTGTCCTCTCTTGCAAGATCAGCTTTGGCAAGTCAGGCAAGTCCATTGTACCACGATGCTGGATAAGGCGGTGTTTGTACTGGAAACAGCAACTCATTCCATGCTGGCAAAAAAAGCAGATTTTCAGGCCTGATGCTTTTCACTGGAACCGCTTCTTCAGCCTGTTTCATTTCCCAGCCTTTTCCCTTCTCCAGCTTCTAATCTCTCACTTAAGTCCACTTTGATATTTTCTCAATAATTTACTTTGGCTGTCTGATGCTGACGGTTCAATTTGGCTTACTCATCTAAACAGAAAAAAATAACCAACATATTAATATGGCAAAACACATTTTCTTCCCTTGTTGCTTCTCCTTTCCTTTTATGTTCTTCTGACTCCTTTGCTTCTAAGAGCTGAAGGCAGAGGTTTATGTTCAAATATTCCTTCATTTTTAAACCTCGTGCTTATTTACACTGGCTTGATTACAAGGTGGAATATATTGCTAAGCCAAGGGGACATGATTTAACAGCCTTTTCGATGTTCAGAGTGATTTACCAAGGCTAATCGTTTCAGAGATGAAATGAAGAATTACTGTTTTAAATGACCATGGTCAGTTCAGGCACCCCATTGCTGCTCTGCAGAGCTGTATACAAACAGTATAATTTAATAATGAGTTGAAAACCTCCTGCTTCAACTTGTAAATTAATAGGTGGAATTTACTCTTGTGCAGACATCCGGTGCCTGGGCCAGTTCACACCTGGCATCACACCAGGGCTTATGTGAAATTCAGGTGGGCCACAGGCTTTGTGCTGGGTTTTTGAGCAAGGCTATTTTCACTCTGCAATGAGCAAGTGCAGTCATATGTTTCAATAAGGGACTTATCCTTTAGCGTGTGAAAATGTTACTGCTAATTTTACATCTTGAAAACAAATCAGAGTTTCACAGTTCGAAAGCAGAAACCAACCAGCTATAAACTGTCGGATTGACTGTGATCTCAGAATTGAATAGGTCTATTTGTCCTAGCAAACAGTTAGGCCATTAAATTGCAAAGCCTTCCAGTGTTTGTCCAGGTAAATAAGGACACATCCAAATTGATTATCTGTTGTTCGGAGGTAATGATACGTAATAAACTATTCGCTGTGGGTAACGTAACAGAAATGTGCTTTAGTGCGCAGATGTGCCCTGTCTTCCAGTGTAAAAGCAGCATCTCCCCACTAGCTTAGCTTGAGTCCAGGACTCCATCACATCTGCAAATGTATTTTTCCCGCAGGGGTTGGGATCAGGACCTCCAACCCCTGCGGTAAAAATGCATTTGCCTGATAAAACAAGCGCGGACATTTTCTTGCTCGGTAACCCTATGTGATGCTGCTGCTTCTGCTGATGGGGATTCCTCGAAAATCTGCATGTGGGTACATCTGCAACTTACAGAAAAAGACTTCCGAGATGTTAAGGTTGATCCTGTTCTTTTTGGTGTCATTATGCTCAGTTGAAAAAAAAGAATATCTGTCATCTCAGACATCAGATCCACTAGCTGCCCAGCAATAAATCTTGTGCTTATGTCAAAATGTCTTCAGCAGAATTTCTACGATGAAACTGCACAGCTCAACATTAGGTGGTGATTTATGATATATGATACAAGCAGCACGAGCGGTACTCTTAACAGGAAAAGGGATAATCTCTAAATTTTGTCAAATGAGAGGTACTTAAATGATTTTTGCTTTTCACAGGTAAGAAATTAATTGACTTTTTAAAACCATTATGTGAGAATTCCTCCTGTGCACACACTTTTAATATATCCAGAGTTAGACTGTGGCTATATGCAGACCTGGCTGGAAATCTCTGGTGTGGGGGAGATGGAATAAGGAGTTGGGACCAAGAACAAGGGACAGAAACATTTTCCAGCAGCAGGAGGACCTTCTTTATGGGATCCTGTTCCATCACTTGTGACAAATACCAAATTGAATGTTTGTGGGGACAAGCTCTGAGAAGGTAATAACCCATGCTGAGGCAGTATGAGATGATAAATGTTTTATTGTCTTTATTTTTCTCACATCACTTGCCAGTTAGACTTACAAGGTGAAATTAGTAACCTTCTGTGGTGCAATTTGTCTTGCCCGATTTTGTTTGACTGAAGCATTGAGTGGGATAGTGTCCATAAGTAAAGCACTTGAATTTAGACACCTAGGGATATTTATTCCCAGGCCAATGTTTAAAGAGTTCTTCCTCGTAGGTGGTAAGGAGGTAGTCAGCTCTGCTGGTGGTTCTCAGGGAGCTATTGGAGCTGTCCTGGTAGCTGCTTCTGCTTGGGGAGCAGCATTGTCCGCTGGCACCGTGAGCTGTACTGAGCAGTCTCCCCTGCATATAAGGAGAGGCTGTGCATTCAGGGACACAAACCTTTAGTGTTGCTGTTACTACCGTCTGACCCGGGGCTGCTGGTCATGGAGAAGGAAGGTCTCCTGAAGGCTCCTTGCTGCATGTGCGTACTTGACCTGTGCTGGAGGTTGATGGCGAGGAACTGAATCATGGTGCAGGGGCTTCATCTGTCCTGCATCGATGAACTCCCTCTGTAACCAGGGAAGAAGACAGGTGCCTTGAGGAGCATTGTCATTTAATCTATTTTAAATGTCTATTGCAGGAAGATACAAAATCCAGGTTCTCACAAATGATTATTTAAAAGTGACTGGCTACATCTTATGTAACTAGCATCTATAGCCTTATGCTAGAAAAGAATCACACAGATTTAGTGGAAAGGAGGAGGTCACCTCTACCTGTTTATAGTGTAATTTTGCTGATATCAGGAGAGCAAGACCGTGTGTACATTTAACCAATGTCCACTGAATCGGAAAGCAAGATAACTGATCAAACAAGGAAACCAGGCATTATCTCTCAGTGATCATATAACAGATGGCAGACAATATGGAAAGGGGAAAACACAAAGAGAGGTATTAATTTAAGACAGACAGATAGATGGAGCAATACTTTCAGAAGTAATAAATGGTTCAAATTGAAGGCCAATTCTCAAATGCATATTCAGAGACATATGGGTTGAGCTCTTAATGATTTTTTTTTTTAAATACAAAAAAGCGAAAGATCATGCATTGACATTTATTTTTTATCTGTAAAAGCAGAAAAGGCAGAACAAATTTTTTCTTGAGTCCTTTTTTTCTGAATTTGCTAAATATTGCAGTACTCCTAATACAACTGAGATGAGGCAGGTAAAAAAGACAAAGATTTTATTTTCTTTTTTAAAAAGGGGAAGAAAATGAATGAAAGAGTGTTTCTCTTTCTCTTTATTTCATTTTAGAAAACGATGAGACCAGTTCTCGAAACGATAAGAGAAATCCAATTCTGAAGAGCCTCAAACAACAGAAATGCAAATATCTTTATAACCACTAGATGGTACTTAAAGCACAGGGTTGAAACGAACTGCTCTACTCTGAGATGTATCATCAGGGCACCTGTGTCAGAGGCTTAGCGACGTCGAGGTTGGTTTTATTTTCCCCATATCCAGGAGGAAAAAAAAAAAAGGAGGAAAAAAAAATAATAAAAAAGACTAAATCTCTTCTCTGCCTTTTTTGACTTAAAAAGAAAAATGGACATGGCAAAAGTGTTCCTGATTAGATTGGTACAAAAAGATGATGCATTCTTTCTGGATGAATCAGGAGATATGAGGTTCTGTCACTCTTTAGATATAGACCTGAAATACCAAGCTTAAATTTATAGCCTCTTGAATGAGCCACAGGACTCTGTTTACTCATAGAGTAGAATTGGGTGCAGTTCCAGCAGTTTTTCTGTGTGATCAGTTACTTTATCACCTTGATCAGTTCGGAAGATACAATAACTCTCTTTTTTAATACATCCTACTACAGTGGATCCTTTATCAACCTTCTTTGGATTAAATTACACTTCTGGAGCAGTAATCCTCTCCCCATCTTACTCTCTTGCATGGATGCAAACGCTTGCACACATAGCCAAAAATGATTGCGTTACCTTTTGACTTCTTATGATTTTTATATTTTTAGAGAGAAAAGCTGGAAGAGATAGGAAGCAGGATCTATGGAGAAGATAACTCAATTGCAGCAACTCCTTTTTTCCAATTTCCAGGAAAGACAATTGATTTCCAAAAGTGACTAGGGAGAAGTTTCTGTCTATAGGAATGATTTTTCAGTGGATACCTGGAAATTTGAAAATGGACCTTAACTGCAGTTTTTGGACTTTCAGTCCAAGTTTGAAGAGTTAAGACTCAAAACTGTTATTTAATCTGTGTTGCAAGTCCTCTCACATTCTATGCCTGGCTCAATATTTTAATCTGGTGCTTTGTTCTGGGTTCATTCCCCATGTAAATTTTTACAGCAAGGAGGAGTGCTGGAGAGGTCAGTGAGATTTTCTAGGAAAGGAGGAGTATCAAATGTCCCTGTGTAGTTTATCCTATTGAACACCCTGCTGTGCAACTGGGAGCATTTCTTCCTGACCTCTTCTGCCTGCAAATTGTCCCTAGAGGTATGCAGATCAATACTGTTGCTTAATGTACATGAAAAGGTTAGTTTGATTCTTCCTCTTTAAAAACATAAAATGCCACTAGATCTTTTCTAAAAGTATCTCAGATTATTTGTCTCTGAGGTATTCTGTGCCATTGAGCTATAAAACCTGCAAATATTTGTTTGGTATCTCTGATTATCCAACAAAAAAAAGAACAAACAATCCTGCTATATCTTTATACAAACAACTATGAATGACATAAAGGTTGGAAAGGTGCATTTAAAAATGTTAGAAAGTGTTGCATCATCCAGAAAATTAGGAGGGAATGGCTTTGTTACCAAGGCCTAAGTTTTCTTTAGGAAAAAGTGAGTCACTATCTGCTTCTTCATATTTCTTTGCTTTTCTAAGACAAAACCAGCAGTTTTAGGGCCTGATCCAAAGCTCCTTGAGCAAAGGACAAATTCTCCCTGATGACAGGGTCCATTCTTTAGCCTCACAGCAGCTCCCATGAGCAGGTACTTTCTTCAAAAAACAAAGTTGGAGGAATACCTATAGCATTGATGCCATCACTGAGGTTTGCTCTTGCATAATGGCTTTACACCAAAGGATCTAGCTTTGTTAATAGTCTATGTGTGAAACCTTTAAATGCGAGTTTTACCTTGCAGTTCCTGAGTTTGGCTAGCTGCCTTCTAGGAGTTACTTATTTTCTACAATCAAAGCTATTCAGAAGTAAACTTCTGGGAAGTTTTTATTTTGTGCTGTGCTGTTTTATAAAGATGCACGACAGCATCTTAAGAAGTCGCTCACTGGTTTTATCTATGGGCCAGGCGTGTTCTATAATGTCAAGGGGTTAAGGCACAGGAACCAAGGTAAGAACACTTTAAAAGATTTTACTCCTTCTTCCAGCTGGTAACTTCTGTTTCACTCATTGCAATTTGTCTACAAGTCCCTGAAATTCCTTTCCAATTTTTGTTTTTTCCAGAATTACATTGCTCCTAACAAAGCAATGAAAGTATTCATCATTTCTCCTCAGAGCAAATCCTTTCTTCCTGTCTGTCTGTTGCTCTGTTTGTCTGTTTGATCTGGTGTATAGGAATACCTTTTGGGTTTGTTTCAGTAAACCTCTTGTAATGACTGCAGAGCTTTGCCTGAAGGGGCAAAACTTATCTGCAGTGGCAAAACTTCAGTGACTTCAAGGAACATAAAAGGGAGGAATTTGACCCATGATCTTCCCTGGGGACTAATCCAGATACAAAATGTACATCTGTGCATATGAGCAGCTGGAGGTGGGGCAGGGAATCCAACGTCAAGTTTTGCAGAGATTGTTTCAGGGCAGTGGTAAATCATGCAGTCATTGCTGCGCTACATGGAATACACTAAATGAAAGCAAGAAAAATGAAGGAACATGCCATTCTGCCACTTCAGGAGTTAGGCTTTTGCTAGAATACTCTTAAGCAATTATGAAGCTGCCAGGACTGTATTTAATTAAATATATAAATATCTCAACAAAAATAAAACCCAACCAACACTTACATCATGCCTACAAGGTGTTATTGTTTTGTTTATTTCTTACAGATGGACATTTTGTCAGGGGAAAACTTGCCAAGTGCTATGAGAGGTAAGGAGAGAGAGAGACAAGGAGGTAGAGGAATGCAGTGAAAAGAAATGTTGATACTACAGAAGAAAAGACAGCTCTTATATTTCAGAGTCATACACACTACAGTGCACATGTGCTAAGGAAGTCTGACTTGAGTTTCCTACTTAAGGCTTCACTGAAATTGCCCAGTACTTGTGGGAAAACAGATGACAGAGTAATTAGAGATGTTGTATATAATTTATCATCCATGGTCTTGAACTTCCTGTAGCTGATTTGAATGACCAGATAATTTTTACTAGTACACTAAATATTTGAGAGGAAAGGTGGAGGGGAACAGAGCTGAGTAGAAAAAAATAGCTCTTATTTGCTTGGAATCCTGAATCTTTAATGCAGAAAAGTCAAAAAGCATGCCTGCAGATGCTCAGGTGAGGGCAAATATCGCCAGCCAGCACCTATGGCTCTGAGGCTTTTTTTGGGACAGATTTTCCACACCAAGAAGCACTGAACTCTACAGGCACACCCAGGAAAGCATGTGGCTGCTCTTGCTTATAACGGAAGAAGAGTCCAAGTACCTAAGATTTCAGGAGCATACTAAGACTTTGCCTGCAGGCCAGTCATGTTCCTGAAGGGCTGTGTCTTCATGGGATCTTAGGGGCTGAAGCCTCCTGCCTAGTGGAAAACCTAGCACGAGTTTGATCCTGGGCTTCTTCGGCGTTAGTGAGACTAGTGAGACTGCTGTCCACTCAGCAAAATGATTTTTAATGACACTCTGATCCATCAGGTACTGCCTGGAAATTACATATCCTCCCTCAGTATCTGCTCGGCTGTGCCAGTGTTGTGGTGGTTTTCTTCTATCGTAGTAGACGTACCAGGTCTGTTACTGTGAGTCACTATTCATGGCCTCAAGAGATGCACCTTCAGGTCCCACGAGTCTGCAGTGACTCCCAGGTACAGGACTTAGTCCTCAGCTTCAACAAGACAGATGTTTTCATCTAAATGCTGGAGTCCTGGCCTGGATGCTATTACAAAGGAATATGATCACCTCAAATTGATAAGGCCTGTATGTGAGGATTTCCCATCATTTTATGTGTGCTTCATAACCTACAGGATCATGAACCAACAAAACATGGAGCTTTTTTAGAGCAGAGTATAAAGTCCGTGTTGGTGCCTGGGTATGTGCCTTTCTCACTCCCCAGAAGTGGTTAAAAAAGAGTTGTTAAGGTGAAATAACAGCTAGATTTTTCTTTCACTCCCTTAAAGCTGCGGCTGTAGTTTTCAAAAACATTGAAGGAATTAAGTATCCATTTATTTTTCAAATGAAAAGTATGAATCTCTCACTGAGCCTGCAAAGTAAATGTTTTGCTTGCCATATGTTAGTCTTAGAACTGATTCTGTGTTGGGCTTATCCATACTGCTTTAGTCCCTGAACCATCCAGTAGTATTCATTATCCCGGTAGCAGACTTTTATGTTAATTTACAAAGAGAAAAACTCGAGGACATCCATAAGCTTCCACACAGAAGCACTGATGAGGAAAGAGCTTGGCATTGGGTGCACTTTCTGTATTTTTCTCTGACTATCTCAGGTGGTGGCTGCAAAATGAAAATACTTCACTGATAAACACTTATGAATGTTAGGTGAAAGAAGCTCTCATTTCAGGTGCAAATCCGATAGCTTCCCCTGCGGTTCGAGGGAAAGGATTAGTTCCCTTCACCACACGCTTCCCATCCTTCCAACCCCCGCACATTCAGGATCTATATCCAAACCCTCTATCTGAACCAAAAGCTGTATCTGTCCCTTAGTAAAACAATCTTTTATTTGCCAACTTGTTTTTCCCACAGACTCCCGCTCCCTTTTGTGTTTGTGCTAATGTTCCGAATGTCTACACCGCGTAGCCGATGATTATTTGTGAGACAGAGTGAGTTAATGCAGATTTGCAAGCTGTTCCCATTTGTTAAATGTCAGAAAAACACATGCAAGTCACTGGCTTTAGCACTTAGCTGCCAGCTGGCTCTTCTGAAAGGAGGGGACAAATGACAGTCTATCAAACAGCATGCTTTCAAAGAAAGAGGAGACCTGTTCCAGAACTGCAGCTTCAGAGGCTCTTTTAACAACATAAGCAAAACTGGGAGCCAACCTCATTTTCCCCCCCTGGCTATAATGAACATGTAGCTTAGCTACAGCATTCCCCCACTCCCAGTAAAAACGAACTGGAATTAAAAAGCTTATGAAGAAAAAAGTGTCATTTTTTTTTCTTTCTCTCTTTTTTTTCATTCCTTTTATTTTTTTTTTTTTAAATCATTGTGGCTCAAAAGTAAGACCAAAAATGTCAAAAGGGAAAGGAGTGGGGTTCTGAGATCAGTCTCAAATCTCAGAAGAAGATTGTGGGAAATCATGCCAAATGGAAGTGTTTATCCGTGGGTAAGTGCCCAGTGTAGATTAACATATTTTAATTATGGTCTCTAGGTTTGCTGCGTTCCCTGAAGAATACATGGTTTAAGCCTCACTGGTGAGCCAAAGTTATCAGGGCGGAGGCGGGTGGGGGTGGATAGTTTTGTGTTGTGCATGCTGATGGGGAGCTCTGTCCTCACTGAACTTGGGCAGCCAAGACATGCCGATCTCCTCGGGCAGATGCTGCAGGAGTTGCAGCCGTGATGGTTTCTTTGTGCCACTCGACATGCTCCAACCCTGACCTGAAGGCCACCGCTCCTCTGGTGCTGCTGCCAGCGCAGAGACCCGGGCGTAGCACTGCTTCCCGGGGTGATGTCCACCAGGACCTCCAGCATCACCTGCTCATTAGGATGTCCCTGAACAGCTGTCATGTGGTGCTGACTTTTTGTCACGGCTGACAGTGGTGAGATTAAAGCAGGTAGCTGGAGGCTGAAAAACTCTGTGTTTTGTTTTGAAGCCCTGAGTCATCTAGTCCCCTATCATAAATATTAGGTGTCAGATTTGGATTCGTACTGAGTCTGTTGTAGCCTTGGGTACATCCCATTGCACAAATTGTCCAATTTATTGCAGCAGGACTATTTGTATACAAGATTACCATCATTGTCAAGATGTCAAATTCTGGCCTCATATGTTTAATGCTTAGTAATTAACAAGCTGTATTGCTTTCATGAATATCTTCCAATTATACAGCAAGATTTTGAAATGAATGGTCAGTTCTCGAAGTTTTCTCCTGTTTAAATTCAGTGCCGGTTAGGACAGGGTTTTGGGAAGAAAGAGTGTTGAGTAAGATTCATCTTTTCTGTCTTCTCTGATATTAGTCTAAGCTAAACATCTAGGTTCCTTCTTATGGGTGAGAGACAAAACTATGTAGGTAGTTCATGCTGCATAGTCCCTGCTTACCTCTGTCACTGAAGAGAGCTCAGGTGGCTCCAGGTTCATTGCTACCAGTGAAATGGGATAAAACAGATGAGGTGAAGCCATTTCTAATTGCAAACACTGCTCACGGAACTCATTGCTTTCTTTCTCTCGAATGCATCTCAGTCTCAAAGAAAGACTGGTGCTAAAAGTAGTCTCAAATTGTCATCCAGACCATACCTCCTTTCAATTGATTGATCCATGGGAATCATATACTCTCTGGGTGTCCATACTTTTACCCTGAAAACATAATCTGAGCAGCCTTCAGTTTGAACAGCAGAGTGGGTGGCTAACTCGTGCCTAAACCATGGTGAGATTCAGGAGTTAAGTCTCTGAATTAGCTAGGTACAACTTGGATCATCCCTGACGTTTTCAAGTTCACCACAAAGCTTTACTACAGTCAAGGCCTCTTTCATAGGTCTTGTTATTTAATCAAAAAGTGAGATATGCCAGGTTCCAGATTGCCTTCATTTAGATGAATATGAAATAAGAGACTTCAATGTCTCTAAGATTTCCATTACAGTCTCAGACTCTGGAGAGTGTCTGGAGGAAAAATTGCTGCAAAAGTTATTGTTCTACAGCTGAAGGAATATAAATACATTTTGAATTTTCAGTGCTCAGGGTCTTCAGACCTAGGTCCACAAAGATATTCAGAGATATTTAGGCACCCAACTGTTATTTTTTTCAGTGCCTTCATCAAGAGAGATCACAGTCAGCCTGGATGTTAGAGTATCAGAAAATGAAAGCATCGAGCGATATCAGCCTGGAGAGAGAGAGTGAAGACAGTTGTTATCTGAACATATCCTCCACATTAGAATCTTATTATCTTTCCTTTGCACCATAAACTGTTCCATGCAATTGTGCTTGGGATCATTCAGCTGAACAGAAAGGCTCCCCTGTCCATCTGCCTGGCAGGTCTGTCCAAAGGTACCTTTGTTTTCTCATTCAATTTCTTGGATCTCACTGGTAAAGCTTATCAAACAGCACATTACAATATAGTATTCTTTACAAACCTCCAAAGTCTGACTCTGAATACTGGAATCAATGTATTTGTTGCAGGTTAGCATATGGCACTCCTGCATTTTTTAGTGGCTGGAGTATTGCTAGGGAAGGAATGAATCTGGCAGCCCAGCAGAGCTGAGGCTGCCACAAATCCATATCCCAGGTCCAACCAGTAGAGAGACTGAGCTTGTATTCCCAATAGGCACAGATGCACACAAACACACATATACAGCATAAATATTTTGATATAAGTATATTCAGATCTATACAGATCACAGAAACACTGAGTGCTTGCACAAACACAGTCGACACCCACAGCCTCATAATGTCCCCTCTCTGGCTGACAGGATGACATTTTGTCAGTGCAAAATATACATATATTTATAAAATAAAGATTCCACGGTGCCTAAGTTTGCCCAGTAGCTGCCCATATTGCTGGCACGTGCACATATAAGGTCCTGAATTTGCAGTTCTGTGTTTGGGGGTACAGTGGTACAGACCCCTTGCACACACCGTCACACACTCTCTCCCCCATCTCTCTCACATGTCCACACCCCTACACACCCACACGCACCCACCAGGGCCAGAGAAGAGCACTGGACAGAACTGTTTACACACAGCTGGCAGTTTTATCCCCTTTTCCCTGAATTTTCCCATGTCTGGTTCTCTCTATGCACATTGATGTCTAACTTTACATCTTTGCTTTCCTGCACTAGATGTCCCATCTTAAGTCCTCTTCTATCCCAAAACACTCTTCTTGTGCATCCCATAATGTTCCCCTGAGCAGTAACCCCTCTCTTTGCCTCTAAGGTGCTCCAGACAGCACTGCAGTGGGTGGTGCTCTTCTGGGGCAGCCCTGGGAGAGACCAGGCAGGGACTTGTTTCTTCCTTCAAGTTATTTGGATTCCCTTTCCCTATTTTTATGCTCTGCTCTCTTCTCTGTGTGTTGAGATGAGCCTTTTATCTCACAGCCTGACAAGTACTTGTTTTCAGTGAGATTTTTTTTGTTGCCTGGGTAGATCCTCCTTTGTCTCTGAGGCACATAAGCTCTGTCATGCTCATTACATGAAGAACATCAGGGTGAGTAAGCCTTTTCCCTTAATTTTCTTGAAGAATGTCAGGCTCAGACTTAGGCAGTAAATGCTGGTAACAGCAAAGATGTGTTTCATGTGGGAAAATAGTGAGATGAGCCTAGTCTAGTAAATAGAGCACATATATCTGGAGGGGTTCTGGTAGTCTTGTCTTCAGCTCATGGACTTTTAACCATGTGAAGGTTGACATCCCCACTTGGCAAAAGGGGATACTAATTTTCTCTTGGTCATCACAAACTGTAAGTAATGTTAGCAAAATACCTCAACCAGTAAGGGTGTCAGACATGCTCAAAGGGGTCTCATTTTTAAGTGCACACAAGATTAGGATTTTCAGGAATGCTCAGATGAAAGATCAGCAGATGTGAAAGAAGATTTTCAGAAGTTTTCATGTATTTAATTCTCATAACTTCAGCAGGAGATAACCATCCTTTCTTAACTTTGGTTACCACTTAGTAGTATCTTTAAGAACCTAGATGCCCTTGAAAACTTGTCCCAGAACATCTAGACTGAAAGTTCTTAATTTTAAAAATGAACATTAAAAAGCATTTCTGCTGGAGCATTTGGGTGTCTTACTGTTAATATTGTAAAGCAATGCTTATCCTTTTTCTAAGGAGTGTTTTGTCACCGAATTACTGGACTAACTGGATTTTTAGAAGGGAACAAGGATGCTCCAAACTCGGCAGAAGACTTAAGTAGAGAAAAAAGTGAAGGCTAGTTCTTGCTTTCAGGTTCATCCTGAACACTGTTTTTTCAGCTTGGCAGATATGCTTAAAGACTGGATAATAATGAATTATGGTTTATAAGTGAAAGCACTATTTTCTTATTTTTCCTACATCCTAGGTGAATTGAGGGAAGTTTTCTTGGGCGTTTGTGGTTTTATTGGGTTGATACATCCTGCAGTGTTGTACGTTGAGTCAGCTCTGAATGAGGAGGCTGCAAGACCTCAGTTTACCAGCACCAAGCTGGGATGGCCAGTCTGCTCCTGCAGCTCAAACCAGCATCTCTTCAGGCAGCAATGCTGCAGTGCAAACACTCAGCTGTTTAGGAGCCAATTTAAATATCTATCTCACAGTGGTGTCTTATGCAGAGCAGGCTTATGTTTAGAGGCTGATCCAGAGCCCACAGAAGTGGATAGGATGCTTTTGACTTCAGCGAACTCCCTCTAAATCATTAATCTCTCTGTACCTGACTTACCTTCTTTGAAATAAGGATAACAACTTTTCCTAACATGGTACCCGTCTTGCTCAACACAATAGATCCCTAATCACTCAGGGAAGAAGAGAGGAGAGGGGAGGGAAGGGGAGATGGTATCATCCTAAGGCAAAAAAAAATAATCAGATTAATCCCTACATCATGACAAGAGTTTCATTAGGTACAGAACTAGGGAAAAACACTGCTGCATTCCTTAGGAGCAAGGCAGAAAAAAGCTTTTTTCTTTATTTTTTCTTTTCTTTTCTCATATTTGTGTTTGTGTAATAGTGAAGGTACAGCAATGTGGGAAGGCAAAGACAGAAAATTATGGTGCTAGAAAACAACTTCTGTTCTTATAAGATTTTTGTCAGCGTCTCACGAGCACGGTGACCAAATGCTCACATTGTAGGGGTCTTGTTTTCATGATCTGTGTCCATATGTCACACACTTAATCAGAGAGGCACAATCGTGGACTAAAGCAGGCAGATCTTAAATGTCAGGACTCAGGCAGGAGAAAGCCCTCTTTCCCCTGACTTCTTTAGCTGAAATGTTGAGCACTTTGCACTGCTATTGCTGTGTCTTGGTTGGACTGTTTCTGTTTCCGCAGTGTCCTCATGCCTGTCATTGCCTGGACCTGGTTCAATAAACACATTAGCCACATCTGAGAGTACAAATATTTCTTCACGGGCTTAAATGTCTATTTGAACATGTGATTGCAGTAACCACACATGCCGTCCTGTATGCAGCATTGGTACTGACACCTCCAAATTTAGGAAATCACGCAGAAAAAGAGGAAGTATACTAGTGTCAAATGACAGGGGATGCTGGCTGTCTGCATCAGCAGGTCTGCCACAGTTGGTCTTGTAAATAACATTACAGGCTGAGCAGGATTGCCAGTCTCTTGAAAACCCCCCATGCGGAGGATGCACATCACTTTCCAGCATGTGGCTGTGCTTTGCCTGAGCACAGCTTTCCTCCTGCGTGCTTGTGACCGCACGCTGGGGGGGTCACCTCTTGCCATGTTGATGCAGCAGTGGCAGCAGGATGCCGTGCAGCAAGAGGCCCGTGGTGGCTTTTGTTGGCGTATTGCAACCTAAAAAGTCAGTGTGAAAAACCCCCGTAGTGCCATTCTGCTGACGCTGACCCAGGGATGAGGCATCAGGTTTTCCCAAAGAAAGGAATGATTTCAGAGGTGACCCCACTGGCAAACAGTGACATGACTGGAAATTAAGCTGCACTCCTGAAAAAGGGGGTTTCTTCTAGTGCAACTGCTGTTAGTGAACACACCCTTTCACAAGCAACACTAACTGAGTAAAGTGAGTATTTAATATGTGAAGAATGATTTATAATGTGCTTCACAGAAATGTTTTCAGCAAGTCTGAGTTCTCTATTAAAAGCTGCTTGCTTCATTACAGAGTTACCAAAATAGGCAAAGAAAATATTCCTAGCTTATCCCAAGACTCCTTAACTCCTGACAATTTTAATAAATCAAGGAACATTTGTAAGTTCTAAATGTTAAATGTGTATTCACAGTTAATTTTTAATCAACTAACAACGGTGATGTGTTAATTGAATGCCATTAAGAAACCATAACTTGATGCATTAGCTATTTTCCTATGCAGAGGAACTTTTCCCAAGGCTTTCTGTTGTTTCCCAGACTCCTTTTTGAAAAAAAAAAAAAGAAAAGTATTTTATATGTGTTTAGACCCTAAAATTGAGCCAAGTTCACAGGATTCACTGAGGTTTGTAGTTTTATGAACCTGAGCTGAATTTTAAACAAGGCTGAGCTAAGTTTCAAGTTATCTTGTGCCTTAAGCTATGACTTACAACCTACAAAGTCATCGTGTAGGCTCAACATGTAGACTGCTGGCTTCAGTATGAATTGCTTAATTTTTGGCATGTCAACCAAAATATCAAAGAGAAACTCAGAAAGGTGACATTCACCTGTCTCTGAGACTTGTGAAACTTGCTTTTGTTGCATCCATCTTCTTATCTGTCTCCTCGTCAGTGTGAAGTCAATAGCTGTGGTACTTTTATTCCCAATGAGGAGTGCAGTAAGGCCTTGATCACACATCTCGGTGGTTGTAGTGCAACTAGCTGAAGAATTTGCTTTTCCCTGTCTTACCCCATATATTCGCTCTGCTCTTAACCCCATCTGTTCCCTTCTACTCTTGCTAGTCTGCTGAATGGACTATTTGTTTAGTATACCTTACTCTCTTTCTAGTGAAAACAAACTGAGTTAGCTTAACTGGTCTGATTAGGAATGTTTTGCTAATCTGTCTGAATCTGAGTAACAGTAGGCAGTGTTTGCATAAGCAGCTGAGAGAATAAGTCATATGGGGCGACAACCCCTGGCAGAGCAACTGGGAATTAACTGAATCTACTCCTTTGACCAGCTATAGTACAGATAGGAAAAAAGTTGGTAAAGCCCCCAGATTCCCCTCTATACATAGTCCTTGCATGGGTGCTTTACATATTTCACCAAGGTCTGAAATAAGTCTTATCAGAAATGCAAGGAGGAAAGGGGGAGGAGAGAAGTGAAACAAAAACAGACAAGTTATAAATATCTCTATTTTTAGATACTCAGATGAATTTTGCTGTGGGGTTTTTTAGCGATGGTAATCAGGAGAAGAATGAAGGGCATCAGTAAAGATGATTGAAACCTATCCAACAAAAATAATCTACTGCAGTTGGCTCATTTTCTTTCTGATGTTGTGCTCAATGAAATGAATTTAAACTGTTTATTTTACAATTAACATGCAATGTGCATTTCTGGAGTAATTTATGAGAAACAATTTTCTTTTTATGTGGAACTGCAGCAGGCAGAGAGCAGAGCTTCAGTTCATAACGGCAAGGTGAAGTTCCAGCGAGAGGGAAGGTGCTTTCTCATATGCAAAATTTGCCTCTTTCCATAGAAGTTGCATGCTGTTTCATTGGTCTTT
The DNA here is from genome assembly GCA_033459285.1 of Clamator glandarius. Lineage (NCBI taxonomy): Eukaryota > Metazoa > Chordata > Aves > Cuculiformes > Cuculidae > Clamator > Clamator glandarius. The sequence continues at coordinate 440,432 of JAUNZM010000482.1, read as the reverse complement.
GCCACAGTAACCTCAGGGTGCCAGGAGTAGAAGGTGGAGGAGGGCTGCTGGGTTCATGGGTGCCTGGTGTTTGCAGTGTTGCAGATAGCATTATCTGGCCCGTGAAAGTCAGGAGACAATTAAGGCAGCATTTACTATCATGTTAGCAAAAGGATGAAGCAGGTCTGCTGGAAACAACCTCCCTCACGAGAGGCCAGAGCCATACATTGCTGAGTTCCTGAGCAATTTGGGTCCTGCATAGCCTGATCTCTTCTGCTGTGCCCCAGCTGCCACGTACTGGCCTGTGCGTGACTGGGAGAGGTAAAGGTAATCCTGTCCTTTCTCACAGTCTCACCTGTAAAACCTTTTCTACATGCTGCATTAATAACCATTATCTATCCCCATTCTCCAAAGGGCTGTCAACAGCGTGGTTGAGCTGATGAACTGGGCATTATCCTGAGATTTCACTGTAAGCTTTGCTTCATTTCTCTGTTATGTATTTCTTTTGTGACCATGTGCAAGTTGCCTCCTAAGGGAAATATGCTGCGTTGTAAAACGATCTTGAATCTTGAAGATAAAGTCTTAACAAGAATCAGTGGCCAGAAGCCAGGCAAATTCAGATGAGGAAAAAGGTGCATGTTTGTAGTGGAGAAGGGAATTAAGTCTTAGAACAAATTAACAGGCATGAGGGAAATTCTCTTGCTTTTGATGTGTTCAATTCAGGACTAAAAAGTAAATGTAGCCAAATACAAATTATGTTTAAGCAAAATGAAATGACTAGGTTTAGTACAGTTATAATCATGTGGCAATAAATAGCCGCATGATTATAATAGTTAGACTAGGTGACCTAGTACTCTTTTTCAATGCCTTACATGTCCTAAGCCCATAAAGTAGAAGAATTCTTGAAGGACTGTTGCCAATGCCCAATTCAAAGGTTAAATTAAGTAAATACCCCTCCATAGGAAATATATGGTACGGAAACATGTCACTTCACCTAAGCTGACTAAAAGCAAAGCATCAAGCAACCTGGCATAGGGCCAGCAGTGCCAATAGTGGACACCAGGCAGATAGACCCTCTGGTCATGATGTCTCTCTCCATCAACTAGAAAGGAGCCTCGATGATTAGCATGGACCTGCTGATGATCTTTTGAGCGGATGAAGTTGGATGAGCTCAGATGTTTAGTTGCTGTACTGCTGTCTTCACTCTTTGTCTCCTAATGCTTAATGTCTCTTAAATTTATCACTGTTGCAAGATAGTTCTACACTTCATATCCCTACTAAAACTACTTTGACTTTAACAAAAGCAAGACTGAGTCTGTGGATTAATTGCTCTCTGAAGGTGTTTAACACTTTCTATTACCTATGATGGAGCCTAGGTGTCTTCTTCAGACTTATATAATTTTCTCTACTGAACTGTACAATGTTGTTAGCAATTGAGAAAAACCTGCTATGTTTCATCCTAGCTGTGCTTGAACTTTAAGAGATAACTTTGCCAGGAAATCTGAGATTCATCCAGGTGAGTGGAAACATGCATCTAATGAAAACAGGAGGGAGAGGAGCATCTCATGGATACTAATGCCTGAGGCAAGTCATGTTAGGGTGACATTTCTGGATTTGATGGCACCGCTCTCAGATGACTGTTCCAGGATGGACTCAGCAACTGTGCATATCAAGTTAAATTCACTGACTTCAAATGCCTTTCCCCTGATCTGCACTAGATGAGGAAAAACATTGTTTTGTTTGACTGATCAAGCAATTTGGGACTAGGTACCAAACTCAACTTCTAGATTTTTAGCTAGTGTACTAAATAAGTAGTAATCCTACACTGGCTGCTGGAGGGGATAAAATAAGTGCCTCCAGAGGGTGATTTAACTCCCAAAGGATCAGAGTAACCTTCTCAAATAGTATCTCCCTCTCTTTCTCTCTCTCAGCTATAGAGAAATTCAAGGGTGACCAAGTCCTAACTTACAGCTATTTACTAAATATATAAAGTCAGAGAGGATGAATCTGTGCTGAAAAATCTTAAAAATGAAACCAACTGATTTTCTTGTCTGTGTGCTAGTTATAATTTTGTTGACATTGCTGGAACCAAGATGTATTTTACTGCTTATTCAAATCTCTGTATGCAAAGATATTTATATATTCATCTCTAGATATTTATATGTTTATTTATATGAATATTTATACACTAATATAGATAGTCATATAGATCTCTCCACCAAGCAATTCTCTAATTAGCTGCTGTCAAAAAGAGAGCACTATTTCAAAAGGAATAATTTGGGATTTGGGATAAGTTTGCATGAGGTAGCAGTTTAGGCCCCAATCCTGCCAAGACTTACTGTGTTTTAATGGCACTACACCACAATTCATGTTAGCAATTATATAATTAATTTCATCTATATAACATTAGAACCCGTCATGCCAGCTAAGACACATATCTATTGTGTTCAGTCATAAGTCAAATATAAGTCCTACTGAGAAAAATCATAATGATATACCACCAGGTGGATCTCTTGGTGTGGAAATTTCCAGCAGCATTTTGTTGTGGTTGGGCATGATATTTTTGTTGTATTTATTGGCTGATCATCCTTTTGCTATCTGAGGTAGCAAATGATAATCCAGCCTATCTGCTAACAGAGACATTTAAACATTGTGTGTTTATGAGCCTCCGTGATGTTTTCTGTTTCAGAATTTTAATTGATATTCTCTCCTCCAGGCAATTATCTCTGCAAAACTCTCCACAGCTTCAGCCTTAAGTTCACAGGCTGCCCCTAGGAATGGATGTGTTTTGCCACCTGGATGACCTCTGCAAACATTTCTTTGCTTCTCAGGATCAGATCTTTTCTCATTTTAGAACATGTTTTCATGGCTGTCCCATGTGCCTAGAACTTCTGCAAATCCCTACTCTGAACAGAGCAATTTGCTTTGATTTCCTCACTCAACAGGAAGAGGTACTTGGCTTGACAACATGGGGAAAAAAAGTCAAGCAGCCCCTTTTTGGAACACTAGTTAAACTAGGTATTTTGGCTCCATATATAATCTTCACTAACATTATCATGCTTGTGTTAAACCAAACAATAAAGCACTTGAAGGAGTATTTTCTACCTTCAAAATAAACAGTTGAAGTGCAGCCTGCTGAATGTCAGCAAGGAGGTAGGAATGCTTCAGCCTGTGATTCAGGATCAGAGAGTACCTGGCTTTGGGTAGTGGGTAGGATATAGTTTCATCTGTACAATCGCTTCAGTGTAACACAGCATGGATTGTAATTTTTCCACTTACAAAAGCAAGATTTAATAGTGCTAGGTCCTGGCGTGCCTGAGCATTTCAGAACACGTGTTAAAGGTCCATAAGAGTTAAGCAGATGCCCACCTAACAGTATGGCTATTTTCCACAAAGCTGAAGGTCTTTCGTTTGTGGAATAGTACAGGTGTGCTGATGGCAAACTTTGATTATACCTAATCCTCTTTTGTCTGCAGGGGAATAAATCAGAAGGCACATGAAGCAAACAGCAAAGGAATATCTTTTTTTTTTTTTTTTTCCTGAGGAACATTGTGCCGTATATTCCTTACTCCAGCAAATTCAAGGATAAGCAGATTTTACATTGGTTTGCATCTTCACCTGGAAAGCTGTGGATAAACAGCCAAGTCTCACTGCCCCTGATGAGAAGAAGGAAAAATGTCTCCTCCTTGTATTAGATTTTCTAATATTGCTTCTCTGACAAAAGTTATTTTGTCCTGGCTTCATTCCAGTGAGATGAAGCTTGAGTTCATTATGAACTGTTTTCCTGTGTCCCTTATTCTGTGGCAGTGATATTAACAGATACAAAATACGGTGGTCTGGATTTAAAAATAACCTGTTTTCATCCACCTTTCATGCTTGAAAGGAAATTTGTAAATTGTCGAGTTGACTTAATTTTTCCTCTGGACTTGCACCTATTTGCTGTAATAAGAATTTCCCCCTTGGGTTTCACTCATCTCCAGTATGTGGCAGGAAAAAGGGATTAGGTTTGTATTTGTCTTCTTTCTGAAGCCAATACCCTTTCAGCAAGTCTGCTATCAGTTCTGGCTGCCAAAACAGCATTTTAATGCTTTACCTAAGGGTCAAGTATTTTATATTAAGTTAACTTTTGCCTCTGCTGACTTTCAGTATTCTATTTACTTTGGAATCCTCACTCCTTATGGAGCTTACTATTGTTTTATGCACACTCAAACCTGCTCTTTGGTTCCTTCTGCTAACCCAGCAAAGAAATAGGGAAGGAGTCTTGGGGCTTCTTCTTCCTTCAATAATAGCCCATTATAATGAGTTCATCCTCAGATTTGGAGAGACTCTTAACCCTTTGGCACCAAGAGATGGGATTTCTTGACACTAAGTGCTCTGCAAATGCATTTTTGTCAGAGCTACGGACCATTGGTACCTGGGGGGATTTACACAGTACTTCGCAGACCCATTTATTTGCAATACAAAATAATGTTTTGTTTACAGCATCCTCCTCACAGGGCATTAATCATAAGGCACCTCATTCCCACTGCAAATTGTCAATAATCCAGAGGGTTTTTTGCTTATTTTTGTCATGGTATAGAAGATATCTCACTTCTTGTGTTAAGAAGAAGGATATGCCTTTGTGAAGTTCTATGTGGAGCTTTTTTCAAGGTGACTTGCAGTCAGGGGAGGTTTGTAAGTTCTAGCTCACAGACTGCTAGGTGTATATAAACTGGATGGGCCCTGTTACCTGTCTCTAACTACAGAGTAGTGCCATAGGCTGGCAATGAACTGTCTGTCACAGTAATTTAGAACTTGATCATCTAAAGGGTGAAAATTTCTATCAGCAAACTACTGACAATTATCCTTTTACCTGAAAAAATAGCTATAAATTATTACTTTCAATAGCAGTTATTTCTTGTGCCAAAGGATGGATCTAAGACAGAGTTGTGTCTTCATGATTTCTTCCAGGGGAAGGCTTGAGTTTTAGTTTGCTTCTGGTGAGTCAGCTGGAATATTTTCCTGATATATGGCATATCGTTTCTTCTACTGATCTAAAGTAAATCCATATGACACATAGATAGATAGATAGATAGATAGATAGATAGATAGATAGATAGATAGATAGATAGAGAGATAGAGAGATAGAGAGATAGAGAGAGAGAGAGAGAGATAGATAGATAGATAGATAGATAGATAGATAGATAGATAGATAGATAGATAGATAGATAGATAGATAGATAGATAGATATTTTAACATTTTGTGTCTATAATTTCATCAATGGATTAAACAGCATTTTCTAAGTGATGCACAAGATATATCAATACTCTTTTTTTGAAAGTGAATAAACTGATACAGTCTGTATAGTATCCAATAAGGGCACTCAGGTACCTAAATGTAGGTATGATTTTATACCATCTTTGGCAATAAAACATCCACACATGTGGCTCTACCAGACTCAGTTGGGCATCTAAACCATTCACTAGGGACCCTTATCTATTGTATTTTAACCCTAGCAGTACATTTACCACAGACTTAAATAATCTTTTTTAGACTTTTCCTTTCAACACATAGTCAAGTTGGCAGGTGGGTGTATAGGAAAAGAAGCTTTAAGAAACTACCAACAACCAGCCAAAAACATCCACCTTTCTTTTCCTTTAGGACAAGAGAACAAATGGATTTGTTAGTGAATATGAGAGTTTTCCAGTAATTCTACTGAAGAAAGAATTTAATTTTCCCTATTTCGTGGAATTATAAGTTACTAGGTTGGAAGGGACTTCAAAGATCTCAATGATTGTCTGGTCCAACCTTTCTCAGCAAAAATTTTCCTAGTAATATTTCTTTTTCCCCTGTGCAAAATGGGACAGTGGGAGGATGAAATACAGAGAGAAACAGATACTAAAAAAGAGATGGAGGAGGGGAAAATGTCTATTTGTTAAGGGAAAATTATGAGGAAAGGCAAAAAACTATAGGGCAAAATAGATTTCTCCAAAATAATTCCCTAGTTATGAAAATAAAGCATCTTTTATTTGAAAAGCATTGTCTTGGTTTACTTTTCTTTCACTGTTGATTCCAGCTACATCTCAAAATCTTCCTCTTGTGTTCCTTGTTGATGCAGTTCTGCTGTACTGTTGAAACAAGCTGGGCTTGGATAGACATTAACTGCTATTGCTCATCGTATCTTGTCTTCTATATTTCTATTGAATCTGACCTTATATAGAGCCCTAAGTCTTGCAGACCACTTATTGCTACAGGAGGATCAGTAGATTAGGCTGATAGTGTACCAAAATATCTAAATTGTAACATACTGTTCTGAAAAATAGCAAAAATAGTGATTATCACTGCCAAAAAGAGTCATGCTTCTAAGTGATAGGCTGAGATACCTAACTTTTGAGAACTCTTTTGCCTGGGATTAGCAGCTACTTCTTGTGGGTTTGGAAAGACCAATACCTTCCAGTTATGGGGTTTGCTGCTTTATGCAACATCTTTGAGCAGGATCAATCCCTGCATGTCAGCATTTCCACAACCTGACAATACTCAATGTACGTTTTAATTGGATCAGATAGTCTTCTTTTTTTTTTTCAATTTATGAGTGACAATTTCTCTTTCTAGGAGATTGAGTTTTACATTCGCCTGTTCAGGAAGCACAATATCTGCTACCTGGCATGTCATACAGCATCAGAATTGTCTACTGTCTTGCATGAGGTTATTATGACAGGTTCCTGTGTTTTTGTGGCCTGGCTCCATGAAGCATGTCACATTTGATGAATGCCTGACAAACGTGAATTGCTATTTGTAGGCTTGATTTAGATGGGAAGGAAGTTTTGCTAGGGGAACTGTTCCCCCTGGATGTGATCTGATTCCAACCCTTTCAGTTCAGGACAGTCAGTTTGCAACCCTGACTGAATGATGGGTCGATATCCAATAATTCATGATCAAAAGCTGAAGTCTTCTTAGTCAGCAGAGCTCGGGTTTCCTTCAGGGGATGAGAACACTGTGCAGCCACTCTGACAGAGATGCTATTTCCATTTCCCTTTAATCTGAGGACACTACAGGCAAAGCTAACTTGGCATGAAACATTTCTCACATTAATTACCACAGCAAGATAAAAAATAATAGAATATATATGTTGGTGCCTGACCAGTTAAGATCAAACCTGATTCATTTTAGGTCAAAGCCATGCAATTAGGCTTGAGTTTTCTTTAGGATGTGTGTTTTGCACTTAATTGAGTTATACTATCTGCAAGCTAACTTCCACTACATGTAGGAATATTAATAAGACATTGCAGAGTTTTTGTTTTTTTCATGACTAGATTGCTAAGTGTCACATTCCTTTAATACAGTGACTCAGAGAAGAATGAAAAATGGATCTAATCTATTGCCATTCACCATGGTATCCAGGTAGAGAGCATGAGAATTTATGATGGTCAAAAGATTTTGCCATAAAAAACCCTGCTGTCTGCTGCCTAGTTGAGCCAGCATTGGAGATTTCTCTGTCTTGCCTGTTGGTATCAATCAGATGTCAGACCCAACTTCAGTTTTGTTTTGGGAACAGGATCTTTTAAAGGTGCATGACACCTCAAGTACCTTCGTGTTTGGCCAACATCTTCTTTAGAGCTTATTAATCTTAAATTATATATTTACCTTCTCCTTTCATGATTTATTAATTTTACAGAAGGCACCTTCTATTGCTTAATGATCAAATGATTTTCAGGCATCTAATTTGCAATATTCAGCATTGTTTATAGAAAATTGTTTTCTCTGATACTGCTTTGTTAATCTCATCTTGGAGAATTATTCCATTCGTCTGCTGATAGAGGACAGGAGAAAAGGATTTTGCAGACTTTTGCCCTTCTGAGTCATAGGCTTTAAGAGGGAAAACAGCACCATGTAGAACTTACATATGGCAACGAGGTGATGAGGCAAAAAACCTTGAGGGTCTTATTCCTCTGGAAGCAAAAAGCAGACAGCACTAGCCAGAGCTAAACACAATGTAGGAAAATATTTAATCACCAGTATTTCTGCTAACTCAGAAGAAAGTGCTGAAGTGCTTCTTTAGTTAGACAAACATTGAACCTCCTATTGAAATGTCCCTGTTCACCAAAGCCATTCCCTCTTTTTAACAGATGGAAAGGGACTCCATTAACAGTAAAATTTTTGATCACAAAGTTTCCAGGGTATGTTTGGGTTCAAGGCGGTTTTCCCAGGAGAAGGAGACTCATTTTGCTTGCACCTGTAAACAGACCATCGTCTGACATTGTTGAATAGCTAATGCCAAAACCCATCTAGCTTTGCCCCCCATCCTTTACATTTCTTCCGGGTTTTAACTGTTACTCATTTTTACAACACCTCAGGTGTGTAAGGTTTTCTGAGCTATCATAAAAGCCAAGCGGTCCCAGTCCATTAGTGACGCGTAAAAGCTGTTTGCAGTTTTATGTTTGCTAGTTTAATCGACTTTTCTGCAGACTACCACATGGCATTCCTTCCATTATATCACACTGAGGTACAGCAAGAGAGCATTCAGCATCAATAAGATCAAAGCACAATGAGCAAGAGCCATACGAAAACTGAAGAGCTGCTATATGAAAAGCATTTCCCTTTTAAAGTGGTTAAAGACCCTCTCCTGCCTCTTGTAGTTAAAGGTTGATCCAAGTGGGACACTGAAGTCTTGCATAAAAAATCAGAAAACCTCACAAAGAACAACAGGTATCGTATTAATAGAAAGAAGTCTACAGTTGCTCCACAGCTTCTTTTTGGAAGAAAAAAAATGGTACTCTATCTAAAACTATGTTTTATACCTAGAAATGATGATAGAAAATTGGGTCACTGACATTATCTCCTCAAATCAGAGCCAACACTCCATCTCCCTGGCTGAGAAGACTGGATTCTGGAGGCAACTCTTGAATGAGGAGAGGAGGATGATGTGCAGCTTAATGACTGCAGAACAGGGCTGCAGATTCTCCAGTTGTCTTTTGCTTAGAATAAAATGAGGTCGATGCCGTCAATAACAAGCATTAAATAAGTCTTGGAGACTCTAATATTTCTGAGAACTTCCACAGATCGTGCTAGGGTCTGTGGTATCATATGGCTGCCCTGTACCAAGTAAGAAAAAAGTTTTTCATTCTTCTAGTAGCTGAAAAGCTCAAAGAGATCTGTAAGGACACAGCTAATATGGAGGAAGGCAGCCTCCAAATCATTTTATTCTGTTCTCTGTAAACATCAGCTCAATGCTCAGCAGTGGTCGAAATGGTTAATACTGTGTTAGCAATGAATAGGAAAGGAAATGGTAACTGAATGGAAAAATCCTGTGCTTGCAGGATGTAAATAGATCTCCCTGATAAGTTCTGGGCAGGAGGGGAAATTGTAGGCTACAAGTCTAAAATGCTGCATGCTGTTATGCTGTTTTACTTAATGCACTTAGCTGAGAGCACACTCTACCATTCTAATTCAGCAGCAATCTCTGGGGAGTAAAAATTTGCCTGATCAAACTCAGTTTACTGACAGCCTTGAACATGAAAACTGCCTACAAATATCAGCAAAGTAGCAAAAAAAATTCAAGAGAGAGGAATCTTTTGGGCCAAGTCTTGTATAACTGAATTAGCAGAATGGGAATCAACTGTGAAAAATGTAAGATGAGTATTTTGCATTTCAGCACCTCTCAGATAGGTAAAGTAGGCATTTAAAGAGAAAGTTAAAGAAATATGCCTTCTTTAGAGATGATGAACGTTTTTTTTCTATCAAGTAGGTAGGTGGTAGGATCTCTGAGTCTGGTTCTCATTCTGTTATGACAGTTTGCCTCACTGTTGCTCCATTTACTCCAGATTTACACTTCAGTTAGCCTAAACAAGCATGAGGATTCCCAAAGTCCTATCTGTGTTGCTAAATGTTCTCAGCGTTTCTGCATTCACCCATGTGTGTCTGGTGCATATCCTGTGGTTCTGTGGGATGAGATGCTTTAGTGTTATTTCCCATAGGGTTGTTTCATTATTTATCTGTCCCTGGAGGAGAATTTGTGGAAATTGCATTGGAGAACTGTCAGCACTTATATGTTCTTGTTTGCATCCTCTTGGCAAAGCGTGTTCCAGATCAAGCAAAATACAGCTCAGACTTGAATTCATATCCCAGGTAAGTATATTTACAAAGACCAGAGACTACACACTTCAGGGTGTTACATGCATGTGGCAGGTGGAAGGGAGAAAAACAAGGTGCGTAGGCTGGAGGTTCATTTTTGTTTAGGAACACAGTGCAAAAATTATGATGCAGCCTTCCCTGAGGAACACCTGTTCACACTCCTGTGAACACCTCTGCAGCAACAGCAGAGCAAACGGATTTTTCATCTCCTAGTTAATTTTGTTTTACTTCTTAGTCTGACTTCTGAAAGTCCAGAGTAAATTTCAAGAACATTTAAACTATAATTATTCTGGACGAAGGGTAGGACACTTTCATCTAGTGATAAGTACTGAAATAGAAAGTCTAGATGAACAAGTCCTTTTCATATTTCACCTTGTGGCAAGAACACTTAGTATAAGCTGAGAGTTTTGTGATCCATGTTTCATTCTCCCCTTGACCTACCCTATAACTTTGGCCAGGTGCCTCTGTGGACATTTTCTTTCTCATCTTTTTTTTCTCACTTGCTTCAGAGATGCTCTGATTCATGGCATGTACAGCTCTCACCACAACAGCTGTGCTGGAGTTTGGGGAACCAGCCTCTCACATCCCTTAACACCAAACTCCCTTAATATCCCCATAACACAGGATATATGTAACGAGCTGCAAACCAGTAACGAGCTGATGAAACCAGTAAAGCAACAGATATTTTGCATATGCTGCAACTTTGACATTTATTAGGAAATTTGCTTTGTAACAAGGGTGAATGACCTTCATAATGGTCGTGATGCAAAACAATTACTTAAACTCCAGGTATCTGGGAATTAGCTTATTTATGAATTTCTAGGGAAATATAGCATATCTGTAATCTCCTAAGGATTTGTAACCGTCTATATGTAGTATTAGAAAGAGAGAAAGCAGTGAAGCTGAAAGATAAGCATGCCCCAGTATGGCATGACCTCCCTGAGCTAGTGCCAGTGTCAAAGTTGACCTGAGCGGTTTTCAAATGGAGATAAACAGTATCTTGGAGACAGCCAGAGAGACATTTCAGAGGGGACTTCATCTGGAAAATAAGTTAACTTTAATGAAAAATATGTCTTCCACAGGAAAAGAAGGTTTGCCTAGTGATTTGGGGGCAGAAGATGCAAAAGATTCAGATTCTGTTTCTGTGCTTTTCAGCTTTTGGTGACCCTGAGTGAACAGCTAAGCATCCCTAGAGCTGTTTGTCTAGGAAACTTTGTAAAAAATACTGTTAATAAAGCAAAGGCAGGAGACAAAAAGTCATATGGGCTATAAGCACAGAGGACGACACTCAAGCAGCTGACTTTAGCATCACAGTATCTAAAAAGATAGATGGTTGAGGAGGAGGAGTGCAATCCAGGCTGGAAATGCACTGTAGATTCAAACTCTGGATGTAAATGTTTCCTTATGTGTCTATGTATCTGTTTCAGTCAACACTGCACAGTCAATGGAGTCAAGAGCTTTTCTTTCAAGTAATTGATAGGGTTGGTGGTGAGCTACAGCTAGGCAAGCATCAGAACGAGCTTTAGAGTGGGTTGAATAGTGCACCATAGGTTACTGACTGAATCACCAGTGAATATAATGACAGCTCAGGCGGCTAAGCTCAGTTTTAGGTGTTTCCAGCTCTACACCAAGCGTGAAAGCTTAAATCGGGCCTGACTTCTCTCCCAGGTCATAGTGGCTACTTGATGACTAGAGGGAGGTAGTTAGCTCTGGTCTATGATCCAGAGGGCAGCTAAGTGGGAATCACCAAGTGTTAGCCAGAAGGAAACTGATATGCAGAGCATATTTTCTGAGGTTCCATTCTGCTAGCCCTGTGCTTGCGAGTTACTCCTCCTGACTCAGGATGCCTCCTTTGGCATGGAGTTGAGGATGATCTCCCCCTTCCAGTATGTAACAAGCTCCTCGAAGAGCCAGCATGCTTCCATCTAAAAGCGGAAGACCCCGAACTCCCTCAGTGAATCCCTGGCCTGGTAGAAGCTGGTGACACACACTTTTGATTTCTGTGGAATAAGCTCTCCTCTCTATGAATTAGCTTATTTGCAATACTAACAGCAGTCGTTTGGTGTTGGGATCCTGGTCTATCCAATATTGCTGTCAGCCTATTATATAGCATGTAATCTATCCTGGCTGAGAACAACCGATACATTGCTCCAGAATTTGCTTAGAACTGTTGGAGTTGAACTAGTCATAGCCATTTGCAAAACTTCCTCTGAAGATAAACTACCCTAAGATACTACCCCTATCTCCCACCCTTTGTGGAAAGCTATGAAGATAATGGCTAGATTTCTGTATCAGAGGTGTTTAAGGGGGTTGGTGGTCCCTTTTGAAACCAGTGTGAGATCTTTGAATGGAAAAGGTTGCTGCAGACCTTGGCATCGCATTCTTCTTCTTTTTTTTTATTTTATTTTTTAATTTTTGAAAGGGGAATATACCCTTCAGAGTGTTCTGTTTTTCAAGTGCATTGTTATGGTTGTTGGTGTATAAAATTGGTGCTCTGCATGTATAATTTATAGCCTCTAAAAATGATAAATAGCCCGAGAACGAATAGTGATTTGTGTGTTCAAATCCTAGGAGTTTCAAGAAGAAAGAATTTGTTTGGGAAATTGTCTATAAACTAACCTGCTTCTGAGAAGTGATGTTTTCACTTACAGTGGTGAATTTTAGTTTTGAAGGCATTGTAGCTCTTAACCTGGCTGGTGGAGTCTGTCCAGGCCTGCTGCAATCAGTAGGAATGGATCTTGAATGTCCTCCAGAAGAAATCTAAAATTCTACGGGTTCAGGTGTCATAGGCATTGCTGGTATCACCAAGATCTAGAAATTAATATATTTAGCCTGGAAAGGTGATAAGGATTGTATCTGTTAGAGGAATATGGGCATGGAACCTGTCTGGTGTTGGAATCAGCTAGACTCAACTAGGCTTTGAACTGTGTTGTGTGCATTTAAATATAAGACTAATTTATAAGCTTTCCTGAGAAAATAGGGAACTGGGCCGGATTCTTTCTAGGCTAGATTTCTGATCTGATTATCTGCATTTGATACTGGCCCTTGCATCTACATTTAATGGACTGTCTGTGTTATGTTGTACTTAATGCACGAGTAATTATTAGCATATAATATGTTCGATGATTCTTGAAGAATAGTGTCAAAAATTCATGAAATAGATTAACTTTACTTGGTCCTCTCAGAGGCATTTCAGACTAAAGAGGAAAGAAGTTGAGGAAGAGCAAGGCTGAGAAAGGCAAGGCAAGGATTTAACTAGAAACTGTCATTAGTAACATGTAAACATGCCATCAGTTCTGTTCTATATTGGAAATGTCTTCAAATTCCTGTGCAGTTTCATTGTTATTACTGTAACTAAAACATTATCTTAAGATTTTATATTTCATTGATATTGATCTCATAAAATGCTGAGCATGTCTTTAACATTAATGGAAGCTGAGACTATTCAGCAGCTCACAAGTTCAGGTCCAAAATGGTTGCATTTGGTTACATAAAATGCATCAACCTCCTAACCTCATTTTACAAAAGTTTCTCATTGTTCTGGAATCAGCTTAAATGATTCTGTCTTAATGGAGCTCTTGAACAGTGGTTACCAGGAGCTCTTTCACAGGTCAGCAAAACACTATTATGTTGATGGCTACTGCTGACAGAGACTAGCAAGAAACAAGTCTTCGTAGAAGTTAAAATGCATATTTCATTGGAGGAAGCAGCAATGTAATTCTGTATTTCAACTTGCTTATACCTGCACTGCAACATTTAACCTCATGGTAAGTCTGTTCTTTCTCCTATAAAACCATGAAGTATTCTCACAAAAAGCACTTGTTTTGTCATGAAAATGGGATGAATATATGAATCGGAAAGAAGTTTTCTAAACTCACCAGCATCATTATTTGCAGAACTCAGATGATTCCCATTATAAGAAAAAAATAAGGGCAGCTGCATCAGCTTGTCAGCTGCGATTGGTATAAAAACAGTTTCCTACATTATCCTGTTAGACTTTGCACATCCAAATCATGTATAAAACCAACTATTGATGTCAAAAACTTTTTTTTTTTTTTGTAAAACGTTCTGCTTCATATCACAGAATAACAGAATCACAGAAAGGCTTCAGCTGGAAGGGACCCACAAGGATCATCAAATCCAACTCCTGTCCCTGCACAGAATGATCCCAAAATTTACACCATGTGTCTGAGTGTGTTGTCCAAATGCTTCTTGAATGTTATTCATCTTGGCACCATGACTGCTTCTCTGAGGAGCCTATTCCAGTGTTCCACCACCCTCTGAGTCTCCCTAATCTGTGAGGTCCATGGGTAGAGGGGGATTGTGTGATGTACTTCATTGTCAAAAAACTGATGAAGGGGGGGACTCCATGGGACTTTACAGGTCTGCAGAGAATTTACTTTCCATCTCACAGACACCACACGGCATAAACAACTTCCAGCATTATTCCAAAATGATGACCTGCTTCTCAACATCCCAAGGACATGAAAACTATTTTGTTTCCTCAGTATTTGGTAGTGTTCAAAGAAGATTAAGGCCTTGTTAGCAGTGGCATAGAGCAACTCAGCCTTGCAGTTTGAATGAACTAAACTCATTCTATGCCAGATGATAACAAAGCTGCGTAAGGCATCATTAAGATTTACTCAGCTGGTCAGAAGCAAAACCCAGCCCTCAGCTTGCAGGGCAACGTTGTGAATTTCAGATAGAGGAATGGAGAAGATCTTACAGTCAGCTCCATAGAAGCATTTAAGTGCCAAATGTCGTATGATTCCCACAGATGTCCATTAGATGACTAACCCAGAGGCAGGTGTCTGCATGTCTTGGAGAGTTTAGCTGTCCATGTTTTCCAGCTTCTTTCTCTTGGGTGCTTTGAATCATCTGCAACAACCTTGGGTGTTCAAGAAATCCACATCACAGTGCCAGAAATTGCCCAGGATTTATAAGGACTTGAAGGTTTCTGAGATGACAGTGTGTGTCTGCACATTTCCTATGGACTCAGGTTTCTGCATGTGAGCAAATGAGTTTAGTTAAGAAGGAGTACCCTTGCTCTACCCTCTTCTCTATAAAAGTGCAGCCACTGTGTTTTGTTGTTTTAACAGGACTATATTTCAAATATCCCTCTCTGTCTTGCTTTACTTTCTCTTTCTTTTTTCTGTTTTTTTTTTTTTTTCTCTTAGAGGTTTAAAAGGTAAAAAAAGGGCTTTCCTATTCAATTGATTTGGTTCAATATTTGCAAACACAGGATGTGATTCTTTTCTTTCTGGTCACAGGCTCACTTATGCCACTGTGCAAGCTCTAACTTAGCTTTTCGTATAGTTGTCTACTTAAATAGAAAAGAAAAGCTGGCCTCTTGCTTTTTGGTCTTGTTTCCATTAATTCCTTGGTCTTGTCTCCCTACTAGACATCAGTAACACATTTGTTCTTAAACTTTAGATGACCATGAGCAGAGTAATAAAAAGGAAATTTTATAAAATGACTGTTTTCAGGAACCTGCAGGGGAGAGGGAATTAACAATCTTATGCCACTGACCCATTTATATTAATGGTTGCATGTAGGTAACATCAAAAAGTCAACAAAGGCTCAGGAAACAAAAAGGGGTAAAAAACCAATTTGTTCCTCATTAAGGTGCTGGAAAAGTCCAAGATAAACCTATTTAAAATTGATCTGATAAGCTGGGGAGCTCTGATTCACTGATGTGTTTTTCTCTGCTAATGGTCCTTTGCTAATATTTATCCATTGCTTTGAGTAACTATTAATCTCCTAAGTTGAAAAACTCTACAAATGCAATTTCTAGAGCATTTAACCTTTCGTGTTTGCTGCCTCCAGAGTTTGGGTTGACTTGGATACCAAGCACTGCATTTTACTTAGTTTCTATGAGCTCTAAATTAATGCGATGAATTTTTTTGTCCTCCACAAAAATATGATATTTTTTTCAAAGTTTAATGAAGTTGAATTCACTTTTGCTTTCCCACTTGCTCTCTTCTGTCTGTTACTGAAGCTCCTTCAATTGCCATGTGCTTGCAAGTGTCATTTTTTTCTTCCATAATTTGACATCAGAAATGGCCACAGAGGTAACAGCTCAGCAGCATGAATGTCTTTCTAATGATCTCTTGGAGAAAAAAAGAGAAAAAGAGTGTCTTACTACAAGCCTAATAATTCTAGTATCTTGCAATAAATCTTGATTATAAAAAAATGAAAAATTTCTATGAATTTCCTCATATATGCAGCTACTCAAGTTTATCATTTTGCATCAAAGATTTTGATTCTCCTCTTTTTCTCTCTCTTTCTCTTTCTTTTTTTTTTTTTCTTTTTCCCCCCTATGCTATTTTGCCCATGACAACTAAAGGCTTTTGAAAAAATGGCCAGGGCTCTGAACAAAGCCTGTTGTTGCAGGTAATTGTTGAAATATCAAGGGTATTCCGTCCTCCATTACTTAAGCTTTCATTTGTGGCTTTCATGGTTTTGAGGAATGTTTATGGCTGACAATCCTTTCTTTACGGCTCTATCCTTCAAGCTCTGGCTGATACCGCTGAGAATGACCGCATGAGTGACTGATAAAATGTCAAGATGCCATTATTTCCAGGAGAGTGTTTGGGAGCAATAAGATCCGTTTCAATTTATCTCATCCACCTGACTTTAAGGGTCCAGGTTTTACTTCTTGGACTGCTACAAGGGAAAACAAAACAAACCTTCCTCCCCCCTCCCCACTCCACAACAAATGAAAAACTTATAGGTTTAAGCACTCCAGTCTAATATTATGCAGATGGGTTATAATGGCATTGGTGGTGTGACGTATATACCATATTTCACAAAACACGTCAGTACAATATTTTGGACTTAATTAATAATCTCTGTGAAAGCTGGTTTATGGATTGTAATAACCATATTTTAGAAACTGTGAAATACTGCAACAAAAATGCAATTCGCAAGGCAGATGGTGAAGCGGGGTCTGTAGAGCAACAGAACAGAGAGATTTACTGTGAGTTTCAGAGAGTCTTCTGCTAGAATTTAGCTCTTGCCAAAACTGTACCACTTCTCAAATGGTCTTTGAGGGTCGCCAGACTACTGATAAATCCGGGTGAAGAGAAGGAGGCAATACAAACTGCCAAATGAAATAAATTAAATTATGAATTAATACTTTGCATAGATGGTTTTCCGGTGCAATTACTCTAAAGCCATTACACTCATCTTAAATTCAATAGCAATCACTTGATGTTATTCAACTATAAACTTGTTTAGGTTGCAGTTTTCTAGTATGTGGATAGAAGTTTTGTTCTGTATTTACACAAGGCTCTGGACTATTTGGGTTTTCTTCTTGTCCCATACAAGTGAGAAGAACTGGCAGAGTCATAATAGTATTAATAGTAGTAACAACCCCACCTGTTGAATGTGATAGTGCTATTTTAGGAGGTTTTTTGGGTTCCACTTCTATGAATCCTGGGGCAGCTCTTGATCAATCTACTGGGAAGGCAACAGCCCACCCAGCTGAGCCATCTTCTGAGACTGAGGATGGTGCTGGAGAGAGGATAGGTGCTCAGATTTGCCTTTTGTAGGTCAGGAAGGTGGTTTCACACTGAGGAGAAAACCTGTGGCTCTGACTCAGCTTTTCCAGGGACATTTCAGATATGTGCTATCCAATGTGGAAGGTACTCATATACTACAGCTATTAATCTGAGCTACAAGAATGTAATTAGCTGTCATTTAACTAACAACTGCAGTTAAACTAGCATTTAAATTTGCTGAGGCATAGATTTGATAAAAGGTCCTGAGGTGTGCCAGAAATGCTGAGGCTGATAGAAACCTGGTCCCAGTCTGGTTTAAATTAACCAATCTCGTTTTAAAACCTTAGTCTAGTTTATAAAAAACGTTATTCTAGCTAGACTCCCTGGGAGGCTGAGCTTCAGACGAGCTTCTAACTTAGCCCATTTAATTAAGAAGTTTAAAAACTGGAATGAAGTCTGAGTGCTGGGCATGTTTTCCAGGAAATTTTAATGAAGGCACATTTTTCTGCAGCATCTGAGCAAAGATACTCTGGGCTGCTTTTTGTTGGAAAACAGAAGGAAAATCAGGACTGGAATGAAAAAGACAAGTTTGCACAATCTCCATTTGAAAAAAAAAAAAAAGACCTATTTTTCATGAAGCTGTTCAGCCTTTTTTTTTATGAAAGATACGCTTTATAACAGGAAGTTTGCTGGCCACCAAGCCCGAGATTAACAAATGTCAGGTTTTCTTAGGAATGTACTCTTAGACATACAGATCAGCCAGGCTTGTTCAGTATTGCCTTACACAGTGAAAAAGAGGTTCAAAAGACATCTAATGAAAAGACATCTAATCAAATTATTTATATCGACTGTGAATTTCCTGCACCGGTTGAATGTCAGCAGCAATGGGATAGCAGGACAATGGAAAGTCAACACTAACTAATTCGTCCTATCACTTTGTTTTTACCTTTGCAAAGATAAGGTAAGCAGAACCAAATTTAATATTTCAAATGAGGTACAGATTTGCCTTAAATATTAAAACAACTCTTTTTTTCTCTCTCCTTGTTTATGCATGCTTACATATAGTAAGAAAAATAATGCAGGTGGCCATATCTCTTTCCTGAGTGTTTTGATGGGAATTTTGATTCGCTCCTGCATTAAGTAAAACTTACTTTGGTGAGAAAAAGTAACAGTTCAGGCAAATTCAAGATTCCAGCAGTAAATCTTGAAAGTTAGTTTTTCCTGTGCTTGGTTTAGGCACTCCAAAATAGTTTGGTTTTATTTTGCCTTGTTTAGAACACTAAACCATCAGTTTTAGGGCTCAGAAGGACAAATGAGGTGATCAAGTTCACTTCACAGATACTGTTTGTACAGCATTCTGTACAGCAAGTAGAAAGCTTATCAATATTCTTAGGGAATCTGCTCACAGATTTCTGGTCAAAGCAAAAACTGAAGCACCTGGGTACACATTCAACCAGAATACTCCTTTGAACCTAAAATGGAGTCCTAATGGTTATTACACACATAATAATAGTGTCATGTAGTCCTCTCTGATGCCAGGGGCTCACTTGCTTCAAGACAGGCCAGATGAAAGCTGGTAGGGGAAGTAAAATTGGTCACAAAGCAGATTAATGACTGAAACCAGATTCCTGACTTTCACTCTAGTAATTTGGTCACTGGAGCATTGATTATGTTCCAGGACCAAAAGCCCTGCTCATGATAACATCTAGTTTAGTAATACAAAGATTTTGCTTGGGTTTGACCTGTGCTAGGGCTACTTGTGAAAACAAAGGTATACATTAACCAGTAAAAAGGAGCTTCAAACTTTCTAAGGACTATTTGTTGTGGCTGCTGGGTTTGATTCTGCCATGTATATCCATGCAAGTCATCCTGGTTAGTAAGGGTGGGAGAATCAGGTCCAGTAACATTTAGCCTTACGACTGACAATAATAAATTATTTCCTGGGCATGTGTCATCTCTCTAACCAGATGCACTTTAAAATTGTGCAGTCCCTTATACTACAAAAAAGAGGTTTTTTTCCTTATGTGAATAAAAAAAAATAATTGAAAACCACTTACCTGGTCAACATTATTTCATGGGATGCTGAAGTATAAATCAGACAGAGTGCGACCTTCATAGAAATTTCAGATTTATTTACAGTGGCTTGCACTGATCGCTTTATCTACAAGGAGCTCAGTTTCCCCTTGGTGACTCATAAGTAATGTGGTCCACGCAAACCCGTGTAAATAGATCCAATATTTCAAGGAAGGTCATGCTATATACTGTCTTTGTTTCTCAAGAATAGATGATGGCTTACTGCAGGGCTGATACGATATTTATCTTCATGAGTGAGGAGGTTGATTGTGTGGCCCAAAGGGCAGTAGTCATGGCTGGTGGGCACCCAACGGGAATGAAGCACACCCCATAAAACTCTCTCTATTTTGGCGTTTACGTGATGAAAGCTCCTTACTCTCCAGATAGTCTGCAGAATACACAATGGTAAAGAACAGTTTTCTTTCAACATAAGAAGGAGAAAGAAGATAAATCTTTAGAATTCCAGGCTTGAGAAGATCTCAACCTGCTGTAGGAAACCAAGAAAGTTCTCTTGTGAGAGAAAATTCTTGAACTTTCTTCTGGTGCCTTCTTTGTTCCTGCTAGATGGCATACTGAATCATATTGACCTTGACTTCATGCAGTCCAGTACTGCCTGTATCCCCTCTCTTTTGTAAATTCTGAACCTTAAATAGGATATATTACCAGCGAAAGTAGAAATCCTCAAAAATGTATATATTGCTATGCTCTTGGGCCTTTATTTTCAATTTCATATGCATTGTTTTTATTTTTTTTTTTTTTGAGTCTTACCTTCTCAAATGGTATGTCATCACAAGACATGTAGCTTACCACAACACAACACCAATATGCTGAAGACTTTCCAGTTTGGTGTCACAACACCCAGTGGTTAAAAACGTGGCTCAGGCTATGTTCTCAGAAGGAGCATATTATAATACAGTGATGAGTATAGGCATCCACTGTCTTTATCTGCTGTGTTTTTGCATGGTCACGACAGTGTTGGACTCCGTGTAGTTGGAGATCTCTAGGTATGTACAGTACATATCTTCTGCACATTGAAACAGATTGTAATACTGGCAGTGCTGGATGAATTGTAATTCCCCTGCCAGGGCAATTTATCTCTCAAAGGCAGTCTTCTGAATAGGCTAAGGCTATAAACTAATACAAACGATGAATACAAATTATCCATCAGTTAAAGGATAAACCTTCATATTTTAATTGTTTTATCCAAGAAATCTGGATTATATCTTATTTCATCATATGGATAATATAGTATTTATCCAAGAATTTCAATCAGTAACCCAAATACTCTTACTTGTCTTAATTATTTTTAACACTCAGGAAATCAGGATTAAAATCCACCTCCCCCTCATTTTTTTTTTTTTTTTTTTCTTTTGCAAAAAGATTTTCCAGGTGAACTTTGTGGAATTCTTCAAATTAGCTGGAGAACATTTCCAGGTGATTGGTGTCCATTGCTGATTTTTCTGTGTCGCGGTTTCTCATTAAAAAAAAAAAGCGTAACTATTATTTTTTACACTTATTTCCATTCCTGTTTAAATCTTTAGTGTTGCCTGTTAGATCTCATCTGTGCTGATCCTAGAATAAGAGAAGCTAGTAATAAAAATACCTTCCTCCCTAAAGAGAGATTTTGGAAATGAGCAGTGGTATACAATAACAAGAATATAAATCTCCATCATGTTAACAATTTAATCGCTATAAATAAAAGATTATTACCATCTTCTCAGGCCTTCCCTAGAATACTTTTAGGACTGCATCTGTGAAAGAAAAAAGATGTGTTATACCAATCGCCCACTGTATTTTAATCAATCCTTGCTCTGTGTTTTTTACAATCACTGACTGCATCCCATACTCCTGAGTGTATGAATTTTTGTTACTTGGTCCATGTTTATTTTTAAGAGAGATGGCGCTTAAAAAAGGATCCACAAGGCAATAATATCATTGTTCAGGAACCTCAGCCAGGTCTGAAAGGGAGAAAGGTCATCTCCTGCTGACTTTCTCAGTGGGCAGGGGGGGAGCATGGGGAACATGAAGATCAGGATGTGAATGAGGTGCCCTCAGGGACAAAACAGATGACTTTGGGGTGAGGGATTGTGAAAAGTTTATTTAAAAGACAAAAATGTGGAAAAACCCAGGACTACTGTTCAGGAGGAACATGAATGAGCTCATAAATACCAACAGCTAGGAGAGAAGTGTCTGAAGAGGGCAGATAGTTGTCAGACAGTTTCTCAAGAGTATGATATGCAGGTGGTGAGGCTGTTGGGACTGTACTCACATGCATGGCACTGCTGGGAACTCTAGTTTCAGCAAGGGAGTTGTGTTTTATTTGGGTTGCTTTGCAAAGTAAGTGGAGCTCTTAAATTCTGCAAAATGTCTTCTGTGAGCAGGCCTTCAAAAGTTGAATGAGTGTTCTGCATCTCCACTCGGCACCATCAGGAGCTTGTTGTCTGAAAAAAAACATGAGAAATTGAGTTTCACAGGTACAAACATTGCAGTGTTTTTTATAGTGGATATGTGAATTCTCTAGTAGATAGGTTTGTAGGCCAAGTATCATCTATGGGCAGATTTTTGTAAATGGCCTGTTATGAAGTTTCAGTTGTCTCTTGTTCTGGCTGCTCTTAAAGAAGGGACTCTTTAAGAGCTAGACAGCTGTTGAGTATAGCAATTTTTTAGTTAAACAGATGAAATTTTATATATAAGAGCTACTACATTAATACTGATGCTTCACGAGCCATCATTCATTGCTGAGGCTTATGGTCACCGTGACAATGTTTTAAAATAAACACAGGTGGTTCTGAATCTGGGACAATGGTTTTAAATTAGCTCACTATGACCATGGAAGCTCTTGAAGATGGAGACCCTGACAACAGCTCAAAGGAAATGGCTAGAAGGCCAGCACTATGTGTTATCTTCCTCCTCCTGCCCTTTGCACAAGGCCCCAACACAAACTGCCGGCAGCAGCAGTTTCACAGCATCTGTACTGCCCTGCGACCCCATGCTGGACCCACCAGACCATGCTGGGCTGCGGGGTCACTCTGGTGGGCAGAAGCTGTGACTGCATAGTCCACTTCGATATCACGAGATGAGGTGTCAGGCGATGACTGCCAGGTGTATTCTGAATCCATCCTACGTGCCCACTTCCCAGCACTGCAAATTCTCCTTTCACCTGGTTATTACTATAAGACATGGCTGCCCTTACTGGAAAAAGAAGAAAATTGAAAGGGCAAGAGCATGGCTCATTAGCTGCTATGGTTGCTTCCATTTTTGGGCTTGCTGGGTCAGCATCAACTCCCTTTTGCTGCGTGTTTTTACTTCATGCACAGGAGACAGATGCATCCTCGGAATTTTGGGAGCATGATCAGGAGGCAGAGTGTGTGCATCAGTGCTCTATCTGTCTCCTTCTGCTGAGACTACCAAGCAGAGCCTTGCAAAGCCTTACATAAACCTTATATAATATCATATACCAATGACCTTTTAATTATCACACCTTAATTGCTGTACAGACTGGAGGAATACAGAAGAACAAAGGTTAAGCAAAAGAAAGATTTAGCTCAGTCCATCTTGGGGGATTGTAATCAACACAAACCTCTACAACAGTCTAAAACAGATTTAAAAAAAAAAAAAACAAAACAGAAGAAAAGAAAAGCAGATACACAAGCGGAGCACAGGGAATGCTGAGCAGTACAGCCCATACAGACATCACGTATGTGCCGAGCAGCAGATAACTGCTCGTAGGAAAGGAAGGAAAGGAATATCTTGCAAAACAAAGATGCTTGCCTGCCTGCCTGTGGAGCGTTCAGCAGCAGGCGGGTTAATTTAGCAATGTCTCACTCAGAGCATATCCGAATGTTCCACTGGTTGCTCTTGAGTTACTCGGAGTCTCAGGTGTACTCTTCAAGTATTTTAAAAGGGGTAATGATTTTTTTCTTGGTAGCGAGTACATCCAGGCAGATATAATTTTAATATAAAGGAGAAGTTTACTAGAATAGAATTTAAGAATATTAAAAAGGGATTTGGTTCCGAGAGAAATATTAGCAGTAAAGGCAAGGATAAGGATTTTGAAGAAATTTAATTAAAATTTAATCTTCTTTCTAATTAAATTTCCTTTTAATTAAACTTAAAATTAAATTCGCTTTGTTTAATTGGAGGAATTTAAAAAGTATTACCTTAGAGTGTCAATCATTTTTTTTCACAGTATAAAAAATAGTTTACTCTAGTTTGTCTAGTTTAAAAGATGAGATTTCACACTGAGTGAAAAAAAAGGCAGTAAAAACATAACATTTAAATGTAAATCAATTTACTCTTCAGTTATCTTACGCCTCCTTCCCCTCTTCTATCCCTCTCACCTGCCATATTCTAAATGAGGACAAAATGTATTTCTCCCCTGGGGGCCTCTCTGAGTAGGCAGGGAATGCCCTAACCCTTTTGACATCTGGGCCACGAACTTATTACTGGATGGAGCTCTGGGGCGTGACAGTGTTTTGCTCTGCTTGATGCTATTAACTGTTTTCCTGCTTTGCCAATCATAATTTCTCCCTCTTCTATTTGTTTAGGGATCTTTTTGTTGGGGAGAAAGCTTGGAGACAGGAGAAGTGATAAAAGGACAGAAGGCTCTTCTGAGCTAGTGACTCCTCAAGGTGATCCTGAACCAGCATCACCCAGTAACAGAAGTCTCCAAATGCCCTACTCCTTCCAGTAGCCTCTCAGATTCCCAGCCTTCCTCCTTCCCTCCACAGCATCCAAAATGCCTGAGAATGCCTCTGCTCCTTCTGCTTTCCAGTTCAATTGCCTCTCTTGTGGCTCTTCCACTCTGCCCCTCTGCTGAAAGCTGCCCGACCAGGGCCATTAGTGGCCATCTGTCCTGAGCTAAACCAAAAAAGTGATTTTTCTGATATCAATCTTCCTGATCTATCTTGCTCTCTTATCTACTACTTCCTCCTCCTTTGCTTCCACTTCACTAATGTGTACGGCTCTCACTGTAGATGATACCTTTTCATGGCTCCTTGCACCTCATTCCCCTGCTCATAGATTGGCAGGCTTTTTCTGGTTGCCCTCTTTTCACACCCTGTTCCTACCCTCAGGCTTATTCAAGCTTACAGTTACAGCCACAAGACAATTCCCACCATCTCTGACTTTTTCTGTTTCCTCTTCCCCTTAGATCTCTCTTGTTCTTTATTTCTTCTGCTCGCATTTTTCCCCTTGTTTGTTCTCGGCTCCTTCCTCCTCCCCCTCTTGCTTTTTTTTTTCTTTTCCTTGCTCTCATCTGTATCCTTGTTGTATGTGGGATGTGCCATCACTGCAGTCAAAGACAGCAATATATAACAAAGGTGCTGGTCATTAATCCAGTGAACTTGGGGTAATCAGAGGTGTCACTTGCACCCTATTCTCTACAGCAGCTTCTCAAACTGTGCAAAGGTGTAACCCTCCCACTGCTCTACAAACAAGTCCTTGGACCTCATCCCTACCTCTTTTGCCCACCTCTTAATCTTGAGAAACTCTTCAAATAGTTACCACTCTCAGAAGAAGAATGATCTTTTGCCTTTCATGCTATCAAACACAGCTTTTCCTTGGCATCTCTGTTGTTCTTGGTATAAACTGAAGTAAATTTAAAGAAGCTGAAACCAAAACCTTGGAAAAGATGTGGCAGATGAGGAATAAAAGAGGCAGGACCAGAAACTGAAATGTGGCCAGTAAACTAATGGACACTCATTTTTGTGCTTTGCTGTTTGTGCTTTGAATGGCTGATACCATGGAAATATGAATCAAAGTAAGGTGAATAGGATGTCACAGTAATCAAGATGGGGGATCGCAGAACAGGAGAGTGTCTGAGCCTGAATTTGCCAAATCAATTGATAAAAACCAGTTTTTTACATAATAATATAATCAGTCTCCTCTCTAAATATTTCAGATACTGAAATTGTCTTCCGTACTTGAATATATAATAAGAAATAATAAAAAGCTTCAGCAAAAGGATTAAGTAAGAATGAGCTGCATGTACGTGCTCTATGCAAATTGGTTACACCTCTGTATTCATAATTCATTGCAAGTGGTTGAAGGTAAATAGATTTTTATTTTTATTCTCTGTGAATTTCTCACATAAGCAAGAACTATCTCTTTAGAACATTTCCCCCCTCTTGTTTTATTTAAGTTGAGAAAGAAAGTAAATAAACAGATGACTGTAGCAGCTCCTGATCTTGCATTGTTTAAGATACTGATTCTGAGACTGTAAGGCTGTGCAGATAAATCCCTACTGCTTGGCTCTGTCTCAGAGCAGAGCTGGGGCTGGGGACACCAGGACAAGTCATATAGGAGGATTGCATTGGCTGCAAAGATCGTGAAGGGGAAGTTAAGAAAGAATGGAGTTTAAGGTCTGCTTCATCATTGTATGTTCCCTATTAAGACTTAATGTGACTTCTTTAAATAATTAAGCAAAATCATAAATGCAGAGGAGATCATGAAGACGTGCAGATAAATAGTTAGGGGATCATAGTACAACCTTAGTAGGAGACTCAGGTATAGAAGGAGTTGGGAGCAAGAGAGGAAAAAAAAGAGTTTGAATAAACACTTTTATCTTGATGACCCTTAAGTGAAAGGACAAGGAAGCAGTATGATCAGCTAGCAAAACACTGGGAAGATAAGAACCCTTTGTCAGTGTGGAGGGCCTGATTCTCCCTTCCTTTGTCATTTGGATCTGTGCAAGGAGAATGATAAATTGCAGCAAAGATGCTACCAAATCAGATCAGTTTAAACCAGTTGCTGTATTTGCACATGCTTTAATGACAGTACAAGGTGAACAAAGTTGACTCCATCCCAAAAAGAGATCAGTTGATCTGAAGTCTGGGCTACAGCTCTATTAACTATTAAAATATAATTTTTCATATTGCTAGAATGGAAACAAAAGACCATTACTGCAATATAACAATAAGGAGAATATCAAAATACCATTAGATATTTTAATAAATAGTTGCTCAAAAGTACATATTTGGTTTTCTGACTTCTGTTTCCTTTTCAGTATCTTAGGATTGTAAAATATTTGTAGCATACGTCACTTTCTTTTTAACACAAGTTCAGTTTTAGCTCAATTATCCACCAAGTAAAAACAAAAAAACAAAAAGCCCCCCAAAGCCCTTTATAGTATTTCCACAAGACTAATATAAAGCAGATGTATCCTGCTGAGTTCACAGTATATTTTAAACAAAATGACCCCAATGTTGTTCTGGATCTTACAAATGCTGATATATATGAATACCTTTCCAGGGGGAACATTCTCAGGAGTATGCAATGGGTCAGGCTTTCCCTGTTTGAAATGATAATCATATGCACGGGGCTGTTTTTCAATTTCATTTAGTTCCTTTTTAAGTGTTTATTTTTGCAGCACATTGTCCTATATTTTTGTATTTTCCCCATATATTTCTCAAGGCAACTAAAAATAATACACAGCAATATTTAACTCTTGTATAGCAGTGGCTGTGACAGTGCTCAGAAATATAGGTGCATATTGGCTGCTGCTGTGCTGTGTCTCCAGATGTAAATCATCAGGAGTATATAAGGTATGAAGGAACACCTGACCAATTTTCAGAAGTAATGTAGGACCTGATTTTGAGAAGTATATGGAGCACAATTTGTGGAAAATTTAAGTGCCATCAGGGCAAAATCCTGAACTCCTTCCTTCCTCCACTGCCAGCTTTCACTGGAAGTCCTGAAGGATGGGATTCAGCCCAAGTGAGAATTTAGGTTCCGTGTCTGCACCTGAATTTAGGTGTCTATAGCGTATCTGTGAGTGATATGCAGTGGTATAAATCTAGCTGAGTTGTGCTGAAATGTCTGTAGGAAAACATTCATTACACTCTTTGTCTAGGTGAGGTGGGCATCCCAGCTTCCACCTAACCTATAACCTAGAGGCCGCTGAACTCTACAGCCTATCTGTATTTGACAGTCAAAGAGGAAGGAGAAAAGATTATGCTTTTTTTCCTCAGCTTTCTATTTTTCACCCACCCCATTTCTTTAAGACTTAGGTGTCTCAATGTACTGGACTTCAGGACCTACGTAATCCCATCATTCAATCACGAGAGCCACAGAATTACATTCAATATTTGCAGTAAGTGGAAAGTAAGTAAGAATATCTCACTGTAGGAGGTGGACATCATAGTTACTCTGGTCAGTAACACTTGTAAAGGAAGCTGTAAATGACCTGTCTCCAAATTTATCTTAAAGCTATGAGAGAAAAATTCAGCACCAAGTACATGAGCCTTATTTGTTGCAGTAAATACATAGTTGTCTAAATTGGACAAAACATAGGTATTCAGGAAATTTAATCTTCTAAGATTTGTTAAAAGGCAGTATTGACTTTGTGCCCTATCCAGGGAAGAGACAATTAATGTGGATTGGCTTGTGCCCATAGCTTTCAAACTGTCACTGACACTCAGAGCAATTCGGACACACTGAATATATTGAGTTTACAATAGCGATGCTTAAACTAATTGTCTTTTCTAATTCATCTCTACTTCGTGTTGAAAGAAATTCTTTCTCTGTGTCTCAAATAATAACCTGGCTTTCAGTCTAGGTTTCCAACCTGGTGATTCTATGATTCTATGATTTTGAATAATATTACTTTTCCTTTTACTGATCTGTATCCATACCCATATCAGCTGGGGTAGGAGGAAGGGTAGAAATTTAATTTTACATGTCCTGGGTTTGTGCCTTGACTGCAAGCTGAAATGAACCCTCCCTGTCAGCAGTGTACACAGAGGTGGAGTTTTGAGAGTTGTTCTTAATAGACTTTCAGAAAGCATGTCTGGAAAAAACCTATGAGGTCATCTAGTCCAGTTCATAGCCAGAGCGGTAATTCAGGCTATTCTCACCAACAGAGGTGATGGTACTCAGTGGCAACTCAGACATAAATTCCAATTCAAAGATGCGTAAATTTTGCTGCACAGGATTCCAAAAGAAAGTCCAGAGCAGCTTCAGCTATTTTGATAGAAGTTTTTATTAAATTATTTATACAAACATGAATAAGGCAGTAGAAAAACAACTGAGTGTTTAGCTGTGTTTGTTTGTCCATTTAAGCATAAGAAGATTTGTTTGTTTGCTTGTTCATTTCATTTTATTTCATGATTACTGGTCATGTGTTTGGAATATGAGGGGCAAATGTGGAGAAACTGACTTTTTCTAAGGGGTCATAACACTAGTGTGGCAGGGAGCTGAGGGATGAGGTTCATATCAATATTGGTAAAATAATACTACACAATTAAATAGAAAAATTTAATATTGGTTCTATATCTGGTTTTACTAGGTTTTGGAGCTGTCTGTCTTCATGGACATGTCCAGCTCCCACTTACTGAAGGTGATATATGAGACCATGGAAGATAGGAGCAGGTGTTTCTTCAGCTGATTCCATTCATCTTTCATACCAGGTGTTTGTGTGACTTTTACTCATGGTTACAAGCTTTGAAGAATCTTCTTTGTGTAACCAAACTGTGGCCAGCAGAGCACAACTTTGCAGCAAATGAAGGGCTCTTGGCACTCTCTGGATAACTATTCAAAGCACTTATGGATCTCCATCCATCACACATTTGTTTCCTCAAAATCATAGACTCATAGAGTTGTTTGGGTTGGAAGGGACCTTTAAAGGTCCAATCACCCTGCAATGAGCAGAGACATCTTCAACTAGAACAGGTTGCTCAGAGACCTGTGCAACCTGTCCTTGAATGTTTCCAGAGATGGGGCCTGTGCAGCCTCTCTGGGCAACATCTTCCAGTGTTTTATCACCGTCATTGTCAAAATATTTGTTCTTTATATATAGTCTGGATCTACCCTCTTTAAGTTTAAAAACATTCAGTCTCTACAGGCCCTCCTAAAAAGTCTGTCACAGTCTTTTTTTATATACATATACATATACATATACATATACATATACATATACATATACATATACATATACATATACATATACATATACATATACATATACATATACATATACATATACATATACATATACATATACATATACATATACATATACATATACATATACATATACATATACATATACATACTTTCCACAACAGAATGAACCCAGATGTTTCTGAAGTGAAAAAAAGGAGGGAAAAGGAAGGAAAGGAAAGAGCCCCTTCTCATCTACCCTTTGGATGGAGGAGTACGTGGTTGTGCTATCTAGCCTGGCAGACACCCTGGGAAAGTGGCACTGTACCCACGCCAGGCTGTTCAGGGCTGACTGGGTGTGCAGTATGCTTGTTTTGCCTGGAAATTTCACATTTGGTGAAATGAGCATGCATATTTAAAAAAAGGCATCTGTGTGGGCTGATGAATCACATCTTCTGTCAAAGATTCAGACACTGAACTGGAGCACTGCTAAGTGTCTGGATCTCTTTACTCATCTTTAATCTTCCACAGATTGTAGTCTCTCATAGAATTTTCCATAACGTCATACAAATGTTCCTCATATTAACTACTTTCCTGACTCTTTCCCTTTCACTTGCTCACCCCTGCTCCTTTCCCCATATCTCCAGAGGCAATTCCTGATGTTTATCACTCCTTTCTTATTTGCCACTGAGCTACTCTCTTAGTTATTCTTCCACAAAAACGCTACAATTAGGTCCTTATTCAAAGCTTTACTTGGTGAGACAATATTACTGATTTACACGTGCATGTCCCTGGAGCTCGTGCAGGTGAATGGTGTCTGCTTGGCTCATGCTGCACCTGCCACACTGGGAAGGATGCAGGGAAGGAGAGAGAAGGCGTGGGTCAACCAGAGACCAGTTAAAACGGCTCCCCAGCTCCCGCTCCCCAGCTCTTCCCTATGTCTGACTCTCACACAGAGATGTCCACAGACGGGAGAAGTTTTAATTGGTCCAGGGATGTTATTCTCCCTCTGTACTCGGCACTGTTGAGACCGCACCTCGAGTACTGTGTTCAGTTCTGGGCCCCTCACCACAAGAAGGATGTTGAGGCTCTGGAGCGAGTCCAGAGAAGAGCAACGAAGCTGGTGAAGGGGCTGGAGAACAGGCCTGATGAGGAGCGGCTGAGAGAGCTGGGGGTGTTTAGCCTGGAGAAGAGGAGGCTGAGAGGAGACCTCATTGCTCTCTACAACTACCTGAAGGGAGGTTGTGGGGGGGAGGGAGCTGGCCTCTTCTCCCAAGTGACAGGGGACAGGACAATGGAATGGCCTCAAGCTCCACCAGGGGAGATTTAGGCTGGATATTAGGAAAAAAAATTTCACAGAAAGGGTCATTGGGCACTGGCAGAGGCTGCCCAGGGTTGATTCACCCTCCCTGGAGGGGTTTAAGGCATGCGTGGATGAGGTGCTAAGGGCCGTGGTTTAGTGTTTGATAGGAATGGTTGGACTTGATGATCTGGTGGGTCTCTTCCAACCTGGTAATTCTATGATTCTGTGATTCTATAGAGGCAAGATTTGCCCTAACAACAGCATGTCATGCCATAGAAGGAGGGCAAAGTGGATGCTGTTTTCCATGAGGGTTCTGTCCCAGGCCTATAGTCATTTTCATCATCCCTATCAATCAAGGACACAACTAAAGTTCTGTGAAGGAATAAAACCAAAGTAATGGAGCTGCAACTATGATGACAAACTAAATTAAAAGCACAATAAAACCCCCTCCCAGCCCAGACTGAGTAAGGGATATTCGTTAGGTGCAGTAGGACAGCAGAGCTGACCCTGCTGTAAACAAGATCTGATGTTGAAGTCCTGTAATGAGGCCAGGGCTCAGACCTGCATCAGACAAGTTTCTGCTGGGCCACAGGCTCCATGATGAGGCCATGTGTCCTACAACCCTGCTGGGGCTGAGACATTCACTCATTAAGAGATACAAGCATTTCAGTCCATCACACAGGGAGATTAATCGCCCATATTTGTTTTACTAAACTAAATAGTGCTGGGCACTGCAGCTTTACTGTCTATGCTGATAAACTGATGGTTCAGTTTCATCTCACGCAAACAGGCTCTCCCACAAATTGTGTCTGCACAAGTTTTGGACATTAGCAAGTGGCAGGGGTCACTCCCAAGAGGCAGTCAAGGTGCAGCCACCCCGCTGCTGCAGTCTGGAGGGTTCAGTACTGATGTGAGCAGTTGCATGCTTTGGTGTCACACTGTGGACTAAGGCACATTTAATTTCATAGCACGGACAAAGTCAGAAAACCCAGCTTTTCAGCAGCCTAATCAGTTTGGACAGAGGACTGCTCTCACATGGCTGTATTGACTCCAGTTCAGATGATGGCTCAATTGGTCCTGTCTCAGATCTCTGCTCAGACCCTGGTGCTATACAGACATGGCTTTGTACCTCCTGCTTTTCATTTCCAGAGTTAAACTCAGAATTCAATGATAATTTTCTTCAAAAGGTTAGGATGCACCCTTCTCCTTTTGCCTTTGACTTGTTTATTACATTCTTCTAATTCTGGGGGTTTTTTTACAAATTTTGGACACCACTTAAGGCAAGACATGAGTTGAGCTTGCAGTCCCAGAGGGATCAAAGACCAGCTCTTCTGCAAGGGAGAAACATGTTTTTCACAGCAACCTGTAAAGGAGAATCTATCCTCCAGTATGAACAGACTATGTGCTGTCTTAATGGATTTGGTTTTTTGAGCAAAGGCTCAGTGACTTGTAATTAGATCAGGTTATTTGTCTTTAATGAAATAATTTTCCAGATTTAAAAAATGTGGCTTTGCCCGAATCAAAACATGTTGTGAAAATGTACTGATTTCAGTGACATTTTTATGGGAGTAAGTCCAAATGAATAATTTCAATCTTCTTGTTGCATTTTGATAATGTCAGAATATTTCCTTTCAAGGATATTGAAACATTTCATTTTAGCAATGCAGTAGGAGAGAGCTGTGGAGCTCCCAAGTAAACCTGGTTTCAGGGTTTGTAAAGCAGTTAGTTTAAAGTAACAAAAGATGGTAGGGTCTGAATCTCTTTCTTCAAAGCCAATTCAGACACAATTTTCTCCTGAATTAGGTAGATAGGGTCCTTCTATATGTCTTGAGAATGGTGCAAAAATGAATGCAAAAGAGCAAGCAACTAACAGAATTTTCATTGTGCAAAGGTTTCCTTCTATGTATATGTACCTTTTTTTCCTTAATGAGCCTCACTTTGAAAGAAAATAAAACCAGACAGACCTGTTTATTTCAGAAGACAGAGAGCTGACGCTGACCTTCAACCTCATGTTTTACCTTAGTCTGAGTTCTCTTACTTGTACAAACAAGTTTTTCTGGCCTTTTTGATCATCCTTTCCGCCAAGGTCTTTCAGGAAGCTTGGCAATGTGTGAACACTTACAGATGTTCTTATTTAGGCTTTCATCAGTGCATGGTCCTCCCAAATTCAGTAAAGTTTAAATGTGTTTTGTGTATCCAAGATTATTTATAGATGACTGAAAGTCTTATAGGAGAGTAGGTAATAGAAACCTGAACAGTTAGACATTAATGTAAGCAGGTGACCTAAGTACAGTCCTAGAAATCTAAAGGAAGTATTTAAACTCCGTAATTTAAAACAGATTGTTCAAAGGATGTTTCTGAATAGAGTAATCAATGAACATTAGGAATCTTAAATCAAAATTAAATTTGTTTCTTCGTCAGCATTAGCCCAAATGAGCTTGTTTTCTTTTTAACTGCCATACTTGAAATCATTAGAAATCTAATTGAAAATATTGAAAATAAATTAAACTATAATATTCTATTTATTGCAACACACTGGAAGATGAAAAAGAAAGGTTCAAATAAAATTTGCCAACAGTGTTTAAAAAGCTTTTTAAAATCCGTGCAGTTGATGAATTGCGATATGACTATGGTTGCTCATATCATTTATACCTCCAAGTTACCTCTAAAGAAGCTTACTTGCATCAGGATAGGATACAGTTTGACCTGGACGTATTTCAACACCTCACATGGCTTTAGTGATCCATGTTTAATTTAGTGCTGCCTCAGCTGTACCCCAGAAAGCACCCAGGCTAGTGAGTTTAACCCTCGTTTAGGAACATGAATCACACAGAGCTGTAACTGCCAGAAGAAACTGGCCTTGATCTTGTCCTAGAAACAACATCATGCAAAAAAAAGTAGCTCTTCCTTGGTGCTTTGTCAGACCTTCTTCATCTCCTTGCTCTTTTTTCAACATGTTGGAAAAATTGGAGAAACAGTGTGAGATGTAAAAGCAATAAGTGGAAAGACATCATTACACTGTAAAGACAGAAGCAATGTTTGTTGCTGGTTGGAATAAGAAAGGTTTATAGTCTCTTCTTGTGCAGTTTCAGTGGTGCAGTGACATACCTCTTTTTGGATAAGGAGGGAATTAAATATGAGCTTCTGTCATAGTTGATTGGTTTGGCATCTTGATGGGATAGTCTTTTCCGAGTTGTCAGTTTATGAATATATAATCCTTTAAGGCACATGTAATAGGGAATTAATTGCTTTTGCTCTTTGGGAGGACACATTCAGCATATCTTTAGAGTTTTAACACTTTCTTCTATTCTTTCCATTTTCTTTTCTGTCCATTTAATTTCATCATTTTTAAATACGAGCGGAAGTTCTTTTTGAAACAGGTCAAAATACTCTTGGGCCTTTTTTTTAAATAGTCTTTCTAAATACGGATAATTGTTAGAAAATTTCAGACCTTAATAATCACTAATAATAAGTAATTGTTCATCTCTAGAAATCTACAGAACAGGGATTCTTTATTCTTTTAAGTTTATTAAGGAGGCTATTACTTATGTTCCAATTGCATAATGAATTCTGCTATGAATAACAATATGCTAATGTTCAAATAACTTCTTATATTAATAACTAATGATCACCTCTAATAGCACTGCTATATTTGTGTGTAAACCACCTTCCTATTTATATAGCAATTACACCATATGTCTATTATTTGAAACTTGCATTTAAATACAACACATTTGCAAATAAGCTAGTGTATTTGTATAGCCAAGTGCAAGCAGACACAAGATCATTTTATACATCCTCTGAACTGGGCAGATGGTGGTTCATGTGGCAATGGGCTCTATCATTTGATATGAACTCATGCCCTGGGAATGACTGCATGCTAGCACAGCTATACAGCTTGTGTATCTGGCTTGGCTTGCTTCTGGACACCTGACACCAGTGAACTTCCTTTTCCTGTGTGTTAGTCTACAAGAAAGAAAAAAAAAAGCTATATTGTGAATGCAAGGATTCATGACATGTTGGTGGAGTGACTTGAAGCTCCTTTTGCCACCAGAGCTGAGTTACCTTAAGGAGTGCTGGAGCTGTATTTTGTGGGAGACAGTCATATCAGAGCATCACGCTTGCTGCTGGTCCCCAGCTGTGGGCATGCAGTTTGTTAATGCCTAATGAGCACACAATGATGAGGAGCCAGAGAGACACTGTAACACTGCAGGGATGCTGTGCATAAACAAGGCTCAAAGAGTAATGGAGAATAACAATTATCCAAATTTTCCTTACTGTTATAGGAGAGCATTTGAATGTCTTGAAACCCTTTTAATAACATTGATAGAGCTTTTTGAAAAAAAAATATGATTAATTTCTTTATGAGCTTTATGAGGAGAGATATAGGAGAAAAAAAATAAAACTCAGCCAGTTACTGTGCCCTTGGAAACCAGTTTCTATACTTTTTGGTCTATGAGATCCTAGGAAAAAAACAGTTTAATAACATTCTTCAGCAAAAATGAAATTTCTTTTTTTTCTTTTCATCCCTCTGGAAGGAAACAGAAATTGCCTGTGAATTTTTGTAATTACTCCAATCACTCATTCAACAGAACATTTAGTAAAATAATAGCAATTCTTCTAAACCTAGAATTACTTATTTATTATTCCTTAAGCATCACATACATAAACGTATTTATAAACATTTCTTCAGATTCAGGAAAGGGCCATGTAACTTTGTCCCAGCCTACAAATAAATCACTGTAATTCTGTTAAAATGCATTGTCACATCAAGATAGAGGGTTAGGCCTCCTAAAAAAGCTGTTGCTTTTTGACTTTTCTGTTTTGAATCATTCAGTTTTGACTTTCAGGTTGTACTAAAATACATCTTTTATATGCTAGACAGAATGAGCTGCTTAAATCTCTCACTGAAAGGCATTTCTCTAAACTCTTTAATATTTTTTTCTGGCTCGTCACTGTACCCTTGACAATTTTTCAGTATCTATTCAAATGTGTTCTGATATCAATCTCACCAATGCTGTAAACAGAGGTAAAAATCATCTCTCTGTCATGCTGATTTTGCATACTCCTGAATCTCTTCACTTGCCTGTTGTTGCCTATTGTCATTATGTGTATCAGAGAGTGGCTTCGTAGAACCACAGAATCATAGAATCATCAGGTTGGAAGAGATCCACTGGATCATCGAGTCCAACCATTCCCACCAATCTCTAAACCATGCCCCTTAGCACCTCATCCACCCTCACCTTAAACACCTCCAGGGAAGGCGAGTCAACCACCTCCCTGGGCAGCCTGTTCCATTGCTTAATGACCCATTCAGTGAAGAATTTTTTTCATGGATACCCCAAAACACCTGAAGGGCAGTGATTTGCCACCCAGACCCAAGAAGGAGTACAAAGCAGGATTTCACACCCAGATTTCTCCACCACACCGAACATCCTGAGAAACTGTAGCACGAGGAGACTAATTTCAAAGAACAGTGTTTTGGGGCTGTCTCCAGCACCACTCAAAAACTCTTCTATTTTCCTCCACCCTCCAGAGCCACTCCAGAGAAGTACTGTTCGTCTATGGATCTTGTGTGGATGATCCATATGGATGTTTCAGATACCTTAGAGCACTCCAGATATCATTATCCTCCTTCATTTAGGTAACCACACTCTGTCTTTTGTTCCCTTGGCAGTCAGGAAAGAGACATAAGCAACTTAAAGGCTGGTTTAGCCTCTCTCATTATTATTTGCTTTGTGCCTGCTATATGATAGCTCCAGTTGCTACTTTTCAATTTTAGCATTAAAAAGAAAAATGAAGTTTTTCTTTGCTTACCTTTACCATGTCAACTTCTGTGTTTTTAAGACCAGTAGTATATCTTCCCACATTTCTTTATTCTCAGACTGAGTCCCGGTTGTCTTTGCTGTTCTTTACATAAAAGTTGTTTCATAGCTTTCATTATCCTTGTTATCCTTTAGCATTCCTTGTCATCAGACTAACAATAACTCTGAAATCTAAACATGATAATTAATTTTATGTGTTTCTCAGATCAAAAAACCCAAACCTAACGAGTCAGTAGTACTATCACTTTTGTAAAACAAGATTCTTCAGATTCCCCTGAAACCCATAGCAATCATACCTTTGACTTCAGTCTGTAATCTCAGTACGTAGAGATATGCAGTCTAGTGCCAGGGTGAAACAAACTGTACTTTAAAGAATATAAAAAGCAAAAATCTAAGAATTTCGTGATATGAGTTTAATCCAGACATTAATGATAAAATTTCTTTTCACATCAGGGTTGGTTGGACAAGGCCCAGGCAGTCTGTAAAAATGCTGAGCGTAGAGTTTATTAAACATTTTGTTAGTTAATGTGCCATTTTCTGATGTATATTTGATAAACAAATTTGTCATCAGAAACGTTCTTGTTACCAGTGACATTTAAACACAAATGTAGATTTATATATCAGTAATTGTGTTTCAAGAGTAACAGTGTGCGTAAGTCAGCATTTTGCAAACATTACAAAAATGTACAAGCCAAAGCAAAAAAAAATACTTGCCCATCTTCTGCTACATTTGATGTTAATGAAAGGTAATTACATACTATTCGCACTCTAAAAGAAAGTACTCATCTTGGATAAGGACTTGATTGAAAATCTGTAGAAGATAATGCAAGTCTTTCAGTTGGTTTAGGTGGAGTGTGGCTCAGACTTTCAGGAGTAAAGTAAAGTTTTGCAGAGCTAGTAAGACATTTCTTAGGATTACAAATGAGATATTGTCACTGCAGTGTTCAGGTGCTGCAGAAACGTCTCCTCTTCTGAAAGCCTTGCCTCTTGCACTGATTTTCTTGTTGCGCTGACATAAAGAAAGTGCTGTTGACTGGTATCTACCAGAGGTGAAAATCCGATCTCACGCATGTCCTTGCCATGTAAGAACATTTAGGAAAGAAATACATGTCCTTAAAATCATATGAATTCACCTTACATGACTAAAGAAGAGGCCATTTCTAAAAGATATTGATTAAAATGGAAATGCATTCAAATAAATGGATTCTTGGCTTGAAATAACCTTTACAGTAAGTGAATGGTCTATTTTGAAAGTATGATGGGTGTTTTGCAGGGCACTACTGTATCTTAATTTTATTTCATTGCTATAGAGAGTTTTCTCCATTTATGAAAATGCTATGCAAAGTGAGATCTATGGATTTCAGAATGGGGAGGAGCAGGAAATTTTGTCTTAAGAAGACATTTGCCTTTCTATTTCTCATCATTCTTCAGTATTAACAAAGGGCAGAGCCAGAGACTCAAGGGAAGATGAGTTTTCACAGGCACTCGATCAAACACAAAATAAAAAACAGTCTCTTCCCATGAAAGACTGTATTTTAAATCAGTCAGACGAAGAATGGGGCTGAGGAAGTAGTAAAATCCCTGTTGCAGTGACAGATGCCAAGAGATCTTTATCTGGTCAAATCCTGAAAAGTAATTAAGGATCTTAATTGGGCAAATCTCAGCTCTACTAACAATGAAGTAACTTTACAGTAGTTGAGTTGATAAGAAGGGAAAAAATGTGAAGAAGTCATTAGACAACTGTCAAGATACAAGGGAGCGTGAAATTTTACATCTGAACTTGCGTAAAACACTCCTTAAAGGCTGCTCACTGCACCAGCCTAATCTCCACAGTCCCCATCAGCTATGTCCATCTCCGTTGCATCCCAAAGGTGGGCTCTGCTTTTCAGGATGAACCACTACTTAGGTACAATGTAAACGTTGCAGGTTAGAAAGATCAAAATCTGAGGCTGTTGCTTAGCAGTTTTGTCTTTGGATGGTGAGATTCAGGTGTCTTCCAAGCTTGCTTGGTACGTCACTGGGGAATAGCAATACTGCATAGTGGCAAGAACAGAAGATTCATTCTACCTGTGTGTGTTTGGTTGGTTGGTTGGTTGTTTTCCTGGAGACTAAGAAGGGAGTTATGTGATTGAATTTCATGCTCAAACATAAGCCATTAGAAGTTCATGTTGAAAAACTGGACCTAACATTATATATGTTCATGGGTACTAATCAAGCTGGAGTAGGTTACTCCCTGTGCTACTGGAAGTTTGCTGTTAATACATAATACAGTTGGATTGTTGGTTGATTTTCTCCAACATGATATCCTCTTCTTGCAAGAAGACAAAAAATGTTAAATATGGAACCTTCCAGATCCTGAACAGGAATATGAGGTCTCCTGTTGGGGCTAATGAACATCTACAAAAATAAAACATACAGAGGAATGAAGTAGACCTTAAGGGATCACAACAGTAACAAATTGTAAATCACTGCTTCCTCCTTGTTTTCAGAATCTGTCTGAGGTAGGGAGGTGTTAAAAAACTAAATGTGAGTATTTTCTAACCACTCAAATACCACAATCATCATGAACTTAAAGGATAGTACAGGTAGTGAGAACTGTAGAGAATCTGTTAAATTCCAGATGCTCTAGGATGTGTGGTGACATCTTGTATCTACATTGCCAGTTAACTGGGAGAATCTCTGAAGGCCTTTCAAACTATCTGCCAAAATACAAATACTGTTATGGTGGAGCTCATGAGTGTTTTCATTGAAACTATAGGCACTACAGAATTTAGGAAAATTAATGATTTCACTAGTGAAATTCCTGAGAACCAAGTTTGCTGATGGCAATACTAGGAGTTACACTGAAACTCTGGATCTAAATGCTTCCTCTCAATCCTGTTGTGCTGCTCCTGTACGAGTCCAGAGACACCTGCTACTATACTTGCAACCAG
Organism: Clamator glandarius; assembly: GCA_033459285.1. Lineage (NCBI taxonomy): Eukaryota > Metazoa > Chordata > Aves > Cuculiformes > Cuculidae > Clamator > Clamator glandarius. The sequence continues at coordinate 400,827 of JAUNZM010000482.1, read as the reverse complement.
TTGTCTATTTCCTAGCCTAAAAATAGCCCAATGCAATTGGAATTGAAGCAAATACTAAGGAGGAACAAGGTAGATTTGGAATTTTGTTGCACATGAAACAGTAAAGATATATGCACATATCTATAAATTGAGAAACGATTTCTAGGGATACCCTTAATCGGTGCACTGGTAGTGAGAAATACTGAAAGCAAGCTCTCACAGGGAAATAAAATGCAAATTTGGCTTTAGTTCACACACACACAATACAAACATGCACTATCCAAAGCACGATTCTCCTCTGATGATAACGTATTTAACCTGAAGAGAAGGCACCTATTGTGACTTTGGCTTTTTTTCTGAATTTGTCATTACTTAGCAGGTGAGTTTCTTTGCCAAAGAGCAACACTACTGAGTATCTGCCGGTGCTTCCAGGCAAAGATCTTAAAATACTTCACCAAAATAGAAACTATTATTCTGAATTTCTGAGTATGTAAGCCTTAGCATCTCCATTTCACAAGTAAATATACACAAGGAAACTTTAAGCAAGATTTCCAAAAAAAAAGAGTGTATCAATGACCTGGTAAGGAGTGTATCCTCACATTTCTAATTGTCTGTTTCAAAATCTTGCTATCACTTTGTCAACAAGAGGAGAGATGGGTGCTGCCATTTCAGCAGATGAGTTCCCTGAAAACAAAAATATTAAAGTAATTTTTTCGTAAGAGGCAGGAAGAATCTGAGAAGCACCCTTGATAAATTTGTGAAATTTCCCATATGAATCCCATATGAATGAAGTGGTTTGTGGGCAGGCAGATTTTAATCAGCTCACAAGCCTTTGAAGTAAGTGCACCTGTGATTGAAGGTGCTCAAAGTTGTTTTCCACATTTCTTTACAAAAGGAGGGGAAAAGAGGGTACACAGATGAAAAAAAAAAAACCACTATAAAAGGTGTTTGGACAGATCTCCTAGGGATATAAACTGGGGAAAAACAACAAAAAATCTTTCTATAAATACATCAACAATAAAAGCAGGACCACCGAGAATATTCATCCCTATTGCATGCAAATGGAACAACTGTGAGAAAGGATGAGGACAAGGCTGAGGTACTTACTGCCTTCTTTGCCTCAGTCTTTAATAGTAAGGAAGGTTGTTCCCTGTGTGTACAAACCCAGGAGTTAGAGGAGGAGAACAGAGCTCCCATGACCCAAGAGGAGGTGGTTACAGAGCTGCTTGCCCAGCCAGACACCCACAAGTCTATGGGGCTGGATGGGATCCTCCCTAGAACATAGAGTAAGTTGGCAGATGTGCTTTCCATCATCTTCTAGCAGTCCTGGAAGACTGGGGAAGTTCCACTGGACTGGAGGCTGATGTTGTGCCCACCTACAAGAAGGGTCACAGGGAGGATCCAGGGAACTACAGGCCTGTCAATCTGACCTCAGTGCCAGGGAAAGTCATGGAACAGGGGATCTTGAGTGATATCATGAAGCACGTGCAAGAGAACCAGGTGATCAGGCCCAGTCAACATGGGTTTACAAAAGGCAGGTCTTGACAAACTAACCTGATCGCCTTTTGTGACAAAGTGACTCGACTGCTGGATGAGGGAAAGGCTGTGGATGGATCTTCCTGGACTTTAGTAAAGCCTTCGATACAGTTTCTGACAGCATTCTGCTAAGGAAACTGTCACCTCTGTCCTGGACAGGCGCACACTCTCCTGGGTGGAAAACTGGTTGGATGGCCGGGCCCAGAGAGTGGTGGGAAATGGTGTTAAATCCAGCTGGAGGCCAGTGACAAGTGGGGTTCCCCAGGGCTCAGTGCTGGGTCCAGCCCTGTTCAATGTCTTTATCAATGACCTGGATGAAGGCATCAAGTGCACCCTTAGCAAGTTTGCAGATGACACTAAGCTGGGTGGAAGTGTGGATCTGCTGGAGGGTAGGGAGGCTTCAAAGGGATCTGAACAGGCTGGACTGCTGGGCTGAGTCCAATGGCAGGAGGTTTAACACAGCCAAATGCCGGGTCCTGCACTTGGGGCACAACAACCCTGTGCAGCTACAGACTAGGAGAAGTCTATCTAGAAAGCTGCCAGGAGGAGAAGGACCTGGAGGTGTTGGTTGACAGCGACTGAACATGAGCCATCCGGGGCCCAGGTGGCCAAGAAGGCCAATGGCATCTTGGCTTGGATCAGAAACAGCGTGACCAGCAGGTCCAGGGAGGTTCTTCTCCCTCTGTACTCGGCACTGGTGAGACCGCACCTCGAGTACTGTGTTCATTTCTGGGCCCCTCACCACAAGAAGGATGTTGAGGCTCTGGAGCGAGTCCAGAGAAGAGCAACAAAGCTGGTGAAGGGCTGGAGAACAGGCCTTATGAGGAGCGGCTGAGAGAGCTGGGGTTGTTTAGCCTGGAGAAGAGGCGGCTGAGGGGAGACCTCATTGCTCTCTATAATTACCTGAAAGGAGGTTGTGGAGAGCAGGGTGCTGGCCTCTTCTTCCAAGTGGCAGGGGACAGGACAAGGGGGAATGGCCTCAAGATCTGCCAGGGGAGGTTCAGGCTGGACATCAGAAAAAAATTTTTCACAGAGGCTGCCCAGGGAAATGGTTTATTCATCTTCCCTGGAGGTGTTTAAAAGACGGGTGAATGAGGAGCTGAGCGGCATGGTTTAGTGTTTGATAGGAATGGTTGGACTCGATGATCCAGTGGGTCTTTTCCAACCTAGTGATTCTCTGATTCTTTGATTTTTTCTTTTTTCTTCAAACAAAATTTAGAAAAGATATATACTTTAACTCTGCTTTATCTTCACTCATAATTCAACTCCTCCAACTCTCTGCTCTTCTCTGACTGCCCTCTAGTTTTCAAAAATCTGTTTGATACCCCATGCTCAAGGCCAACCTATAGTCTTAGTTGTGGCTATCTCCCTGACTTGCATATATATGTATAGAAAACATAAATATATACTTCCTCCTGACATATTATCTTTCAGCGGTAATCGCTCTCCTGATCATAACAAAGGCTTAAGCCAGGAGCTGTCAGCACTAATAACATAAGCTTTTACAACTTGCACCATGAAAATATTCAGTACTACAATTTTTAGCTTTGCTGCATTTGAAAAAGCTGCTGCAGGAAGTCCACAACACCCTTGCTCTGGTGTCTCACCTTCATGGACACAGCAAAAGGAAAAGCAGTGGCAAGGAAACAATGAAGCAAGAGATAGGGCCTAAACACATAAAATTGTTGAAAATTTCACTCTGCCTGGATTTCTGTGCCAAAGACCTTCATCTAGGTCTAGACAATCAATGCAGGCCAGTAATCTCCAGTAAAATACAGAAGCAAGGAGGCACTTTTGATTGCCCAGTGGCTTGGGAGTGGAGGTATTCATTACCCATGGAAGCAGTTACCAGATTTCTTGAGGAGTAAAAAGCCGAACTATTAGGCTGTAGGATTCTCTCTGGGTTGCGCTTGGCAGGTCAGGAAGGGAGAAGGAAAGTTTTGGGGAGCAGGACGAAGGAAGACTGAAAGGAAACTGCCTGTATCAGCACTTGGTTGGGTGCTTTCCAATCTAAAACTGAGATGATAAGACCTGATATGGTTCAGGATTTGATGTATTTTATAGAAAAGGTAATGCAAGAGAATTATAGATTTCCTTTTTCAGAGCATTTACTTGTAGTTAAGATACTTTTCTCAGATCTGTTGGTTCAAACCTACTTGATTGCAAAGAAACCATTGAATTCTTTCTTTCTTTTCCCTAGCACACATTGTACTCATCACTCTTGGGGTTATACCTGCAGCTGTGTTTTGTTCATGCTCCCATCCATCAAGTATATGCTGCTCACCCAGTCACCATGTGCACAGTGGACACTATGTTCACTATAAAAAATGAGAGATGGTGTTGACCCTTGAAGGGAAAGGTGGTTAATCAAGGGCTAGAGGTCTATAACTTTGGAAGCCTGGTGACCTCCCAGTGCCTTGAATGTCAGAAAAACTATCCTAAGGATCTAAAATCACAGGCCTCGGGAATTAAAGATGTGCTTATGCACCTCAGCTCCCAAAAATGAGTATCTTGTATCTGTTAAAGTTTCGTATATTTTATGGCTTGGGAAAGCGATGGATAAAGTGAACTGAACTTGATGTTAAATTTCTATATATGTCACTGTTTTCATAGCCACAGCACATTGCAAGCAATGTTTATTTCCTCATGTGTTATCCCCTTGCATTAATTTTGTTTGGGATAGGGTAATTTTTCTTCATAGTGGCTAGTATGGGCTATAGTTTGGATATGTACTGGGAACAGGGTTGATAATACAGGGATGTTTCAGTTATCATTGAGCAGTTCTTACACAGAGTCAATGCCTTTTCTGATTTTCAGCACATCTCATCAATTAGAGCTAGGAGTGAACAAGAAGTTGGGAAGGAACACAGGAGGGACAGCTGAACCCAACTGACCAAAGGGATATTCCATACCATACGATGTTGTGCTCAGCATATAAACCTGTGGGAAGAAGGAGGAAGGGGGGGGGGAAATTTTATGTGAAGGTTTTTGTCTTCCCATGCAACTGTTCTGTGTGATAGAACCCTGTTTTCCTGAAGATGGCTGAACATCTGCCTGCTGATGGAAGTGGTGAATGAATTACTTCTCTTTTGCTTGTGTCTGTGGCTTTTGCTTTCCCTGTTAAGCTGCTTTTATCACAACCCACAACTTTTTTTTTGCTTTTACACTTCCAATTCTCTCCCCATCATGCTGGCAGAGAGTGAGTGAGTGGCTGTGTGAAGCTTAGTTGCTGGCTGGGGTCAAAACACAACATCCCTCTAGACTTATTACAAGATTACGGCTTATTTTCAGTTTTTCCTTCCAGCTTCCTTTGTGTTTCAAATTGTCTTCTGTAAGATGGATCTAATTTTGTTATTTTCTTCTCTTATTTCTAATTTCTCTAAATCTGCCGATATTATTGCTTTACCCTGATGAAGCTCACTGTTCCTCCCAACTGAACATCATTAGCATGCTGTTTGCTATCTCAGACATGGGGCTGCTTATTTTCTTTTTTACCAAGTGCTCCAATTTCCCTCATCATTCCTTACTGAGCCATAACCCATCCTTCGCATCTGCAAGAGCTGGAACCAAGGAGCAAACTGCCTCCCTGACACTCCGTTAGCAGGACATCTGCACATTGTCAAAGCCCCTCATGTTATCGCGCAACAAGGGAAACTAATGCAAGTCAAGAGTGAACCTTGTCAAGTTTAGACGTGTAACTTGGGGCTGTACCAGGATTAATTATGCCTTCTGCTACTTTACACGCTCATGTCATCAATAAATTCTAATAAACAGGAGTAGGATGTTCTTATTCATGTCATTCCAGAGGAATTAGAACACAGTAGTGTTATTTAGCAATGCAGATGTTTTATTATTGTGTTGTTTATATGGAAGTGGATATGACATGAAGAGGTATATCAAATGAGCAATAGAGAGAAGCGAGCTGTGCTCCCTTTTTGATTATGCATATTTATTCATACTGCAGAAGTTACTGCATGTAGCAGAGTCTTCTAAGATGGATTACTCACTTTGGAAACCTAGTCTCCTCTCTTCTCCTTCCCCCCACCTTTTTTTTATAAAGTTTGGATATGCCAATACTACCTTTGTACAGTATTTATGAGTTCTTTCTTTAAATTGAACGTTAATTGATTTAGTCACCACAATTGCAAAACAGAAACCTAATCACCAGAAGCTAAGTAAGCAGAAAAAAAATAATGATTTGGAGCTGTCTGTCTACTGCTGCCGAACAGACACACTGGGCATGGTTTAAAGCTATAATTGCATTGTGGCACTGGCTTGCTGTTCCCAGCCCATGCATAATGTAGCTCCCAGTTGTAGACTGCTGCATATCCTGCTATATTTACCCTCAGATGCCAGCAGAACACATGCCACCCACAACTGCTTCTTCCCAACAGTGTAAAACTGTCACACTTTCAATTAGATGCCCCAAAGCACTTTATTGCCCACTGGAGGGTATAGTCATATCTTGATGGAGGAAGATTATGGGCTAAATGCAACCACAGTAGTTCTCTGCAGGCTGCGGCAAAATTACTCTGGGAATGAATTTGGATAAATTACTCTATTCATGCTATTGATCATAAAACAGGGCTATGCACTGCTTCTTTCTGAGGCAACAAATTCTTGACCACAAATAATCGGGCCATATATGGCCTTTTTACTTGCCTGAAGACTTGTAGAGCGGCAGAAGACAAAAAAAAAACCCCAAAACCCAAAAACCAGGTAGCAGGAGATCTTGCTACCTTGCCTCTAACTATCCTCTGCTGTGTATTGCTATGCAAACAGTTACTGCAGAGACAAACTCTTCCTCTGCACACACTGGACAGATCTGTCACTCCTCTTAATTTTTCTTCATGTCTGAAGTCCGTGTCTTTGTTTACTGCTGCCTTTGCACTCACAAAATAGAGACACTTCATTGAAAACTTTCAGGCCCGTCATCTAGGCATAGAAAAATGATCATGTTTGAAGGAATTAAAGATGTATTGCACTACAGTAACCCTTCTTAACTCAATGTTATGCAGCGTTAAGCCACTTCACATGATTTCATGACCAGAGAAGGCTAAGTGCATACATGTGGATGAGCAGCTGTTAGCATGTGAGCAGCCACAGTGGCAGGTGAGTAGCAATGTAACTTGATTATATATCTAAGCCTGTGGATGTAAAAACTTTAGGAACAAAGTAAATAGTGTAATTCTCAGTGCTGAAAGTTTTGGCAGCATCTAGCCAAAGAGAGGGGCAATATTCTGTAAAAGTGACAGGCAAAGGTCTTATGAATATTAATAATTTAGAAATGTTAGTCATACTAAAACTAAAGCCTCTGGGCCCAGATTCAATAACATCCTAAGTATATGTGTAGTTTTAGGAATAGGCAGAACCTCTTCACCTATACTGGTTCTAACTGAATAATTAAGATTTGCACTTGTGGAAATATCTTACGTTCCTCAAAGGGAATTTCCAATGAATCATTCTATAGCAAGAGGCGAAGCCCAGGTCCCACTTCAGACACCTACATGAGTCTATGTATGTCTGTGTCTGCAGTAGCAGTCTATGTGTAAGCTTCACACCTAAGCTTCTGCTGGAGTCAGTGGAGATTTGAGGAGTGAAAACCAGAGATGTTTGTCTGATTGACTCGTAAATGTTCATTCCATGACAAGTTGAATAATTCTTGATGTGGCATTACCTCTACCTACTAGATCTCTGAGAAAAAATGCTAGGGTAGGCACTGAGGTGCTGAGTGGCATGGCTTAGTTATTGATGGGAATGGCTGGACTTGATAGGTCCTTTCTAACCTAGTGATTCTATGATTCTATAATCCCATAATATAACATATATATGTACATGTGGTGATCTGAATTTGGAGCTACCAAAGTAGTTTGTGAACATTCTATCTTCCCTTATCCCTTTTTTTTTTTCTTGATAACCCTGAGATGGCATCTATTCATAGCGTTTCTCTATGGTGCCATTCCCAGTTTGCTTCAGTAATTAACTTAGGCAACTGAGCTATGTCTTACAGGTTTATATCACTGATGTACTTAGGAACTTTGTTAAGCCAGAGTTCAAAATATATGTTTAAATCCTTTACAAGTTCAGGGCCTTGCTTAAATAAATGTGTGTGTTAATTTGAGCCTAATTGGCTCAATATGAACACCACATGACTATTACGAATCAATTGATTTAGCTTTAACAGGCGGCATCACGTACATATCTAGTTTAGAGAGCTCAAAGAAATTGAATGCAAACAAGTCTGAGAGTTTAACAGTGAAGTTACAAATTTAAACATACAAGAGCTGGGGTATAGAAACAGTGCAGTTCTTCCAGAGTAGCAATAATAATTCAAACATATTGTATCTATATAATATTTTTATTACCAGTCAGACTATTAAATGCATACTTAAATCTATGCACGATATGCAATGTGGATAAGTCTACTGTTACTCTGAAAACTATAGCTTTTTCATTTCCTAATTGCAGTTTCATGGCACTGCCAAGGTTTTTTGTCTAATTTATATAGGGATTTCTATGGTCTTTAGAGCTGTTAATAGAATGGATTCACAAAGACCCCTAGTATAAGGAAGGCAAGACTGGTAAGAATGCTATTCATCTTACTACCTTTCATCAGCAGGATTAAAAGAGTTTTTATCTACATTTTGCAAAAGGGAACAGAGTCACAAAGCGATGACCTCATTTACCTACTGCTAAGCAGCAGGCCAGTAGAAGTGCTAATAATAAAATCAAGGCCACCCAGGTCCTAAACCAATGCTTCCAGTGAGGCACAGGATATGTTATGATTCAGTTATCTATATATACTTATCTATGACTCTACAAGGACAATACAAATGTGCAGGGCCAGGACCAACCCAGGTCTGCTCCTAGGACCTGCTGGCTTCATTAAATATAAGCGTAGCCTCATAGTCTGACCAGCTCTTTAGGTGGGGAGCCAGTGCTGTACATACACTGTATAACAGTATATCCACACTTCAAACATACGCCTACGTGAATCTCCACATAATCCATAGGTAGCAGAATTTCAGCTTTCTTTTGAAACTCCCCTTTTTTGTTTTGGGGCAAAACAACAAGCATGTGAGCAAATAAAATCCTTTCCAAACATTACATAAATGAAACTTTCACTTGGCAGTAATCTCAGATTTCAGGCTGTCTGAATGTCAAAAAATTAGCTTAATTATCAGTATTATTTCATGGGCTGGCACCCATTAGCAAAACTCCTAGAGAGATATCTTACTGTATTTGTGCAGTAACAAAACTATGCAAGGGCTTTCTGGAAGGCCAGGGTATGAGTCTAGTAAGTACCCAAAAAGAACAGCAACCATAAAATCTGTGCATAATTGTAACAAAGAACTTGCTTCAGGTTTCTCAGAAGTAAATGGAAAAAAGGATTTGTTATCTCAAAGCTAAAAGGTCAGCACCAATCCACAGTACATCAGAGAGCTGTTTAAAACTTCAAACTTTACATGGCAAGCATTTTACAATACCAGAAGTCCTGTCAAGTATCCCATAGAAAGTTTGATCTGTTCCATGAGACCTGTGGCAATCTTGTTTCTCTCTTATCAGCAATTATGAAATTTTGGCTGACCCTCCTCAAGGCTTTGAGTGGTCCCTTCCCACTGATCTGAGAGCTTAGGTCTTTGGTATTGCTGCTGTTACCTACTGTTCCTTTGAGTCTGTGAATCTGAGTATTTATTTCATTACGTCTCCTGCCTGTTATCCTAGTTTTTAATACTGAATGTTATTAACCAGGTATCTGCACAAACACAACATGTTTCATTCCATATATGAATACTACATGTACACTGAATTAAGGCTAGTGCATGTGAGACAGGGCTAATGTAGCCATTTCTGTGCTGAGGGATGACTAACACTGTGATGGCCTCTTCAGACTGGTGTTCAGTTCCACAGTTTAGATTAAACACCATAAAATGCCATTTACCTCATTCAGATGCAGACAAGAGACCATATGTCTCCCTAGGGTGAACTGGACCATCTGGAAAAGAAGTAATTCTGTGCCTCCAGCTTGCTGTTTGGCCTCAAAAGTGTGAGCAGAGGGATGAGCTAAGAGCGGATCAGAGGAACCCCCAAATGACCAATGCACAGGCAGGACGTCAGACTCAAGGGAAGAAGAGGTGGCAGCATCTCCAAAGCCAAAGTAGCCTATCTATCATCTTGCCTGATCTTTCTGAGATTGTGACTTGGTGCTGCTCCAGTGCAGAGCAGCTGAGAGCTGCAGCACATGCTGGGCAGTCATCCCTTAGCAGAGCTGTAGCGTCAATGATTAGTGCATCGCTCAGATTAGATTAGCTCATCTGGCAATGGTACCAAGTCCAGGTTTTGGAGCAACCGAAAAATGAATTAGTGTGATTCATGTTACCTAGCCTTAATGTTTGAAGGATCAGCATCTAGTCTACAATTGTCATATCGGCTTCGTCTGCAGGTTTGTTCTCCCTTGCTTGGAGGATAAAAGGACCTTTTAGTCGCTCACCCCATTGTGAGGCAAGTGATATGAACCACCTTATAGAAATTGCTCTCTCTACATCGCTTATATGAAGAGCTTAACTAGCTGGGACTAGTTGCCTATTATATTTTGGGTAGCAAAGTGAGACGAATCCCACTTTAATTGGGAATTAGATTCTAGAACTGGGAGAGTCCATGGCAGCCTCCAGATCTCTGCCCTTTGTCCCTCTGTCTAATCATAATAAGGAGCACACTGCTCTGTTCCCTTTAAGCCAGCAGCTGACATTTTGCTATGTTTTTCTTTTTTTTTTTTGCTTAGTAGCCTAAAATGGGTAGTTATATATCATAATCTGTGTTGCACCATGCCTCTATTTTGGTCAGATTTTCAGACATTTCCTCGCAAATAGGTTATAGCTTTCAGATATTAACATGGTCCCTAAGTTCAGCCTTCAAAATGGGGAGAAAGTAAGAAATAATAGGTTGTCAGCTCCCTTTTAAAAGGTGCATGCATCAGGAGAGAAAATAAAGATGCTATTGCTGTGCATAGGAGACTCCAGAAGCATTCAGATAATACTTACATCTGCTTTAATGATTCCATTTAAGCTGTCATTTTGAGCATTTACCTTGCAGCATTCAAAAGCAACTACACTTGCATGTTCTCAATAGACTCAGTGCCAGTCTCAGATAGAAGGGGGAAAAAAGGAGTAGAAGAGAGGAAAATGAAAAGTGCCATACAGTATGTTACAAAGAACAAATTCCTTGCAGGAAATTAGCAGTAATTTTGGGGCTACTGCTGTTGAAGAGAAATAAGTTTCAAGAGAAATGTGAGCACACTCTCTCTTTTTTTTTTTTTTTTTTGTAAGCAGTAACAAAAGGCAGAAGTAAAGACAGGCTTATCAAAAGGCTTAAAGGTGCACAGGCAAATATTTTGGAGCAGCAAGCACTGGAATTAGGGTGCTCTTCTCTGTGAGACCCTGAGTAAATCACTTCACAGCCTTTGCCCTTGTGTTTCTGTGTGGTTTGTAATAAAAGGAACAGTGGAGCCATGATCATGTTGGTGCTACAGAGCACAGGTTTGCCTGCCCAGGTGGAACCTTCCAAATGGAACTCTGAGCTAGGATCTGCTTTGGGTTCAGTGCTGACACAGCTTTCCTCAGCAGCCTTGGACAAGCAGCTTAATCTGCTTGCTGCCTGCAGCTTTGACAGAGGTGCTCTTGACAAATGCTGTGCCATGACTTAAATCCTTCCACCCTACTTTCAGCTACAGATTGTCTCTTTGTGCTGCCCAGAGCCACAAAGGAACATGTACCCTCACTTCAGACTCTCTAGCTTGCAACCCAGCATCTTAGCTTAATCCTTTATAAGAGTGGTTTGTGTTGTAATGCCAGGCTGTAGGCATGCAGCCTTTTTTGCTAACTGCACTGTAGGAAGAATAATATCTAGCAAAGCAGTCAATGGGTAAGTGAATGATATCTTCGGCAGATCTGGCTGGATTTCAGCCTCCCATTTGCAAAATTAGGTGGAGAATAATAACACCCTCTTTGTCAGAGTGGTCTCCATACACCACAAAACTTCTGGGATCATTCTGTACAATCAATGCAAAGCTTTAGGGAGATCTGGATTTTCAAGGGTGACTCTATGAGTTTGTGACCACTAATCCTTTCTTGCACCATGCATAAAACAACCTGGAAGTGAGGCTCAGCCAGTTTCTGTCTTCCCTTGATTCTGTTCATGGAAATGATTGCTTTACTTTTGAGATGTAGCTCACTTGCTGTTTCTCAAGCATGGAACACAGGAAATGAGGGGTTCGTTCTCATTTTAAAACCGCGGAAATAAGGGGCTTCAATTCTGTAGAACATTTCTCTAGATTTAAATAATAAAACAGTTGAAGAAAGGGAATGTTACATATTTATTGAAACATTTCCTTACCCTGTACCTCTTTGAAGAATTCGTTTATAGCCAGACATTTTGGAAACAGAAGTCCTGTGCTTATGCAACAAGTAGGATAGCTGAGGTTAAATGCCAAGGGACCTCCCTGTGCCTTGGGGACATTACTGGGGTCCTGCTGCTAGCAAGACACACACTCCCACTACAGAAATGTGTGAAATTAGCAACACCACTTTCTTTTCTTTCTTTCTTTGGATCCCTTCCAAGTTCACCTTCGCCTTTTCTCTCTGGATGTAAACCAAAGACAGTAGATTCTTCAGTATGTATCCTCAGGAGCAACTCTGCAGATTAAACGCCCGCAGCTATTGTGCATCCAAAGTCTCTGCTGAAAAATTCTTTCTGTGACAGAGGAAAATTAAAAATCTAAATTCAGAATGGAGCCAAATTACCTACTCTTGCTACGGGAAGTCCGACATATCATTACAAACTGGTTTACTTGTCTGTGTCCAATTTAAAGTGCCTGGTAAAAAGGGAAAGAAGAAAGCCGGACAAATAAACCAAAACAGAATAAAAGCAAGTAATGGCTTGCTGTCTCTGTAACAGGTATGAAGAGATCTTTGTCAAGAAAATTATTGGGGCTTCTTCCACCAAGGCAGAGTCAGGAATGTGGGATCCAGAGTATTCAACCAGATAAAGGGGCTGAGCCCCTGCTCAACATTTCCTCAGGAGTGACCCCTGGTAGCTTCCTTCAGAGGCAAGCACAAGAAACTCTGCAAAAGCCAGATATGAAAAAACTAGCCTACAGAGCAGTGTCTTCCTCAGCTTCATTAATTAGAGGCTATCTCAGGCCTTGAAACATTAGGTTATATATCCTGAGACTAAGCGGTGATGAGAAAGAGCTGTTAGGCTCTCTCTGGGTCAGAAAGTGGCTTCCCAGACAAGAAATATCTCTGGGAAAGTCAGAAAGAATCTTTCTTTTCCCAGCACAGTATGGTCCTTTGGAGTGTGCATGCTTCTCCAAAGCAGTTCAGTGGTTCTGGAGGAGAAGTCTGGGCCTTCTTTCCAGGTCTTCCTCCTTGTGACTCTGCAGAAGGGGCTATCACAGCTTCCATCTGTGGCTGGCCGCTCCAAGATAATGGGTTTCTCGTTGAGGATTCTTCACTTCTGAAATGCACTATACCACCAGGTGATTGGTGGTGGCAAAGTTGAGGCAGTTGTCTACAACAAGCAGGAACAGTCTGACCCTGTTCAGCATGCATCCTAGCATTAAGGGTGAGCTATACATTGTGTGTCCCTCATTCCTATTAGTATCTTGGGTCACTAAAATCGCTCCAAGGAAATAATTTTAGTCTTAGATGTGGAATGTAGAGCTGGTCAGAACAAAATATCTGTTTTCTTCAGAATACTTGAGGGCAGTATAATGCCAGGTTGATGGAGCACTTAAAAATGAAATGCAACTTTTCAATAATGTGCAGACATTCTAGTCTCAAATTTTCAGAAGAGGAAACATTTTTTCCTTCCTTTAAATTAACTTTTCACAAGGGCACTCACTGACTCACTGTTATTATATAGTAGCATTTGAATTTGTGTAAAAGTTTTTTTTAAATTAAGAGAAGCATTTATACTTATTGACATGAAAAGTTTTTCTAGACCAAAAATTAACTTTTGTTGTACCTCATTTTCAAATTATATCTCCCTTGAAAAATATTTTTTTCAGGGTAGGAGAGGTGTTACCTGCAATTCAAAGCACAAGAATTGTTGGAGACTTGCAACGTGTTTGATACAAGAGGATATCTCTTTTCCATGTAATGCTAATTTAAAGTATTTGACACCTTGACAGATGGAGCCCGGAATGGAAGTGGGTGGTGAGTGTGGAAAGCAGAGAGGAGACAGAGAGGTGCTAAGGGTGGCCAGCTCATGATAACAGGGAAATCTTCCCTTTAGGAAATAAAAAAAAAGATATTTTAAAAAAGTTATTTTAGTTTGCGCTCCATCAAGAAAATATTTTCCAAAATTATTTATTGACTTTTTGGAGAAATTTGTATATAGTTATATAATGCATTTAAATAAATTCCAAGTTCCACCCATTTAAACTGAATGTAAGTCACTTTAAGAAACTATTTTCTCCTTGCCTTCATAAAACAAGAGAGAAGAAAAAGAAATGTTCTAAACAGAACAAGTAAAATACCTCCTTTTTCTCTGAAAATTACCCTCAAAACACACTCTTCCAGTACAACAAAACATTCTGAAAATGCTTATTTAACTAAAAGCCCATATTTTTCTTAGGAAGACGTGTATAGACAAAAATACAGAAGCCATACTGATAATACAATTGACCTCCTCTGATGTTAACTTAGAGCTCATTGATTTCATTTCTGATGTGCCATAGGAACATTCATTTGCAGTGAATGCTAGCTACGACCTTTTCATTAGTTCTGCAGCTGCTAGATTGCAGCTATGGGCTGGTCAATATAGAAGGGCACAGGCTGACCTGGGCTTTGCTGCTCTTGCTTCTGTTTGGCCAGCTGTGAGCTAACTAGCTAATGCCAATGGGCTGTTATTATGAAGGGCAGGACATCTTAGCCCAGATACAGTTTTGTATTATAAGGCTCTGAGCTAAAAGTCTATATTGTGATGCAATACTGACAAAAGGAAAAAGGTAATCTGAGTTAATCCTGGTTATTTACTCTAAGCAGGCATTTGTAAGACTATTTTCAAGGTTGTATCCAACCATCTTCCAGTAATGAATTATGCATTTCAATTAATGACTTGCTTTCTTCTCCATGATTGCTAATTTGAGATTTGATCACAAAATTGAATGTGGCCCATTGGGAGGCACTAACTCTGACAAATTCAGCCTTATAGGGGAATTTCTTCATTCAAAAGCCAAGACATGAATGAGTTGAGGTAGATGTTTCTCTCATTGAAATGTGCAATTCCTCCTGCATAAGGCTTCATGGAGATGATGAGTCTGTACGTCCTGCACCTCAGTTGGCTCTGAGAATGGTTTGAGCCCTATTTTTTTTCAGATAAAATTGTCTGTCTACAAAAAGAGACATCTGAATTTTGGTTGACCTTTAAAGTAGTCCAGGGTGGGGTAGCTGCATGCTTGCTCCTTCTCCTCTTTCTAATTTTGTTAATCAAGAGTCTGCCTGCGCCATGCTGTTCATAACTGCCTGGGAGAGCTGTGACAAGTAAATTTCAATCTCTCAGCGGAGCTGATATTCTTAGAGCTGCAGGAGCAGTCATCAGGAAGGGGAAAGCTGTGAACGCCAATAAATTATTGAAGAAAGCAGGAGAAATATTTCCTTCTGTTGACACATTGGCATTCACCTTTGGGAATGTAATCATGGGAAAGGTAGGCAATCTTTTGTCATAGGGACCTTTTGCTCAGAGAATTCAGTCTTTTTAAAACCTTAGTAGGGACCCTGCAAGCTCTCAATGTGGAAGGGATATTCAAGCCATAGAATATCTTCAGACAGGCATGTTGCTCAGAAATGACAGTGAAACTGAATCAACTCTGCTGCACGTTAAGAAAAGCTTGATAATACAACAGGAGGTTTGCAGGGTAGGCTATAAACCCCTCTGGCTTCCTGGCCCCTGGGAAAGGATCTGCTCAGGAGCAGTATTGTTTTCTATGAATAAAACAAAACAACCTTGAAAAAATGTCAGAAAATAAATATGGCAGAATGTAAATTTCGGATGAGAGCAGGAGGTGGAATCTAATAGAGACCTGTTAGTCTAAGGCAGAGAATGAGCATGGGTATGTCTGCCAGAAAGGACCATTCCCTCTTGGGCAGTGACTCTGGGGAATTACTAGGGGCAGGACTGGAGAACTGGGATTATACAAGAGTTGTTTCTCCTTGCCTGAAACTCTGTCTCTCCCAGCTTCTGCCACCACTGACAAAAACGAAGCTGGCCAGGTCCAGAAACAAGGAGGATTTGTTTCTCTGAATTTTGAATTCTGCTTGGAAAGCCATCAAATTAGCACTGATGTTTTATTCCAACATCAGAAACGGCAGGGAAAAATACCCAGCAGCTCAGTGGATTTGAATCCACAAAATCAGCTCCAGTTTTGTTTAGACAAGATGAGTGAATAACCCCCCTCTTCAGCATCATATTTGGCTCAAATCACCAATTTACTGGTATACAAAAATCTAAAACTGCCCCTCCGGCAAATTAAGGGATTACGTCAATCACTCAAGTCCAGTCTACCTGACAACAGCACACAGCAACAGGGCAAAAGGTTTGATGCTCTGTTGGAATGTGATAAGGAGAAAATGCCAAATGACACATAGGCAAAGTTATTACCAGTGAGATGAAGACAAACTGGAGGGAGTTCAGAGAAGTGCAACAAAAATGATTAGAGAGCTGGAGGGCTTGATTTACAAGGAAAGTTTTACAAGAACAACTGTCAATATGCACAGCAGGGCTGAGCAACATCTGAGGCGGGGAGAAAGAGCCCATTGCAAATATTTGAGCAGTACAAACACCCAAGGAGGAACGAAATTACCCAAGGGGGAAATAACTAAGATAATGGCTTGAAATTAAGAGAAAGAGGATAAACATCAAAATAACTTCTCAGTGGAATGGCTGTGGAATAATCTAATATGGGAAGACACAGAAGTAAGAACCAAACAAGTTTCAAATTTCTTCCCAAAGACTCTGCAGATACAAGCATCACCCACAATTAACTTCAGAAACCCAAAATTTCCAAATGACAGGTATCAGAGCTTTCAGAACAAGCTAGGTGCAAGAAACCTTTCAAAAGTGTAGCTTCCAGATAATTCAGTCATACCTTTCTTGCTGGTCAAAACCATGTCAAGGATCAGGTAAAGAAAGCTCTTACTTCTTGCTTAGTAGCTGAAGTGAGCACACTAGAAATCCCCAGAAGTGCACTCTTGGAAATCTGGTCACTAACATACTCCTTGACAAATAGTTTTCTAGTTGAGATAATTGGTTTAAATCTGCCTCCAGTCTGGAGTGACTGGAAATCAACACCAGATAATGGCTGCTTGGTAGAAGATGTGACATGAGTTAAAGCACTCAGTAGAATTTCTACTGGATATTGGACATGTGCTCACATTAGAAATGCGTTGAACAGCAGGATCAGCATTAAATTAATGTCTACACTCACAATCTTGCCAAAGAAATCCAGAAGGGGTTAGGCATTAGTAATGAACTGCACGTTCACCTTTGGAGTGAAGTCATTAGCAATGTAAAGTTTATCTCATGGGCTCTGAAGCTTGTTTCCACCACCACATCACCTAAGTCCTGTATGATATGTCAGTTTGAAAATAATACGGCATATTTCCTCAGCCTACTAGAAATATCTGCAATAAAAGAAAACTTGCATTACAGAAAATTTGTTTTTTAGACATTTTTGAGTAACTATTTTTAATCTGTTTCTTGACTGGAAGGGTATAAGCAGTTTGTTTCGTCTGACCTAATATATCTAGTAGTAATAGCTGCAATGAGTAAGGAAGCAGCTTGGGAATCTCCTACAGAAGTGGTATTTGAAGGTCTGGCTGAGCAAAGCCACTTAGGCCATTTCAAGTTTACTGTTGTTACACTTTGGTGTGGCTTTCTAGTAATTTATAGGGGTGTTTGTTGAGTTCATGAGCTCTTGAGACCAGCATCCAATAAAATAGTGATGTACTTTCTCTTGACTGAAGGCAGAAGCATATATCATTGTATGCAGTGGGTCTGATATCATTTTATGCTGGATGGGGAAAAAGGCTCTGGCTTAGTCAAAAAAAGAAGAAAAGTAAAGAAAAATACTATGACACTACATTGTGAAGGGCACCGTTTTGTTTCTAGTTTCCTTAGCTTGAGACAATAAATTAACAGGGAAAGTAGGTTGGTAGGTTAATCCTATGTTTTATTAGAAGATCCCATATTAGTTTATGATCTCTCTCTGAGCTTGATATAAAGCCACAGAAGTTAATGAGCAGCTATTAGATTTATCATTATTTATGTATACATATATATTCCCATAAATTTTCATCTGTATTTTAACATTTACAAGATGTAGAGTACTAATCCTTTATGCCCTTGCAGTGTTAACAACAATATCTTTTTAAATTTAATTAACATTTTAAAAAGTTGCCTCTTCCTCTACCATTAGCCTCTTCCCCTCTATCAAACAATAACTGATGGATCAGAGTTGGTTTATTAACTGTACAGAAAAGGAAAAAATCACCAAAGAAGTGAGGTTTACTTTTAAAATAACTTTTTTCTTTCCACTTAGAGACTAGTCTAGATATGTAATGGTCAGGCAACATGCAGAACAATCCTATCATATAGGAAACAACTCTGAAAAAGTATCCGTTCCTGGAGCAACTATGTGCCTCTGCATAAAATAAATATTAAGCTCTTCTTCTTGCAAAAGACAAAGTCAGCAGTGCCTTTACCTGTTTTCTTAGAAGTCTAAGCTCACTCACACATCAGGGAAAAAGGCCTAGAAGCCTCTTTGGTGTGATATCACCTGTTAGAACAGCCCAAAATGATGATTTAAAAGCAATCTTAAGATGTAGATATTACTAGATCCCTGCAAATGACAACCCAACTAATGGCCCCCAAGCACCTACCACAGGGGCCAGGGCAGAAGTGATGTGGCTTTACACGTCCCTGTAAAACAGCAGGTGATTTAAACGGAGGAAATATTTCTGTTGGCCAAATATTTCCCTCAACTTCCCATTGCCCAGGGAAATTGTGTTGTGGTGGCATCACACCTGCACGCCTCTACAGAATCTTCCACGGCATCAGCAAAAGGTGATGCCAGTAGGGCTGTGGACTATTCCAAGCCCACTCAGCCTCACTGGTGATCACAGGCAAGTGCTGCTGGCCTCAGTCCATTTGAAGGAAGAAGGGATGAGCAGAAAGTTTTGTTTTGTTTGTTAAATTCAGCTTGGGATTTCCCTGTGACTGCTACCAGCAGAAAGTGTTAGCATATGAATTATTTAACATAAATTCAGGGATTGTAGTAAGTCTTCCGACTGTCTGACTTTTACAGAGATTTCTTTAGCTGACAGTTTCTATTCCTCTGTGACAGATGCATTTTCCGATCCGAGATTGTACCTCGTGCTTGCCCAAAAGAGGCAGCTTCAACATAAAAGCAAGGAGACCTTAAGAGAAAAAGACTTTTTTTTGTAGAGAAATAAGTTAGGATTTAAAGCTCGTAATTTCTGTTGTTAAATCAGTTTTAAGAAAGAAATAGATCATAATTCACATTAAAGGTCATCTTCGATCTGCCTCCATCTCCCTGATTTCTTGTTACTCCCTTTGTTCAGAGGAGGAATAAAACCCATATTATTACTCAGACATAAAACCTTAAACAGAGCCACAGGCTATTACAGATTCTCCAGCTGTATTTTGCATCTCCATCTGAAATTAGGGAGCCTTTCTAATACCAACTACAGACACACCTAAGTAGAAATAAATGTAGCCCTGAAGAACTTCTAAGGCAAATGGACAAGAGGAGGAAGAATGGAAGCTGTTGCCGAGATGGGAACCAAGGCACAACAAGGTTAAGTGGCTCTCTGGAGGTCGCTTGGGAAGTCTAACATCGAGCTGGGAAGAGAACCAAACTCTTGTGAGTCATCATCCCCTGACAAGCCCATCCTTCTTCTTTTCCTACTAAATGGAACAATCCTGCATTGGTAGTGGTATAATGGTCTACATGACCGGGTAGGTCTTTTCCATTTCCAATGTCTATGATGAGAGTAATTCTGCTTAATGGGGATGCAGTCAGCTGGTGCCAATGGTTAAGTGTTGCTTAACCAGGTGTTAAATAGGTATGAAATTCCAGGCTCTGGGCTTTGAATGCAGAAGTTGCCAAATGAAAACGAAAATAAAATAAAATAAATAGTGAGGAGAAAAAACCAAACCAAAACAAAACAAAAAACAAAACCAGAAGAGAGTGAAGAAAAAGGAAATGTCATAGAATCATAGAATAACAAGGTTGGAAGAGACCCACTTGGATAGGAGTCCAACCACTCCTATCAAACACTAAACCATGTCCCTCAGCACCTCGTCCACCCATGCCTTAAACACCTCCAGGGAAGGTGAATCAACCACCTCCCTGGGCAGCCTGTTCCAAGGCCCAATGACCCTTTCTGTGAAAATTTTTTCCTAATGTCCAGCCTAAATCTCCCCTGGTGGAGCTTGAGGCCATTCCCTCTCGTTCTGTCTCCTGTCACTTGGGAGGAGAGCCCAGCTCTCTCCTCTCCACAACCTCCCTTCAGGTAGTTGTAGAGAGCAATGAGGTCTCCCCTCAGCCTCCTCTTCTCCAGGATAAACACCCCCAACTTCTTCAGCCTCTCCTCATAAGGCCTGTTCTCCAGCCCCTTCACCAGCTTTGTTGCTCTTCTCTGGACTTGCTCCAGAGCCTCAACATCCTTCTTGTGGTGAAGGGCCCAGAACTGAACACAGGACTCGAGGTGCGGTCTCACCAGTGCCGAGTACAGAGGTAGAAGAACCTCCCTGGACCTGCTGGTCACACCGTTTCTGATCCAAGCCAAGATGCCATTGGCCTTCCTGGCCACCTGGGCCACTGCTGGCTCATGTTCAGTCGCTGTCAACCAACACCCCCAGGTCCTTCTCCTCCTGGCAGCTTTCTAGACAGACTTCTCCCAGTCTGTACCTCTGCTTAGGCTTTTTGCGCCCCAAGTGCAGGACCCGGCATTTGGCCTTGTTAAACCTCACGCCAATGTCCTAAAGCATCAGATCCCCATGCTTATGTATATTGAGTCTGGTGTTTTGATTCCATTCCTGTACTTTGAAGGGGGTTTAAATAGCATGTTTACATAATAAGGTTAACAGACTATGCAATAACCAGCTCTATTTAAACAGATTCCTCCCCTTTCTCTTTTATAATAATATATGCAATAGCTGGTTTTTTATCATCTGTCACTTTCTCTCATAATTTCACCTTTAACTCACTATTTAAACTCACTATTATGGTGAAATCTCTCTGTTTTCCATATAATGTGTTCATTTAACGCCTTGTAATAAGACTAGCAATCGTATGCAGGCATCAGGCCAATAACAGACACCACCTATTTACCTTAAATTATCACTCTTATTGCTTTGTTTAGACATTTTAGGCGTTTCTATTAAAAGTATATCTGGTATCTTTTTACATGTTATGTTTATAAAGGATGCAATTGCATGTGATAGCTAATATTAGTTCATACTTGATTTATGTTCAAGATGGCTATTCATCCTCAATGATTTTTCTTTTTAGTTGGAAAATCTCACAAACTCCTTTGCTTTCTTCTGGGAAATCTCACACTGGTCCATTCCCCACATTTCTTCCCTTCAGTGTTTTAAAGTTTGACACATCTGAAATCCATAAATTATTTCACAGCCATCAGTATTTCTTCCCAGGATAAATTATTTAATGGCATTGTTTTATTGAAAGGTTCAGATTAGCTGCTGACACTTATTGACAGGAAGAAACACATCCTTCCACAGGGATAAAAGATATTTTTTTATTAAAGGAATGCAGGATGCAGGATTTCATTCCTTTCTTTTCACGTGAGAAAGATGAAATGAAAACATTTGGCCCCTTAAGTACCAAAGTGACATGTAGCACTGTCCTTTATTCTTTTCCTCTCTCTCCTTCTGTCTCCAAGTCCCCTGTTTTAGTATATTCCTTTAAATTCTTGCATCTTCCCACTTCTAGCATTAATCACAACTAGTAGTTGCCCCATGGAGAGCTCAGCATTAAGGGATGTCAGCCAAAGAATGAAACACTAAGCTTTGATTTCAGTGGCTTTCATCACGTGGCTGGAGCTGACTCCTCAGGATTTGCAAAGCCTGGCAGACCTGGTGCTCACTTTTCCTGAGCCAAACCCACACCAGAGAAGTTTCCTTCTGCTGAGTGGATAGGGACCCAAATGCACGAGCAGTTTCATCAGTCTCAGTTGTATTCTGCTTTTGCTTTGCAAGCAACATTTTGATCTCAGGTTGCTCCAGGAATTAACTACTGTTAAGAGCATGAGACAAGCAAAACAAAACAAAATCCAAAATATAAAATCCAAAGCAAAAAAAAAACCACAAGAAAACACAAACATGCACACATTTATTTATGTGTAATCACTTATATGCACATATATAGGTAGACACATATTCACAAACACATGCATGTAATTGTAGCAAACAGCAATTTTCTACCTTGCTTTCAGCAGAGCCATTCTAGCTTCATTGTGTAAAATTCAGTGCTTAACTGCAATGCTACAGAAAACAGCACAGGTCTTCCTCATAAGGGTATTACAAAATCAGTTTTCTTGCTGCCTTTTTTAGAAACTGTCTTAATAGAACTGAGTTTGAGGACTCAACCCAAAACACCTCCAGCAGCACTGGGGCTGGTCCCTAGGAGATGTAAACCAGCAGAAACCCATGGACTGGAGGGGAGATGTTCTGCTTTGTACCAGCTGAGGCTCTTGGCAAGGACCAATGGCAGCAGCTCTGTCTCCTCATTAAGAGGGGAGTGCTGTCGTGGAGAACCCTTTTTGGGTGACTCTGATCTGTGTGAGAAGGAGGGGAGTAGGTGGTCTCAGCTGCAGAAGAGAATGAAAGAAGTGGTGGCAGCTGGCTCTGGTGCTGCTTTGGGATCCCAATCTTGTTACATAGGACCTAGTCTGGTTTATACTGCTTTTAGGTGGAGAAGAGGAGGAGGAAAGGTACAATCCTTTACCCTTATCCTTTGTAGTTTGGTATCTGCTGCACCAGGCATGCTAATTTTGTTGCCTTCTGCCTGTATGGTTTATCTCTGCCCAAATAATGCAAATCCATATGAAGGCAGAAATACAAATAGTAATAAAGTTCATGGTGGTTTAGCAGCAGGTATTTTGCTGCAAAGCATCTCTTGCTTTTGTTATTGCAATCCACCCACTAAAGCACAGGAAAGAAAATAGAGAAATGCACTAGTGGTGACCCTCTTGATTTAAGAAGCTCTGAAAAAAAATCAACTCAAAACCTTTCCACACAATTTTTATCTCTTCTTCTGAACCAGGAGACATTTTAGTTAGTGAAAGCATCTTTCAAGCAGACGCTTCATTGACACTTACTATGCAGAATTTTTTGTCCTGAAGAAATTTGGGCAAGGATCTGGGAAGGAGTTCTATCAGAGAAGCTATAAGATTTCTTTCCCCTCAGTTTTTTTGGGCTTTTAAATTAAAGAAAACAAAAGAAAAAAAAAAGAAAACAAAAGAAGAGTTTTCTGTTCTTGTAGATGATGGAAAGTAGGCATCAATTTCTCCTCTGTCTGAAAATAAATAGCCTTGATGGTGTTTGCCGCATTCATGTGAGGGTGCTTTGGCTATGGAGGTATTGCTAACCCCCATGCTGGGTATGGCCAGTGCCAGACTCATTTTATCTTCCTCTGAGTGTGACTAGAAATTATACGCTTAACCAAGAAATCCTTCCCCCAGCACAGTTTCATGAATAAAACAGAGCTACAAAATACTATTTCTTAAACATTCCTGGCCATAGGGTAGGAACAAGAGGGGTCCCTGTGTGATGGCCAAGCCCTACAAGATACCGAGCTCTGTCCTCTTCTTCCAGGATAGGGGGATGTAGCCACAAATAAGCACGGTGCTGGGGTTGTGTGACACATGGCAGGATGTGTCCCTGAGAAGAAAATGAGGGAAATGAAAGAAATGGAAAAGGAAACTGAAGCAGCTCTCTCATTCTCCACTGATTATGTCTGTTCTCTCTCTGATCTGAAAGGAAAACATCTATATTTCTGTAGGACAGCTTAATGCATCCGTGATCGGATAATGTGTGTTATAGCCTTCTTTGCAGTTCTCAGAAGAGTGCTCTAATACTCTGCTTATACATAGGACACACACATCTGTAAGGAAAAATACTGTGTCCTTCGGTTTCATCTTGGATTTGTTCTAAAAGTAACTCCATGCTTTCAGCCTGCCTTGAAGGAGTGCAAATGGGAAAAAAGCAGCACAGCCCATGCCTCCCTGACTTTTAGGCTAAAAAATGACATTAATATGGCAAAGCTTTTTTCAGGACTTCATCATTTCCACCAGCAGAAACGAGATGAACGCCCCAATCACATATGTGCTCAGACATGCAGAAGCAAACGCCAAAATGAATTAACGGGAATAGCTCTATTAATTTATGCCTCGGCAGTAATGACCTTAAGACACAGAAGAATTATATATTAATTTGTTTCTAGTGTATAACACTGCTAAGTTAACACATTTGGGAGAATACCCTTCCCTCACCTCCTGCTGGGGAGGTAAATGAGGCAGTGTCTGCTGGTGACAAATCAGACCAGCTTTCCACTAGATGGCAGCTGGTGCTTGCACAACCTCCAGGCATATTTTGGTGCAGCAAATCCTTTTTCAGTGCTAATCATCTCACAAGCTGGAAAATGGGCCATTTCTCCCCCCCCTCTCCCCCTCTTTGTTGCTCACTTATTGGGGAGGAATGGGAGAGGAAAGAGGAGGGGGGGATCATTTGACCAGCACACTTTTGTATCAGTCCTCCATCTGCTGCAGAGCTGGCCTGTGGTTTTTTTTTTTTTTTTAAGCTGATGTTGGCACCGTGTGTGCAATGGGAGAGATAAGAGTGTGTGTTTTTGTGGGTATATGTGGGCAAAGGGAGAGATAGACTGGTGCTGAGAAGATTTTCAGGAGGGGATTGCAACAGGGATGGGCGGCAGGCTCAGCTCCTCTCGAAGGAAGAGTGAAGGGATGGGGTGGTCAAGGGATGGATGTCGGATGAGATAAGGTGAGGAAGACCACCCTTGCTCGATGCTCTAACATCTGCATCAGCCCATGGGTCAGCAGTGTCACCAAGGAGGACTTGAGTGTCCTGAAAGTTGAGATCACACAGCAGAGGACAGGCATAAAAGTGCTGTCCCCATGCTTTGTCCCATTTCTGGCAAGGCAATGATGGGGAAGAGAAGCTTTGAGGTTAATACTGGTAACTTATTGCTTTCCAACAGGCAGGTGTAAAATATTTTAAAGCTACTTTTCCCATTCTGCCTAGGCTGCCTTCTCAGTTCTAAACAATAACCATTTCTGCAGAAGTTTCCACTTGACTCTTCATGGATTTTTAATAGCATCGGGGCAGCCTTGTGAATGGTCTCTACCTTGCACAGAAGGAAACCGAGGCATGAGGCAGATGACAAAAAATGTTTTGTGGCAGAAACAGGGCATTTTCCAATTTTTCTCATCACTGTATTAAGGGTGTCACAGCAGATTGAGGTGCTGAGGTCTCTAGTACTTCAGCCTGGGGAGGGGGACAGCAGAACAAAATCATGAGGCTCCCTTGAAGCAAAAGCTCATGTCTGGAGGAGGTATGCAAAAGTGTATTTGGTCTAGACTGTTCTTGTTTTCTGTGTTATGAGAGATCAGGAAGGTTAATTTTTCCTCCTCCAACAAGCAGGTTGCAATCAGCAGGTTTTGTTCTAGACGATGTCATCTCCAGCCTCCCCTCTCCCCAGCCCTCCCCCAAGCCACGGTGAAGTTTCTCTCTCTCCGGACCTGCTGCTGCGGCATTACCAACACCAGCCCTTTATCTCCTGTCCTATGCGTCACCCTCTGCAGCATTCTTTCCGTTAACAAATTGTTACAGTTTTACTGACCTTACCTCCTCCTCTTTCAGAAAAAAAAAAATCATCAAACTCCAACAGCAGCATCTCTGCAGCTTCAGGGTGGCTCCAGCTCTTTGACTGCTTCCAAAAAGTTTGGTATGACAGACAGGAGATTCTGCGACAAGCCGAATCTCCTCTGACTAATTTTGCCTTGACTTGCCCAGTTCTTCCCTCTTCTGCTGTCATTTGTAGACAAGTGCCTTCCACTAGGTCCCAAGATGGCTGATTTCCCCCCTCAGGGCATTGCCAGCTGCCATATATGAGTTTCTCCTATAGAGATTGAACGAAAACATATATTGTGCTGGAGTGTTAACTTGCAATGCAGCTATCAGCAGAAGTACATATCACTCTGGGTGGCATTAGTCAATTATGACAGAAAGCCCATTGGTGACACAAGTCAATTGATAATAAAGCATAAACTCTCTTTCCCCCGTCACAGATTTTCCAGCCATGAACTACTGTAGCATATTTCCTATTCACAGATGAATGCTCCAGCTGTTCAGATGGGCATTTTTCAGAGCCGAATGCAATCTAGAGGGTTAATGGCTCTAGTGCAGTGGTCTGAGGATAAAGCCACTGCAGGTGTGCAGCTAAACGGGGAGTTAATTGGGTAGCAGGTGAACATAAACAGAAAGCACAGAGGGTGTGGAAAAGGCTTTAGTGTGGAGGAAGGACCAGTGGGAACGCTGAGCTGTAGAGCCCCAAAATAAAGATGTATTGAACTTTCATTTCCTGTGCTGCAGTCTTTGTTGCACTCAGTTTCTGCTCTTTGTATATTGTTTAACTCTCCAAAATGCCGCTGCTCTTGCTCTCAGGACTCCCAGCCTGGGATACAGGCAGGAAGCATCTTAGCAGCTGCTGCTGTAGGATGTGGCTTCTGTGGCTTGTCAGTCGATGATTCATCTCATGCCATGAGGACAGGACATGTGAAGGGAATGAGGGCTCCCTGCGACACCAGAGGTGGCTGGTTTGGGGAGGCAGAGCCTGAGACTGTTCTGCTCCATGCAGGGCATAAGACTGGTAGCTAGAGAAGGGAAAAAAAAGAGGCAGAATCAGGCAAATGGAAACAACCATCCCTGCCTCTTTAGCTGGACACTGAAGTAAGCCATGAGCCATGCAGGGATGCAAGCAGCCAGGCATGGAAAGGTGAGCAGGCAAAGAGCAGGGAGAGGGAGCTGACAGAAACCACTTACAGCAGGCACAAGAGCCCAGAAAGCGTCAAACTAAAGCAAAACCCATAGGTGGGAGTACAGACGATATGGGCTCAGAGGATCAGCCAGCTGAACGGAGTCTCAGTCATCCTTGGCAAGTGGGTATTTTCCACAAGCAAGCTCAGAATGGAAGCACTACCGCTGACCAGCTCTGGGTTGGCTGTAACCAGCTGTGTCCAAACTGCACCACTGCAGAGGTGGCTCACCACGTTTTCCACCTCCTACCCACTAACTCCATATCTCTGGTGAATGGTGGGATCTCTCCACCACCAGGGTACAGGAGTATCAGGGTCTTCCCTATGCCTGCTGTAGGGCAGCAACAACTGCTAGCAAGGCCTGTTGTCCCTTAGTCTCCCATCTGATCAAGCCTCCACAGATGACCCTGAAGCCCATCCTCTCAGTTCCCCCCACACCTGTGCTGAGCTTTCCATGCATTTAGGGCTTTGTTGATTAATTTTGGTTTCTCAGAGCTTACAGAAAGGAACAGTGTGAATAGGCACTGCTAGTCAGAGGTATGCCGGGGTACGTGTGCCAGGCTGCCATTTAAAGCTAGTTGAAATAAACTAATCTTTCAATAAAGAACTCTTAAAACAACTGCACCAGACAGATCTGCATTTTTTTTGATCAGACAAAGGGCGGAAGTAGGATTTTTTATTTATTTTTTGGGTTTTACTTTTTTTTTTAATTCAGATCTGGACCCTTTTAAATACAGCAGCTCTCGGCTTTTGTGCAAGCAGGTCAGACTGTGATCTTTCAAACTCTGCTCCTTCAGAGTCACCCAGCTGATGGTGGGACACCCAGGAGGCTGCGTCCTCATCTTGATCCGTGCTGCTCTGTTGCTAACATGCCATGTTCCCTCTACCCCATCTTCCCTTCCTCTCTCCATCAGAGGTCCAGGGAAACTTCATGCATGGAGACCTTTATCTCCATGCAGGATGGTGCAGAGCAAGAGATACTTCCAGGTATAGTTGTTGGAAATGAGTCCTCCCAGCTCTGGAGGCAAGGCAGCAGCAGGCCACCTTCATGGTTGAGTTGCCCCTCACAGCCTGTGCTTTATCTGGATATTGATAACCTGAATAGCTCTCCTAATCAGCTAGTAATGTATTCCAGAGAGAGCACCTTATTTATCTACCAGCTATTCTGACTTCAGTTCTCTGTCTCCTTGCAGTCTCCTGGCGGGGCCACCATACGTCTCATTTTTCAGAGGAGGGTAATGCTTTTGTGCCACCAACTCCTTTACGGCCGTATGTCCTCTCCAAAGTACTTGAAGACAGACGAGGTGGTTTAAGCTGGATGAGATGTGGGATTTGGTTCTGTTCTCACCTAATGGGGCTGCATTAAGAAGAACAAACACATCTGTTCTTCACCCTCCCCCCTGGCCACACGCTCCATATACACTGTGCTACTGCCGTGTCCGTGAGCGACTGGAAAGTACAAACCTCTTTCTCTGTCTTCATGTCTGTCTGTATCTATAGATATTTGCACGTGTGTACTTCTATCAGTTTGTTTTTCTATAGAAAAGGTGGGTTTTTTTCTTCCTGCAGCCCATGAGAGGACTAAGTAATTTCGTACTCTTGCATGGTTTCTCAGTGGGTGCTTCTCTACAGTGTTGCAAAGTTCAGTGAACCCATAAGTGTCTGTCATGACCATATTAGGCCTAGAAGCCTGTTTATATGACTTTTGAGACCCCAAAAAGCTCAGTCAGCCTCTCTACTGACTCTCACGCTGTGTAATAGAAATGTTCCTTTTTATTTTTACTTGTGTGTTTTCTTGGTACTGTTGGAGAAAAAGGAAGCTTGGCCACTGTTTTCAGTAGAAGCAGACTTTTGCCCTACAGGCAGCAGACAGCGCCGGGAGTTTGCCTGTGCAAAGGCCAGGTGCAAAAGCAATTCCCAGTCTGAGAGGTGGATGATGACTCCTCTCCTGAAATACACAGGTTGGTCTGTAGCCCCCTTAGTTAAGCCAATGGCAACTGACACTGAAACGCCAGCATGGAGAAGGGAGATAAAGGGTGATTAACAGCTCCTCTTTTGTTTTCTTCTTTTCTTTCATTTTTTCCCCCAGTCAGACTCTGTATACCAGCAAAAAAAGATTCAATGTGGCAGTAGAGCAGCTCATTATCTTACTGCCTCTGAAAAGTGCTTTTGTCCTGGAAAGTATTTTCTCTATGAGTGGTGAGGAGTGCTTGTAGAAATTACCTTGTGACACCCAGGAGAATTTGAGCATCTAATCCTGTTTTACAGCTGAGGAAACTGAGGCATAGACAAGTAAAATGTGTTAGCTACCATCACACACCTAAGATCAGCAGGACTTGTTTTTTCTTACCTTGGAAACAGACTGCTTTACCTGGAACGGATGGAGTAATGCGACTGTAAAATTGTTGTGAATGAGGATGACTTTGGGCTCCAGGAGTCCTGCCTCCAAAATCCTTGTTCTAAATAGCAAATTGTCATAAAAAGCTGACTTTAGAACTAGCTTGTGAAACTTTTTGCATGGAAAAGCCAGCAAATTACACAGTTGAGCAAATCACAGAAAACTTTAAATATAGAGTGCTAAAACATTTATACTTCCAAGACCTGAGTATAAATTGGAGAAGTACATCCCATTAATGGGAGTTTATACACATTGATATAATTCATTTTTCAGTGCAATGCTGAAAATGAAACACTAAAACATAAATGCACAAGGAGCTGACAGTGGTGCTTCTTTCACACACACTAGGCAGATGACATAGGGTAAGACTGAAATATACTTCATCCATTGCCTTAATGCAGAGGAGGACAGAATGGGGTGGTGGTCATTCTTAGCACTCTTTCTAATTTTGACCAGCTCTTAGTGGTGGAGTAACACTTGATTCCTATTCATGTAAAAGAAGACACAGCTGGGCTTCCCACATCTTGCACTCATGCAAATCCACTAGTTTCATTTGCACCAGAAGGGAATAACTTCTAATGTTCTTAAAAGCCAAATATGATGCAGACAAGTCTCATGACACTGAATCTTGCTGTTGGTTATTCCTACAGCTCCAAAGATGACCCCTGCCTCCCTGCATACCACAGGAGTCACAGTTAACCCTCACTGAGCACTAGCCACCATTGTCCCTGAAACAAGGGTCAAGTCTAAAGTTAAGCATGTACTAGGAAAAATCAGCAGTGCTCATCAGAAGGCGAGCAGATGGCACAAAAGCTGATGTTTAATTTGGATTTGGAGTCTGCCTAACAGCACCTCTGCTTTGGATTTCTTCTAATATTTCCAGTTTCTATTTATTTTCTTTTTCCTGATTCATATCTTCTTTATATACATATAGTGGCTTCCTGTAGCTACTACAACTTCTTTATATAAACCTATATGCATATAGTAGCATGGTACAGCTGCTGATGGGAGTTCTGCAGAGTTGCCCTAATTTATACCAATCTCATATTCCCTTTGAGATGGATGTAGACCACTCTTGTAGCAGTATTATACTTACTTTTGGTGTGCAGCTGTTTACAGAATACAGTTGTTTTCAGATACAGCCTTTTTAGCTCAGATTTTGTTGAGACCATTCTTTTGGTAGCTTTCATCTTGGGAAATCACCTTTTCAGTCACTGATCATCCAGGATGATAAGTAGTGCTTGACTAAGGAAATAGAAAACTATCTGTATATGCTTCTTTCTCCATGCTGGCTTCAACCTAAATAAAAAAGGTCCTTAAACTAGGAAACTTTTACCAAAATATTGGAGAACTTCACAAAGGAGAACAGCTTGTGTGTAGGGGAATTGCTCATGGTGCTCCAAGATGTTGGAATGACCTTCTCATTAATCAAAATGGGGTCAGAGAGTTAAGAAATGAGAAGTGTCAGGAGGGAACTGGAAAGAGGGGAAGGCTGTAGCTTATATTAAGGTCAAAACAGGGAAAGAGAGAAGGTAAGAAAACCCGTAAGAGAAGGGCACCTGAGTGGCAGTGAGCTGGAATTGACAGGTGGCAATAGGAGCAGAGCCAGTTCATTAAGAGAGTCCTTAAAAAGTTATGCTAGCTGAAAACTCCATGAGACAGCTTGAGGAATGATTGGCACCAATCAAATCCTCACCTTTCGTTACAGAAAGTGTCTAGAATGGCCAAAGTGTTAAATCCCCAGCAATATCTCTGACCATAATGTCACAACAGTCAGAGGGAGGATTGAACTGAAGGGTGCAGACAGACCCAATAAGTTTGATTTAAAACATTGGGAATTCATCACAGTTTGCTCCTCAGTGCAGTAGTGTGGGTGAAGCAGGATTTAAGGTATGATCAATACTTCTGCAGAAGACCTTACTGGTGAGAGTGGGGAGAGGTAATAGGGCTAGAGCCACAACTAGACCCAGCAATACAGAAGCTGCTCTTCTGCCTTAGAGTGGAAAACAAGGCTATTTAGGCCTTGCCCTTCTTTCTAATTTTGTCCCTTGTCCCGTCAGGTCCTCTAATTGATCATTCAGGGATAGAGGTCAAAGTGTAGCTGCAATTAGATAGCTGCAGCTGGTTATATGTATGCATCATCCAGAAAATGATATGTGACAGGATTCAGGAGGAGGAGGATAAAAAGAATAAAATGAATAAAAATGATTGCTTTTGCATTTAGAGGGTGTCTTTTTGGGACCAGAATATTGCTAGGTCTCCTGTAATTGAACTGCAAGTCTAAACTCTAAGGGTACCTCTTTCTTTCAGGGGCTTGTGTTGAAATATAACATCTCCGGAACATTTCTGTTCAGACTGGTTGCTGTTATTGGTGTTGGCAGCTTGTGAAATACAAACAGTTCAGTCTTTCATTTTTTTCTTCTTTTTCCTAACAATTTTCAACCTAGCCGTTGTTAAAGATTCATCATGCTTATAAACACCCAAAGCTGACTTCTCATTATTACTCACTACCTAAAACACTGCAGAATCTTCTTAACAGTTATTTATTATGCTCATCATGTAGATTGCTTTCTGGGACATAGTGAGATTGTGGCAAAGATTTTAATTTAGGCTTTATGCCCATGCAGGAGAGTCTGAACTCTGTTACTTCTTAACTCCTGCCCTGCAGATTGTGGATGTGGAAGCAGAGGACTAAAGAGGGCTGCATGTTCACTTGTACCTTTCCAAGCACGTGTGAAAGAGGAATGGGAGAGCTCAGAGTCGGTGAGGTCTGATGAGTTGTAGGGTAGGAAATATAGAATAGCCCCTAACTCATGTGCCTCAGTTCATGGAAGTGGGTGCTTTTTACATTTAACAAAAAATAAATGTTAAGAAAGAGAAGGAAAAAATAAGATAAGTCCTTGCTACAATCTGTGCCCATTTGACAAAGGGTTAAAATTCAGGAAAGATTAAAATCCTATACCTGCTCTGGAGCAACACCTGAGCCAGGTGCTGTTGGCTAGTGCTGCTGCACTGAGCGAAGTGTTTTCTTTTTCATCTCACACTTTCTTCTGTAAGTGAACAGCAATCCTTATTCTTAACTTGCTTTGAGATCTTGGTATAAAATACACTCAGTACGATTACCTAAGATTGAACATTGTGCTTGCATGGTGTCCAGAATGTCTTTTCAGCTGTAGAAGAGGTTCTCCTATGTCGTGCTGAGGCACATGTATGAGCCATACAGGCAGGAAGATTTTTCCAGACATTGCTAGGCAGCTGTTCAGCAGGGAGGTGGAGGCTATCTGTCAGCACCTTTCATGGGCACTAAATGAAACAAAAAATATTTAGATGAAAAGCGCTTTAGTGCACTAAACAGAATGCCTAGAGGAGAATATTCCTCTTCATAATTTAATCACACACAGACCTAAGCCAGAAGTTTGTTTGAATTTGACATATGAGGCCGAAGGCTAGTAGAGCTCTGAGGCACTTGCAAGCTCTTACTGTGGTCTCTGGGAAGGATCATCGACATACTCAGCTGTCAGAAAGCATCGTTGTTGTTTCAGACCTGTTGCCCACAAACTCCATGTAGGCTTTCCATTACCTAGTGGAAGACAATAAAAACCTCTTACAAAGGCAGCTGAATTGCTAGAGAATCTTCTTTTTAAAAACACAGCCTGTAAGTTTAGCCTTTGGGAAATTCATTTTATATTGAGATGTAATTTACAAAGTTTTTAGAGAGCAGCTTTGGATTTTCAGGTTTAAGAGGACTTGAAGGAAAGCAACAAACTAAAACTCATAAAGAGGAGACTTTTCTCCCCCAAGTATATTTCTTGACACATTTCTGAATGCCAAAAGAAATGTGTGGCTCGCTGAAAACTAGTGTTTGTCAATATATATTCTTCCTTTGCTCCTTGGAAATATGAGCAGGAGATTAAAATTCAGATGTCAAGAAAGCATCAGAGTACATCTCTGAGGCTAGCAGCAGCTGCTTTTTATCTGATGGCAGCACACTGCATATGATACACAGTTGAGGACTTCTCACCCTGTCCTGAAAAGGCAGCAAAGGAGATACGTGCTAGCCAAATTAGGATGTAGTGTTCAGAGCACCATTTGGATAACTCAGAGGGGTATCTCCAGCTGCTGAAAATTTTTGAATCTGTGAGACATATTTGCGGTCCTCACAGAAAGATTCCTGTTTTTTCTCATTTGTGTTTGGCTTTCTCAGGATAATGCTCTTCTTCTCGTATGTGTGTGTGTGTGCAGCTCCCATTTTCCCAGCTTTGATGAGCAAATGGACAGAACTTCGCTTCCAGATGCTCCATCCAGCTCCACTGAACTGGCAAAGGGTTGTAATAATTGCTGCTAGTATAGATCAGACATAAAGTAATACCAGGACTGTATAGGAATTTGAATGGGAAAAGCAAGTACCTGCATCAGGGAAATGCATCTTCAAGGAGGTATAGACCCTCCCAGAGCTGCTGTCTTTGATATTAGTGTCTCTTCCCCCCATTTCCACTTGCTTGTAGAGGTAGTGATGAGCAGTGAAGCCCTGGGGAATAAGACAGTTCAGAGGTAACACGTATAAGCCTATGACATGGTTCTAGACCAGAACAGGATTGCATGGCAGAGGATAAAGTCCTCCTTGTCTCACAGTCATTTTTCAGAGCAGCATAGTGCAGATGTTTGCTGTAATTTTACATGTTGAGCCAAGCTCCTGCTCTCATTTCAGTTGGAGGCAGCAGCTCGGGAGTTGGTGGAGCTGGCATCAGAATCAGGCCCCTTGTTTAATTCCTTTCCTGTATTGATAGAGAGCCATGTCTGTGTGCACACCATAGAGCGTGAATACCTTGCTGTCCCTTGAGGAAAGAGACTCATTGAATAATCCTTTTTGTTTAGTATTATTAAGTGGACCATGGCCCTTATTTTGCTTGTTTTGCTGCTATTCCTTTGGGACAAGAGAGGTGGCCTTGTTCATGCCACTGCCTTTCAACATGGTGAGCAAGATTTAAAGAAACATAAATCCACTTGAGAGAGAGAGATTTTCATAGCAGAGCTGAATAATGGGCTTTAATAGGCAAGCCAAACAGTTAAATAAAAGATGCACACGGCATGCTAAAACTTAAGGAATGCATATTCAATGCAATGCATTATTAAATACAACGGTGAACATATGGGTGCCTACAATTAATGTATATAAATAGCTGATAAAATTGCTCAGTATTAGAAAGCTAGCGGCAAAAATGACCTCATATGTCAAGCAGACAAGCAGGCAGTTACCATTTTCTTTGTACACCTTACAGATGATAAATTAGTTTTATGGTCTGCATGGGGCCCTTATCACATTACAGCACCAAGTGTTTGATAAAGAAAAAAAAAATGCCTCAGCTAAAAATCGAACTGAAATTTGGAGTCCCTGTGGACCTCATTTTTTTAAAGAAAAGAATTTTAACCAAGTTCCTTTTGGAAAGATTTACTGCTCTAAAGAGAAATGTATATCTCTATCCTATGTGCTTTTATTACAACTTCTTCTCTTCTCTTCTTCTTCTTGTTTTTTTTTTTTTTTTTCACTCCCACAAACATTAGATATAATATGAGTCTGCTGTAACAGGTTCATTATTGATTGGGGGATTTAGTGGTTAGAGCAGAGGGAAGGGGCAAGTGGGACTCCTGGGTTCTGCTTCTGCCTTTTATACTGACCTTGGGTGAGCTGTCTCAGCAACCTGAGACTCAGTTTCTCTCTCTTCAAAACAGGGACTAGAAAGCAGTGACTGTGAGGAAAAACTTCATTGTTCCTGAAGCCCAGGAGAAAATCCAGGGACTTAGGCTTGTCCTGCAGACAGTGGTGAGGAGGGACTTGGCAGTGAAGATCATAACAGTGGTACACACAGTGTTATAGCTCAGAAATTAGTTTCCCCTGTATGGAATGGGAGGAGTAGAAAGATCACTTCACCAGGAAATCCAGAAATTGCCTCTCCTAGCCCTCTACTTTTGACTTGCCTTTTCCTGCTTTCAAAAATGTCTGCTGTGTTGGCATATGCAACTCCTTATGAAAATATTTCTCAAGGTTTACATCCATTTTCTGGAGCTGAATGGGTTTCTGAGAATGTACAATGCAGCTGGTGCAATGGATCCAAACTGATCCATTGGATCACAGGCTGACATGTCAGGTCAGGATCCAACTGTGCTACCTGTATGCTCTGAAAAGGCAAACAGCTTCAGGTACATCTTTAAGAGGAAGCAAAGTAATTTCACAGCCAATCCATGTCTCCTTCTCCTCCTTCTTCTTTGGAAATGCTCTTTTAGAGGTGATCTTCATTAAATATCAGTTTCTCAACTTTAACCAGTTATTTTGTGGCTTCAAGCCCTTCAGAACAAAAGTTTTTTCTATTCTTCACCACCCTGTGCCTGGAAGAGGTACTTTGAGGTAAAGACACCAAGGCTGCCTCAGAGGCATTAATATCACTGAGGTTTTGATCCTGACCTGCAGAGCATCAGGGATGAACTTCCAACACAATTCACTCTTGTTGCAATTTTGTCCATAAACAAGAAACTCCTCCTTTTCATTTCACCTGAATTGGTGTTTTATCTTTCAAGAAGATGCTGAAATGCAGAGGCTGGATGTTTTTACTGCTATATGTGTGCACTCTGTGTGTGCTTCAGTGACCACTGACTTGTGGTATTTATGACACAGAGTCTGATAAGATGGTTGGATACCACTCTAAAAGGGCTGACTATTGCAGGGATTATACCAGGCAAGAAATTAGCTTGCAGATGAAACACTGAGCAGATATTTGGTTAATACTTCGCAGCTGAGTAGTTATTTAGGTGAATCTCTATTTCTCTGAGTGCCCGCCCCCCACTAGTGCAAATATTTAGCTACTTCTGACCTAGCTTTACCAGACCCTGCTTGCTGTGAAAACGTGGCTTACATTTAACCGCTTGCTGAAATCACTGAGAAGACATTAACGTTTAAGTGTGTACTTAAAATTAAGCATAGAGTTAAGCACTTTTATGAATTAAATTAACACATTTTTGCCATGCAATGATGTTGAAAATACCTTTGAAAGTCCCTATATGAAAATAAGCAACACTCTATTTCGCTACTGACAAGTCTGCTAAAATGCCGTACAATGAAAGAAGAATTTATAGCTGTAAACATGGTTTGCAAAGAGCGAAGCAACCTCCAGAATTTAGCAATCACATTTGTTAAGGTTTCTCCGAAGCCTAAACTCCCAATTAACAAGCAAATCATCATCAGACAGTCAATGAATGGCAAATTCATTCTATTCAACATCTTTTCAGAAGTGGATTTTCTGCACTTATCTCCCTGAAAACCCAGCAGGAAAGTTTTCCATGAGAGTGATCCTACATCTGCCTGTTTTTAATGACTGTAATGGCAAGCAATATTCTACAATTACTTTGGCGATCTCATTTCAAGCATGCAAATCATATTATTTAAGAGCCCAGCAAAAGTCATTTATTTCTTGGAACTGCCAGCTAACTTTGGTGGGGTGAGGAAATGCTGCCCTTGGAATTAAAAGCTCTGATGTCTTGTAACCTTCCACGGTGGAGTTGTAAAATTTGTCCAGCAAGGTCAGACAAGAAATCCTGAAAATGAGTCACAGAGGGAGAGAGAGAGAAGGGAGAGGAAAAAAACCCCACCACTCTATATTGTTCATTACCAAGTCATCTAGGTGTTCTGTTAGCTTAGATGATGAATGAAGAGTTCATAACCAGTTCATCACGTTAGACACCAACTAATAGCAAAAAACACTACACACAAAGTCATTCCAGAAAGACATGTGAGAAACAAGATCCTTTTATCACCACTGTAATCATTCTGAAAATCTGATGAATATTTTTTCTGGGTTTTTTGTGGACAAAGACAATTTTTTTTTTTAATATTCACCATGGAGCTATCACATATATATGCACTACTGCTGTTTTGCTACCTCATATATCAAGATGCACATAATATCTTACTGTCTGTCTCCTGTTGGTACAACTGTATGTTTGTCTTAACTATTTGTTTCTTTTTCTTGAATGGCAAAGACAAGTGTGTTGGGCTAAAGACGCCTAGTAGCTGGTATTAAATGCTGATACAATAAACAAAATATAATTGCCTTAATGCTCTCTATTAAATATAATTGCCATAACACAGTGTATTTTCATCTCACAGTTTCTTTCTTTCTCTTTTTTTAAATGCTTGCCTGTTTGTTTGTTAATTTAACCCATGTGGAGACTCAGTGAATAGTGTGACAACAGAGATATATATATATATGACAGGAATGGTGTGACAAAAATATAAGATACCATTTCACTTCAGGTTGCCAATTCTGTCTAAGCCTGATAAATGCTGACAAAAACCCGAGTAGCTACTAATAATTGATTTATTTAGGAAATAAGCCTCAGCTACTTTCTCTACTGTTCTGTCCCAATTATCCCTGCTCTGTTCCACCTCCCAGGTGCTTAAGGAAGGTGTAAGGAGGCCCTGCTGGAGGAGAAGCCTTTTGCTGCTGTGTCATGTAAAAGCTTTGAAGAGTTATATACTCATATCTCATAGAATCACAGAATTATAGAAACATTTGGGTTGGAAGGGACCTTAAAGATCATCCTGTTCCACTCCCTTGCCATGCGCAAGGACACTTCCCACCAGATCAGGCTGCTCAAAGCCCCATCCAACCTGGCCTTGAACACCTCCAGGGATGGGTAGCCACAGCTTCCCTGGGCAACCTATTCCAGTGTCTCACCAACCTTCTTCCTAATGTCTAATCTAAATCTTCCTCCTTCCTATGTAAAGCCCTTTCCCCTTACCCTATCAC
The DNA here is from genome assembly GCA_033459285.1 of Clamator glandarius. Taxonomy (NCBI): domain Eukaryota; kingdom Metazoa; phylum Chordata; class Aves; order Cuculiformes; family Cuculidae; genus Clamator; species Clamator glandarius. The sequence goes on along the minus strand of JAUNZM010000482.1, from coordinate 362,953 downwards.
TACATGCTCTTGTAAAAAATCCCTCCCCGGCTTTCTTGTATGCCCCCTTCAGGTACTCTGTAAGGACTCCCTGGAGCCTTCTCTTCTCCAGGCTGAATAACTCCAACTCTTTCAGCCTGTCCTCATATAGGAGGTTCTCCAGCCCTCTGATCATCTCTGTAGCCTTCCTCTGGACCTGTTCCAAAAATTCCATATCCTTCTTATGCTGGGGATTCCAGAACACAGTATTCCACAAGAGTGGAGTAAAGGGGCAGAATTTCTTCTTCTGATGTAGCCCTACCACCTCACTTCACTGCAGTTTGAGGGAAGAGGTTCTGTGGAAGGGTGTTACCACTCTAATTATTGGTTTCACGTGTGCAAATTGACTTAAAATTGTCCAATCATACTACTGATCAGGATTTATCAAGGTGGGAGGAAACTTATTCCTTAGGAGAATGTTAAGGAAGACCCTGTTAGGGCTTTAGAAAATCCTGGGGAAGGTCCTCCTCTGTAATGTGTTTTCTAGAGCCTTACCTTTCATCCTCTTCCATCAGCCTTCCTTTTTGGTGTGAGCAGTCCTCAAGTAATTATACCACCTGTGAGGCCAAGGGAGTTTTGCATGTGAAAAAACTAAAGCTTTGCACAGATACGTTTTCTTCCCTGTTTGATCCTTCACCAGTGAAAATGAACAATGTTGGTTCAGTTCTCACATGCAAAGCTATTAAATCAAAATAAATCTGAGAATTTTCTGCCAGAATGTACCAGATTTTTATACCAAATACCCATTAGTTTAAAATTTTTAGAATCCTAAGCATCTAACCTTTGACTGCAAGTTTTCATCCACAAGATATTTTGTCTTTAACCACTGAAATCAGTGGGACTTAAGCTCTTTAATGTTTCTATAATTCTGAGACATTTACATTTGAATTATGTTATAGAGTTGTTTAGTGTCTGAGCACAAGTGGTTAAAATACTATGTCCTTTACAGAGCTTTGGTTCTGTATTATTCTCCCCCCTCCATACTAGAGTCTTCAAGTCTACTTGTCAGTTTAATCTTCTTAGCTTGTCTATTGTGCTTCAATGACACAGCTTCAGCCACGTGAATGACCTTGGTTTGGGTTATATTGAGGGTTACACAAGTTTGGGATCTTTATTATGTATATAATAGTATGTGGGGTTCTTCAGAAACAAATTAAGGACACAGATTGTACCCTGAAGAGTTTATGATTTGAATGGATCTATAACATGATGAATGAATGCAATAGAAAGAGAAGGAGGAAAGAAAAATACAGGGTCAAGCACCACTAGAAAAATCTGTGTCGTTTCATTGATGAATTACACATACTTTTACTGATTCTATGTGAAGTGTTATGGAGTGTAATTGGTATTGTATGTACATATACATGAAAGATGACCTACTGCTAGAAATCACTTTGCTGCTAATGCAGCAAATCTGTTATTTGGTATATATTTTTATATGCATGTATATTATTAAATTCATAAAATCATTAAGTGTTCTTTTCGAAAGATTTAGTCCCCTGAGCGACTGGCACCTGGCGTGCTGTCAGTGGCATAACAGACAATCTTGGAGGACACTCAGTGCAACTGGCTTTTCAAGGAATGGGGATGCTGTTTAAACACAAAAATCACTCCTGCCCAGTGTGAATCAATAAGTTTGTTCTTTCATTAGTCACTCAAATTTTGAGACCATGGCACTTGGTCTGCTTGACCTTATTTATCCTGTGATGAAGTTCATGGCAAAGAAAGCAATCAACAATGAAACACCATCAATAACTGCACATCCTGTATCTACTAATCTAGAGATAAATGCCCAAAGAGATGATTTCAGCTAGTAATGCTAACCTAAAACTGTCTTTGATTATTATATTCATAAATGATAATTCTTTAATTAACTAAACAAATTATACATTATTCTAGATTTGAAGGGCTTAGGAAATGTCTTGAAGATCCTAAACACATCCTGAGGAGAGGGGAAATCATGCTTATGCAAAGACCTTTTCCTCTTTCCTCGGATATTTTCATTTATTCTCTTAGTGCTTTGAAATTGTTGGGTTTTTTGTTTGTGGGTTTGTTTTTTGTTTTCTAGAGCAATACCAACAAAAGGCACCAGGTAGCAAGACATAGTAAGGAAAAACAGATTAACAGGGCTACTGTTGGGTTCAGGTGGCTTGAACATGGCAGGAATGGGACAAGATGTGTGAGTATGTGAAAAATCATGAATAGATGAGATTTTTGACACAACGGTCAGAGCTAATTTATGTAAGAATTAGGAAAATGAACAATTAAGGGGATAAAAGTTTTACATGGACAATATATTTTTTTTCTGCTATTGTTTATTTCCCCTAGGCTGTCAGTAATGACTCTAGGTTCAGAATAAGTATTTATGGAAGTCAGTCAATGGAGTGGGCAATAAATATACCCTGCATATATAAATTTCTAACAGAATTTATCATAGATAATACAGCCCACTTCCCTGCCCAATGGTATTTGCTGAAATATTCTAGATTCACTACTGCCAACTATATAGATGAGTAACAGTATATAAATCCATACTTAGGATGTGCCCATACACAATGTTTATGTTGCTGAGTGTTAAATTACCCTAAAGCCATTTTTACATCTCTCTGTAAGTGACAAAGACGCGGTTCGCAATTGTGTGTCTCTGGGCAGGCTTGAAAGTGCCTATCAGATATGACAGCTGTGTAGCCATGCTAGTCTAAAGTTTGGTGTGGGCTGTAAACCTTGCTGGAGTAGGGAAAAGGGGGGAAATAAATACTATGACAGAAGTGCAGCTGAGCTCTGACATGCAGAGCTGCACAGGCAGCTAAATCAAAACTAACTCAAGGTGGCTAGATGAGTTATAGTTGGACTTTTGACTGCAGTAAAATAATTTTCATTGGGAACATATCTAAAATAAGAAATATGCAATATGAGTAGAAGTATCTGGTCTGAGCGGAAGGTAGGTTTGAATACTTTATGGAGCAACTGTTGTAGGAAGGCATATACAAAATATTCAGATTTACAAACAAGTCCAGAAACAGAGATCTAACATATCTTTTCTGACCTCCCATCTTTTTTTTTGTGTGATTACAAAAGGCAAGTAGACTATCTGCTTTTATTCATATTTGCAAATGGACAGCCTAAGGTGAGACTTGAGCTGTGTTTCTGTGACTTAGTTGTGCTCATCTTTGGTTTGTGTACCTGCTTATTTGACTCTTCCTGTGATCACAAAAAGCCACAGAATAAATAGCAGCTTTCCCAGATGAAAACAAGTGTATTATTTTTTTATATTTTCTGAAACAGGACAGCATTTCATCATTTCACTGCATTCAGTTGTTATGTTAGATTGTTTAATGTAATAGAATGACATGACACCAGTACACCAGATACTTCAGAATTATGAACGCTGGAAAGAGTCAGTGATAAAGCATTTTGAGATACATGCAATCCTGATAGTGCTATAAGTTTCTGCAATTGATTAAAGACATTTCCCCTGTGCCTCCTCATTATTACACATCAAAGGGGAAAAACAAGGGCAAGCTGGATAGCAAAAAAAAAAGGAAAATATGTTGTTGTATTCATACAGCAGAAATCCCCCAGATATGTTAAATTAATTTGTGTATACAAGCATAAGTAAGCATGAGAGATAGTGAAATAGGTTTGGAGGGCAAAAAAGTTTGTGTTGGCTGTCTTGTTGATTGACACATCTGGAAGAGAGATTATGGGTAAGCATCTGAGCAAGTAGGAAAATGACAAACTCAGAATTGCTGTAGAGATCAAAGAGCTTTCCAGCAGCTATGAGAGTGGCAGAGGAACTGATCATCCAAAGTGACTGTTAGGGTAGACCTGAGTCCTTGTATTGGGCTGATATCAAAAATAATCATCTGCACAATTTGAAGGTGCTCAGGTATAGCATTAACATTTGCTGGCAATTAAGATCATACCGAGCTGGGTTCTTCAGTGCTCACTTTCCAGATTTCTAGAAAGCCAAAAATCACAGCAGTCTAGAAATCTCTGGGTACATGACCTATGAGACAATCCAAACACATTTTAAAAAGTATTCATTGTATTCCATTATAGACATTCATGAACTAAGGGTTTTACGGGTGTAGGAGAACTTGGAGCTGGTCTGAGGGTTAATGGTGCTATTCTGAGCATATGCCAAATATCCCCAAACATTAACTGGTTGTTTTTTCAACAGAAACTGCAACAGATCTGTGGAAACTGTGAGGATAAAATGAAGGCTATTTTATTCAGACTCACTGGAGTGCTGTAGTATTTAATTGAGAAGTGCAAGTATATGCCAGACAAATTCAGAGTTCAGGTATGATACACACAAAAATAAATAATCAGCACAGCACATTTTGTTGCCACTTACATATGACTATCATGGTCCAAATTCACAAGGTATCAGAAGACCTATAACACTTGCTGTACAGGACATGAACAATGAGGGAAAGAAAGAAATAAACAAGATCACAGAAGTAATCTAAACTAATCGTCTGAAAGTTGAACCTGCATAATTTGGGGTTCAGATACATGTTTTAATAATCTAATAGTTCCTTTATTTATGCTATTCTATACCCCACAACAATTCTACCCCTCTGAAAGGGGATGTTCATCCACAATCAAGTAAATCTTTCAGTGAAAAGCCACTGAGAATCTTATAAACCTGTCTGCTGTTTATGATGTGAGGAAGACCGAAAAAGGGTTGACACATCTGAACACAAATCTGAGTAGTTTTTTTTGAAATTCCTACCAACTCTTCGGTGGTCTTCATGGTCAGAAACTGATCTCTGCTTTGTCTCCTTTTACCATTTGGTCCTAACTGAAGTGCTTGTGGACAGTATCTGCAAGAAGTAAAAAATTGAGTTCATACCTGAAAGTAAACTACTAATCAGAAGCAAACATTTCTCAACAGGGTGAAAGCTCTCAGGTCAAGCAATGTTACAGAAAACTATGCAAGCACTCCCCCTTCTAGTCATATGTGGGGACTAGCAGGGGAACACCTACCTACAGAACTATTGGTCTGTCACCTTTTGTCATCATTTAACTAACTTTTATAGAAAGAAAAAAAACACTTCACAATTCTTTTTCAAAATTTCTCTCGCATTCCCAAGACATTTTTTTTTCCTTAGCAATGAGTCATTCAAGTAGTACATTTTAGATGAAGTTCTTATGCAAGCTAGCAAATGTCCCAGCAGTGGAAAGTGCTTTTAATAAAAATTCTCTGTGAATTGTCTTAATGACACATCCTCCCTTCCTCACTAGGGAAAGAATGGGAAGACACCTAGGTAAAATACCTAGGTAAGAAAGACGCTAAAGTCTGCATCAGATTGTACTGTCAAATGAATTTCCATGTCCTCTGATAATATATAAAAGGAATCTTAGGAGATAGGACCACTGAATGTCCTTCATTATATGAAAGGACAAGACCTGAAACACTTTGTTCATGACTCATGGACAATAAAGACAGGTCATTGCAAGTGCCAGCTCAGGAAAATGATTTTCCCAATCACAACCAGATAAATACTGAGAAATAAGAGTAGCTTCATACAGTGTTTGCAGAAATAGCCAATGAGAATCCTTGTATCTCTTGGCATGACCCTTACTGACGTCAGTGAGAGCATGATAGTGCCCAGGATACAGCAGACGAGACATTAGGGATACACAAATACCACATAAAAATACCACAGGCATTTTGCTCTTCAGAATTAATAACAAATGTCAACAGTCAAGTTCCTCTTCAGCATGAAGCTGTGATATCCAGCCAGTGGGTAGTCTCTCAAGACTTCCTAACAGATTTGTTTTGTTAGCTTGCTCCAGACTCTTTCTTCAAAACAGCATATTTACTTGAGGAAACTAAAGTATGGATAGAGGTCAATTGGTATCCCAGAGACTGGGTTACCAATAAGGGATTAGGAACATGTTGTTTCAGTTCTCATCTTTGTAATATACTATATATGGCAGCTGAAAATATATTCACACAGACACTTAGCCATTGTGTGAGCTACATCTGAATTAGCCCCATGTTAGGAGAACCTCAAATTATCAGTACTTTGGAAGAGATAGTAGTTTAAGGAAGGCATGCTGCTTGAGGAAGCAGATAATTTTTTGTTCTCAGGTTTGTCAGATACAGTCACCCATCCGTGAACTGCCTTGTTCTGCATAGGACCATTAATTATAAGTCCTCTTCTAGAAGTATGTTCTTCAATCTGACTTTCAGATATATGGAAAAGCAAAGAGAGGAAGAAACATTAGCATTGCAGAGATATTTGAAGGGTTAAGTGTGAAGGGTCACACATCAGCTGACAGTATTCACCTTTCACAGTGTTTCAGTTCCATCCCAATCTTTTCCAGTAGTTTCAGTTAAACTGTAGAGACTTGTACGGGGGTATCTGAGGTATAAGCATACTTTTCTTTCAGCTGGTGATGATGTGGGAGTGGTAGCTTGCTAAAAGGAGTGTCTCAGACAATGGTAATAATTCAGTTTACAGCAGAAAGATTTCCCAGAGCTTTTCAGGGTAGAACTCAGCTTCTCAGAAGTGTTTGAGAGTCCAGGTATCACAGATTACCTAAAACTCTGTGAGATCTGAACAAGTCCTTCTGAAAATTTGGGTCTTACTCTCACTTTGCTTAAATTCAGCATCCGTGAAACAGGAACAGTGATACTGTGGAAACAAACACAATAAAGTTTATGACAAACTCGGTGCTGTACAAATAGAGACTCTCCAAATACTTCTGAGAGAATTCTACATCCAGGGACTTAACCATCAATCCACGCCTGAGTTAACCACCCTTCTTTCTTGTTTAGAAGTCTGGCAATTTCACTGCATGAAGCTAGAGTCTTGGCAGCCCCACTGAGTTTTTCCTCTTGCTTTCTGGTGCTGTTTTATACTATGAATTGTTTGCACTTCAGGAACAGGAGGATGAATTGGTCTCTACAGAGCATTGATGCCATTTCAAACTGAATAGGCTGAGGGACAACTAACCCACATGACAGAATAAAATACAAAGAAGGCTTTATTAGTGTTCTTCTCCCCTTTTAACCTTTTAAATGCCTCTTTGTGAAGAGCATATTTTCTGCTCTTTGAAATTAAATCAGAGATAGGGAGCAGCCAGTACAAATTCTAGCAGGTTGAAGGGTCAAAACCAACTAGTCTTAACTATGCAAACTTTATTCGTATTGGTACATACACTTGGGAATTAACTTAAACTTATTGCTTATGAGGTTGAGCAACAGGGCCTTGTCTTTATCCATATGGGTATGGGTAATGGCAGAACTCCTGCTTGTGCCATACTCTGACAGGTCCTTTTATGTGGTATCCCATAAGGATGAATGATATTGTGCCTTCATAGGTCATTTTAGTCCTACCTTCCCACCCTTCATATTTCTGAAATTCAATTCTTGAATTTCTGGCAATGCAAAATGCCCAGTCCTCCTTGTTACCTTAAAAAATGCCTGTATTTCTGCCTTTTGCAACGTGTTCATCTTTATGCCTCAGGCTTCTTACTACTGAGGTTTCAGAGAACCAGGCACGTCCTGTCTGGAGAGAAAAAAGACTAAAGGGAGTCATGATGAATGTCCATAAACACATAAAGGCATGTCCCTGAAAAAGGAGAGGAACCAATTATCCTCATTAGTCAGTGAGAACAAAAAAAGGGAGTGATAGGTTCTGGATGAAGCACTGAATATTTAGGTTGACTGTTATGGAAAACTTCATAACTATTAGTACATTTAAGGCAATGAAGCAAGTCACCCAGGGGAGGTAGTCAGATCACCTTCATTGGAGATAGTCAAGGGAAGGTTTGACACTCATCCATCAGAGAAGTGTTAGAGATAATTAAATCAGTCTTGCCCCAGGCAAAAGGATGGACTAGATAATTCACTAGTGCTCCTGTTCAACCCAGCAGATTCTATATTTTTCCTTCCTAATTGGAAAGATATATGTGTATGTGCATGAGGGTATGTGTGTGTATAACTCAATTCCTATCAATCTGTTTTACCCATGGAATAGCTGAAGATTCTGTATTAGAAAGTCACATTTCTTTCTGTGGCTTTATTGTCCCTGTTTTTGAAAAGTTTACTGTCAATTGGCTCAGCAGTTTTTAAGGTGCCTGTATGCAGGGTTGTAAAGAGGTCCAGGTACTAGTGGCTGCTAGTCTTAATTTTTTCCAGTGGATTATATTTCTTTTCTCTAAAATTTAGCCCTTAAAATACACAGTTAGACAATAACAGTTGTTTCCTCATCTGCCTTGACTTCTCAGTTCCACTTCAGTGCCACCTCAGTGCCAGTGACTAGAATCTTGGATGAGGGAAAGGCTGTGAATGTATCTTCCTGGACTTCAGTAAAGCCTTCGATACAGTTTCTCATAGTGTTCTTCTTCGGAAACTGTCAGCCTCTGGCCTGGATGGGCGCACACTCTCCTGGGTGAAAAACTGATTGAATGACCGGGCCCAGAGGGTGGTGGTAAATGGAGTTAAATCCAGCTGGAGGCCAGTGACAAGTGGGGTTCCCCAGGGCTCAGTCCCGGGTCCAGCCCTGTTTAATGTCTTTATCAACGACCTGGATGAAGGCGTCAAGTGCACCCTTAGCAAGTTTGCAGATGACACCAAGCTGGGTGGGAGTGTGGATCTGCTGGATGGTCGGGAGGCTCCAAAGGGACCTGAACAGGCTGGAGCGCTGGGCTGAGACCACTGGGATGAGGTTTAACATGGCCAAATGCCGGGTCCTGCACTTGGGGCACAACAACCCTAAGCAGAGGTACAAAGTAGGAGAAGCCTGGCTGGAAAGCTGCCAGGAGGAGAAGGACCTGGAGGTGCTGGTTGACAGCGACTGAACATGAGCCAGCAGTGGCCCAGGTGGCCAAGAAGGCCAATGGCATCTTGGCTTGTATCAGGAACAGCGTGACCAGCAGGTCCAGGGAGGTTATTCTCCCTCTGTACTCGGCACTGGTGAGACTGCACCTCGAGTCCTGTGTTCAGTTCTGGGCCCCTCACCACAAGAAGGATGTTGAGGCTCTGGAGCGAGTCCAGAGAAGAGCAATGAAGCTGGTGAAGGGGCTGGAGAACAGGCCTTATGAGGAGCGGCTGAGAGAGCTGGGGGTGTTCAGCCTGGAGAAGAGGAGGCTGAGGGGAGACCTTATTACTCTCTACAACTACCTGAAGGGAGGTTGTGGAAAGGAGGGAGCTGGTCTCTTCTCCCAAGTGACAGGGGACAGGACGAGAGGGAATGGCCTCAAGCTCCGCCAAGGGAGATTTAGGCTTGGGATAAGGAAAAAATACTTCACGGAGAGACTGGTTAGGCACTGGAACAGTCTGCCCAGGGAGGTGGTTGACTCACCTTCCCTGGAGGTGTTTAAGGTTTGGGTGGATGAGGTACTTAAGGGCATGGTTTAGAGACTGGTGGGAATGATTGGACTTGATGATCTAGTGGGTCTCTTCCAATCTGGTTATTCTGTGATTCTGTGATTCTGTGACCTGCAGAGTAGACAAGCACCTCTGGAAGGTGCTTTTGTCCTAGGATGGCTTAGAAATCAATGCTTCTCTGGAATTGCCTGTCTCTATCCACTGATTTTATAGGGACCCTAGACATATCTTAGATTATTAGATAGCTGAAGACTAGCCTAGACATCTAAAATGAAGCATCATGAGTCCTGTCCTTTGGAGCCCTGCACAGTCTGTTTTCTATGCCTTTGTTTCGCTAGCAATAAAGTAGTTTAATGACAATGGAAAGGTACCTAGTGTTCTGTGCATGTTGCCTATTATAGTTACCATGATTTCCTCAATGTTACTTTGTGCTTTTCCATCTGTTTGCAGCCTTCATCTATTCCCTCTTCTCCTACAGCCAAGCAAGTCTAAAGATTTAGATAAACCTGAGAGTTAGGTAGTAAGCTGCCTGTTGCATCGTTGCTTAATTTCCATTCTGAGTTTGCAATACTTACTACATTAAGGCTGTGATGCTTGACCATGCTCTATTTATGCTACAGTGATGCAAGTGGTGATAGTAACAGTAAAAGTAGAATTCCTTGATCTTGCAGTCCATGTTCCAAGAAATGCTGCTATGATTTAAATCTTATACTATCTCATTTTGATTGCTGATAGTCACAGGGCACTGCATGGACATCTTGGAGAACAAGTTCACAAAGGGCTTTGAAATCTCTTGGGTATGCAAAAAATAACTTTGATATTCATACACTGAGCAGTGGTAAGCAGCGTCACTTTCTTTGGCAGCTCATACTAAGCACCCTTTGTCACAGCTGAGATCGCAACGGGAGAGTTAATTCCTTTGTTAAATGCATAAGCTGAGAGAAATATCACATGAAGAATCTACTCCGAAAGGCAATTAAAACTTTGCACGGTGAAACTTTACTGACAACACGGGAAGCAGACTATCACCTCCTCTACCTTGATCTTTACAACTGTAATAATACCCACCACACTGGGAGAGCTGTGTGGTCTTGGATAGCAAGGGCCCTTTTTCAATGAGTGTGCAGGTAGCAAGGAAGATCATTGTCTGGCCTCATACCTGAAAGACCAAATGCAAACTAGTTGCCTACAATAAATCATATCTGAGTGGGGTCAGCAGCAAATGGACAGATGGAGAAAGATTTTCTGCCCTTTCATCCAGATACTGTTACCCAGTGTGTCACTAACACCATCCTTCTAGGGCAGTAACCTTTCCAAATTATCTGGTGCTCCAACACCACTGTAACACTGTAGATAAGATAATTAAAGCATTTCTCTTAGCCCATGATGTTTCTTACTTCACAACATGCTTTTATGGTTATGTCCAGCTGCTAGATCTGAATGTAGACCTGGTTTTGCTGATTAACAGTAATGAGTGAAGATGCTGTTTCTTTTTTTTTATTCTAAAGTATCCTCAGGGTATGTTATGGAATGACAAAGCTTATCTGAACTTACTATACCGAGTGAGAAACTTTGTTCTTTATAGTTTGCAAGATTTTATAGCAAGATATATTGCAACCCACACAACCATGTCCCAGCTCCTACCACTACCCCTTGCCATAAAAGATATTCCTAGACTGCTACTCCATTCGGCAGTATTTAAAAAAATACATAAAAAACCTTTATGTGAGCATATGCCTCCATCTGGCAGCTCCTGTTGGCTTCCAAAGCAAAACAAGACCAGTCTCCTCCCACCCTAGCACACCTGCAAGCAGGGGCTAAGACAGGATCTTTGTAAAGCAGCATTTCAGGCTACAGCAAAGCTTGAAATGTGGTCTTCCAGCTGCCCCAAAGTACAGGTTAACCAGAGTCTCTAGCAGACTCCTACCGTCTTTGGATTAGACACTGCATTACTCACTTACAATTTATATACCTCTAGAATGCAGAAGAATCTGATCCCAGGCCTCTAGGATGGGCTATTGGATGTAGCATAAGTGCTAAATGAGTGTAGGTTTAAGAAACTGTTTGTATCCATCCTCTGATTAACTAATCCTTTTTGGTTTTATGATTATACACTCTTCCAGTGATAGGCAACCCTCCCACCCACGCCCTAAACACCCTGATGCTAACTGTGTTATGCAAAATGGAGACTGTTTATTTGTCTAGTTAGGCAAACAAAACATAACTTTTATTTTATTGGGGCTATCATCTTGCAGATACTTAAGCATGTGTTTAACTTTAAACCTGTGAGGCCTTTTTAAAGACAATGGAGCTATTTACGTATTTCAGTGCATTCCTTAGTCTTCATAGGATTAGCACTGACATTAGCATCCTTAACTTCGTAACAGTGTTTTTTCCTTGTTTTGCATAACAATGATGGTAAGTTTCTGTCTGATGTGATTTATACAACCCATCATTTGCCTTTGTCTATGAAGCTATAAATCGATGTGTATTTTTTTCTGTTCTGATGTTCGGTTTGATTCTCTGGACTGAAACTGTGATTATGCCTGTTCCCTCTGTTTCCTTTTCAGGTTTTCTTGGGTGGCTTCCACCAGCAAAACACTTCTCATCTAATTGGGACAATGAACTTTATCTTTTTTTTCTCCCTGCCAAACTGTCTTTAATGATCTTTCTTATAGTTAGAGACTGCAATTTCCTTTAATTACTTGAAACCATCTAAAATAAACAATTTTAAACCAACAGAACAAAGAGCTATTTGTTTTGCTTCTGCCCTCTCCCCATTATCCTTCCATTCTTATTGTAAACGGTACAAGAGATTAAACTTCATTCTACAGGCAGTGACCTACTCTCCTGTTTCATTTTAATTTTTCATATCTACCCTCCCCCCATTTTGGCTGGTAGTCCCCCCAGGTTACACATTACATCAAAGTATACATCATTTGCTCTTACTTCTTTCTGCATGCTGCCTCTAGGCTAGGAAATTTGCAGAATGCTGCTGTTGCTGCTGAGAACTAGCCATTTTCTTTTAGTTAAATGTTTTTTAACTTGAAAATGTCAATACAGAGATAAGTCATAAGATCAACTCATAAATATTCACAGCCTGCTTGTTTTGCTATGTTTTGTTTCTCTCCCCAGGTCACAGTGTTGTCCAGGATAGTGTTTTACTGGATACTTTGCATGTACTCCTGAATAGTCTTTCTCTCATTAGTGCTTAAAGAAATACCACGAGTTAAATTTTTCATTAGCAATTCTTGTGCAGTGTAATATCCTGCATGTATTAGGTACACAGAGATATTTCCCTTATGGAAAAATCCTATAGGGCTTCACAGAAAATTACAAACTTTCTCATATAATTTTTTAAACCACCTTGTAAAATCAAATACACAATGAAATACACTTCTATGAGATGGTTCAAAGAAACCTGCGGAGAAGGGATAAACTCCCTAATAAATCTTGTAGGTTTTTGGAGTAATTTCTATAACCCTATTAAGTTTCTTTAGAGCTCTGCCAGTTCCACTGCTCTGCATGTCCATAGGCTTCTTTGAAAAGGGCACAGAAATAGGACCAAAAAGCCTACTCTGCCATTTCTCTCTAAGGATTTCTGTAAAATAAGATTTTCCTGCTGCCTCCAATACCACAATAGCTGCTGAAAACTCACTATTGTTCTCCTGGCAGTTCTTTTGTTTAGCAAATTTGCTTAAAACAAATCATGTCTGCTTCTTGCACACCCAGCTGGTACATCCTTTGGTGGTGGATATCACCACAGTTCCAGTGAATTACAGAGATCTGCCAACAAAGTTTTGACCCTTTGGCATTTGTGTTCAGTGACCGTATACATCTGGCATCTCAAATCCCAGACTTCACTGTGGGAGCACTCCCAGGCTTAAACCCAGGGCACACAAGGTTATATCAAGCTGAATTAGAACCAGGGCAGACAAAGTTCAGCAATGGAAGGATTAAATCCCCAACAATTTAAAGAAGTGGAGCACCAAAAGTTTCAATACATTTAAGCTGATTCCAAGTTCCTTACATCCTGCTCATATATTGCTTTATAATGAATAATAGAAGAGTGACATAGGTAAACAGACTAGATGATATCACATCACTTCTTGTTACGCTATTCTTATTGCCACGTGTCTGGCAGCAATCATTCAAGTGGTTAAGGGCAACTGTATTGTGGTATTGGAGGTTAGAGATGTCTGAAGTCCATTCTGACATCTGCTCCATGATTATCTTATGTCTTAGTTTCCCCAAAGGACGTTTCTATGCAGTTTCACCAATATCTGTAGCTGGAACTTTAAAATTAAAAAGCTATGGCTGAACTCCAAGTATTTGCTTTGCATGAGAAGGGCATAAGAATTCCTGTGATCCTGTCTGAGGCAAAAAGGAAATAGCACTTTTATTGTTAATAATTGGTATACAATTCTGAGTAAAAACAATGATGTTATCTCTCCAGCTGGTTGATCTAATATAAATATTCAAATGCAGAAACAGTATATTAAACAGATTGGAAATCATCAACTTCATTATTGTAATAGAGCAAATACAGTATCTTGATTTTCAATAAATGGAACAATCTACCGTATGCCGAGTCACTTGCTGTCTGTTACCATATTCTATTAAAAAGAAAATAATGATTTTAGCACAATGTTGTGCAGCCACTCCATGAATTAATAGAATTAGTGCAGCAAGCACAAGACAGAATATAAATATTCTATTGAATTATCAATTAAAACCTCATAGCAATGAAGGTAAACTACATTAAATAAGTGAACAGAAATTATAGACTATTTCCCAAATTCTTGTATTAGTCTTCATCTTAAGCCTGGAATGAAAATTCCTGAGAGTAACAAGTATGTAATTACTTGACATTTTTCTTCTTGGAGTCATCTTAGGAAAACAAATTACATGATGTAAGTGCAGCTCTTTAGATTCATAAACTACTGGCATAATGAAGAAAACATTGTGTAGTTATTATGCATTGAGGATTCATTGATGTTAATTTCTGCTCAAAAGATTGAGACATAGATAATTTTTCAGTTTCTAATATGAGTCTGCTGAAGTTTCATTCGCATCAAATGCCATTTCTCCCTGTTGTAGGACGAAAAGTTTAGGTCATTCACCTGGTTTGGCTGGACTTCTCTCTTTCCCTGGCAGACACATACAATTAAACATCAACCCTACAAAACCCAGCTTTTTCCATAAGGCAGTCATGCTAATAAGGTACAAGCATCATAAAGTTGAAATAATACCACAAGAGGCAGAGGAATTCTTTAGGGTCATATGTAGAGATGAGAAAAAGAAGTAGAGAAATGAAAAATCAGAAAGAAAAATTCCAAGTCTCTATTAGAGCCTGGGATCATATTCACACGTAATTTTCAATTGGCTATTCAAACAGATGAGAATGACTGTTCTGGTAGGTACTGGACACAAGAAAATGGTATTTTATTTTCATTTTTTTTCTAGTTCCTTTCTTTTCTCCCGTATATTGAAGATACTCCAGTTTCAAGTATGGTAATATTTCCTGTCTCCACATCCTAACCAAAAAGGCACCCACCATATAACAATATATTTCAGCAAGGTCTGACTACTGTTGTAGTAGAAAGAAAAGACTATGGATGCAATTTTGCTCTTCCCCCAGAGCAATTCACTGAATCATAGAATCATCAGGTTGGAAAAGACCTCTTGGTCCATCGAGTCCAACCATTCCTATCTGCGACTAAATCATTACCCTGAGCATCTCATCCACCCGTCTTTTAAACAGCTCCAGGGAAGGTGACTCAGCCACCTCCCTGGGCAGCCTCTGCAAGTGCCTGGTCATCGTTTATGTGATTTTTTTTTTTTTCTGATATCCAGCCTGAACCTCCCCTGGCACAGCTTGAGGCCATTTCCCTTTGTCCTATCATCTGTTACTTTGGAGAAGGAGCCAGCAGCCTGCTCTCCACAACCTCCTTTCAGGTAGTTATAGAGAGCAATAAGGTCAACCTCTTGTTCTCAAGACTAAACAATCCCAGCTCTCTCAGCCGCTCCGTGTAGGACTTGTTCTCCTGTCCCTTCACCAGTTTGATTGCTCTTCTCTGGATTTGCTCCAGAGCCTCAACATCCTTCTTGTGGTGAGGGGCCCAGAACTGAACACAGTACTCGAGGTGCGGTCTCACCAGTGCCGAGTACAGAGGGAGAATGATCTGCTGGTCACGCCATTTCTGATACAGGCTAAGGTGCCATTGGCCTTCTTGGGCCACCTGGGCCACTGCTGGCTCATGTTCAGTCGCTGTCAATCAACACCCTCAGGTCCTTCTCCTCCTGGCAGCTTTCCAGCCAGGTCTCTCCTAGTCTGTATCTGCTCAGGGTTGTTGTGCCCCAAGTGCAGGACCCGGCATTTGGCCATGTATAACCTCCTACCATTGGACTCTGCCCATTGGTTCAGCCTGTTCAGATCCCTTTGGAGCCTCCCAACCCTCCAGCAGATCCACACTCCCACCCAGCTTGGTGTCATCTGCAGACTTGCTAAGGGAGCACTCAATGCCTTCATCCAGGTCGTTGATAAAGACATTGAACAGGGCTGGACCCAGCACTGAGCCCTGGGGAACCCCACTTGTCACTGGCCTCCAGCTGGATTTAACTCCATTTCCCACCACTCTCTGGGCCCGGCCATCCAACCAGTTTTTCACCCAGGAGAGTGTGCGCCCATCCAGGCCAGAGGCTGACAGTTTCTGTAGCAGAATGCTGTGAGAAACTGTATCAAAGGCTTTACTAAAGTCCTTGAAGATACATCCACAGCCTTTCCCTTGTCCAGGAGGTGAGTCACTTTGTCATAGAAGGTGATTACGTTAGTTTGGCAAGACCTGCCATGTTGACTGGGCCTGATCACCCGGTTCTCTTGCATGTGCTTCATGACAGTACTCAAGATCACTTCTTTCATGACCTTCCCCAGTCAGACTGACAGGCCTGTAGTTCCCTGGATCCTCCCTGCGACCCTTCTTGTAGATGGGCACAACATCAGGCAGCCTCCAGTCCAGTGGAACTTTCCCAGTCAGACAGGACTGTTGGAAGATGATGGAAAAGGGTTCGACAACCACATCCACCAGCTCCTCAATACCTTCAGCTGGATCCCATCCGGTCGTACAGAATTGTGAGTGTCTAATTCGCCAAGCCAGTCTCTAACCATCTCCTCTTGGATCATGGGAGCTTTGTTCTGTTCCTCTGGCTCCTGCAGGTGTGCACACATGGAACGACTTCCCTTAATATTAAGGACTGAGGCAAAGATGGCATGAAGTATCATCCAAAGAAAATAGCACTAAGATATAGAAAACCTAGATACTCTTCTGCTTCACTCTTTAGTATGACTTGCCTTGGGAAAAAAAAATTTCCTTTTAAGCACTTCCATTTCATTTCATTTTCCTTCTTTTTGCAATACAGTTTGATTGCAGGGCATTTCTAACTACATTAAGGTATTAACTAAGAGAGTCAAAGCGTGTAGTTTTCTGCAGATTGAAACCAGTCCTTCATTTCAGTGATGTCTTAACAATCCCTATCAATGGAGTTTTGAGGACACAATGAGTATAACTTTGGCCTTACCCTCTTTGAGATTTTTTGATGGATAACTCTTAGTGGAAAAGTTCTGATTTCATTAACTTTCTTGTTTGTAAAATAAGAGACTGTAGCAATAACACTATTGTGTGAAAATTATATTGTTTAGCTTTTTCTTTACATAAAGAATTTTAAAACAGAAATCTTTATTGTTAAGAAAAGCCTTGGAACACTGCTTAAAGATAGTTAGATTTTTTTTCCAGACTGTTATACCATGAGTTTTTGAGAGTCCTAATTTCAAGCCCAAACTGAAATGGAAGTAATTGTAGAATTTTTTTTCATTTTATTTTATTTTCACAAACATGATATAGTTTTCCCTAAGTAGAAATTTACATGTCTACTTAATTATTCTCATCTTATTTTTTTCTGCAGTTCTTAGAGGGATTCCTCTAGGAAGTCACTTCTTCTACCACATCAAGACACCAGAAGGAGACTATTAACACATATGACATGAAGAGAAATCTTTGCTCAACTACCTGCTCACAAAGGGCATCCCTCAATGGCTATATAGTCAAAATTTTGAAAGGTATTTGAAAAATGGGTGGGAGTTGGAAGAGGTCTAGATATCCATTTTCTTGACAAAGTTTAAACAGTCTATTCCAGTCTTTTCAGAACAAATTAGTAATAGAAAAACACTTCATGAATAACCTTTACTTGATATCATCATGATAGGAGTTTTACTTTGTGTTTACTTTCCTAATATTTCTCATTATTTCTGGTTATTTCTGAAAATTAGGAATCTGTGATCCTGTTCCAGGTGTAATATGATACTCATTGTGCAATATGATCCATCACACATTCTCACAGCTTCAACCCTCCATTTTACATCCTGGAAAACTCTTGATTTTGTAAAATCATAGATCTTTTTGTATTCGAAAGGGCTTTTAATGGTTATCTAGTCTAAGCTCCCCTCAAAGAATAGTGACATCTTCAACCAGATCAGATAGCAAAAACTTCATCCAAACTGACCTTAAATGTTCATTATATTTTTTCTTTTTCCTAAGTTTCATTCTCTGGTCCAATGCTTTATGTTACATGCAGAGAGGAAAAAACAAGAAGACCATGTGATTTATTCTCAGAAGTATAAAGAGAAGATGCTATTAAGAAGAAAACCTGATGCATAACCTCCTGTTCCTACTCTTTTCCTCCCAATCTGTATCACTTAATTCCCCACAGAAGAAAAGATAATGTATACCGTTCTCTCAGCTAACATGCCTTTACATTTTAAGATCCTCAAGTCTGTGCACAACTTCCTGTACAGCTGATGAAGACAAACGTCTTCCTTCAAATATCTTCAGGCCAAAAAGCTATAGACTTTAATGCTTACAGCTAAACTTACTATGGTGGAAAGTTAGTTGACTCCATCAAATACACAGGGCTGCAACCAGCGTTCTTGACTCATGGAAGAAGTGTCCTGCTCTGGTAACTAGTCCCAAACTTCCAATGTTGTTGCAGACACTAATCCAAAATATGGCCTTGGGCATGTTACTTAAACTATCTTTGCCTCTGTGCTACCATCAACAAAATGAGATCTTCCTTCTCTGGGGGAACTGTGAGAATTAATTAGCTTGTGTTTGCCAGAACTTCTGAAATGCTAAGCAAATGCTGATTAGAATAATTTTACAGGCTTCAGAGGACCGTGTATCTCAAGGGACTATGTGGAGAACTCTCCATGGGAAAGTAATGCAGCACACTCAAAAATGCATTTGCAAGGCTTTAGTCTATGTTTCACTCGAGTGGATTCATATTTTAAAAATCTTATGGCTCTATTTTTTCTACCCCTACATACTTCATATCGACTTGTGTTTAATCTTGCATGCAGAGGGTGAAGAAAGTGTCTATAAAGCAGTCCTTCCTCACACCCCTAAGGAATAATCTGCTCTCATCACTATAGCGTGTAACTGCAAAGACCAAAATAGCCTTGCAAAGAAACGAATGTTAAGGCTTCCCATGGGGAGTTGAAATGGGGAAGAGTAAAGTCTTGACCAGAGCAGAAGGGGTTGTGGATGTGGTAGCCTATGAAATGGCAAAGCAGCTACTTTTGCCTTTTGCATTTTTGCAGCATGCGGCTGGCCTCAGGGAGAGCCTCAGTTGCTCAGCATTTCCTCATGCTTCCCTCAGGCTTCTTTGCTTGTATAGTCCTAGCAAAGGAAGACTTATTAGCTCAAACTACAGAGGAGTGCTGTTATGGGACTTTGGGCAAGAACTGGTGTACGTCTGGCAAACTCAGAGCAGGGGCAAGGCTGAGCCTCCCTGTGTGCCCCAGCGTGGCTCTGCCTCACTGCACTCAGCAGGCTTGGAAAGCATGGGCAGGAACCAATAGTTTCACATGCAGCAAGCACCAAGTTTCTCTCTGGGAAGACTGTGGGCTCAGTGCTGGCTTTCTTTTCTTTTTCTTTTTAGTAAAACTAAACCATAGAGGACTATTGAAGTTCTTTAAATTTGACCCAAATACAGTAATTTATATTGCTTTTCTAAAAATATTTCTGTTCCTTATCTTAGCCTGTTTCTTATTCCAGCTTTCTAAAGGGCAGGTTATAAGAGTCAAGACTTTGGAATCGTTGAACACTGTGAGATATTTGGTGATGCTGGATTTCCCCTAACATGAGCTGAGGATCAGAACTTGCCCTTATGGATTAATTTCTGAATATCCTTTTTAAAAGATGTCTCTTATTTTCACTTGCAACTACTCTTGGCTGTATAAAATCCAGCTTGCGTCTGCCCTCTTCTCAAGCTGTGGAGGTGAGACTATCCAACTTGTACAGTTCAAACGTGAGACAAAGGACAGGAAAAATCAGTTCCAGATTCTGTCATAATCAACCAGCTGCAGATTTGCTAAGTCTCTTAATTTCTCTCTGCCTTCATCTCTGTGTCACAAAATCTGAATGATGCTTTCTTTCCTTAGAGATGTAGTGATTAAGTCAATTAAAGTCTGAGACTGTTAAAGTGTTAAGTAGAACTTTAAATCGTTGTGGATTTCTGGGGGAAGAGGTACGGGGAGGTGCGGTGCTTATTGGACTATTTATCCTAAGTATCCTAAGTAGTACTCCTCTTTTTTTTTTTTTTTTTCATTAAAGTAAAAACTTACTAATAATGAAAGTCACTAGAAAAAGGCAAATCTAGTTTTCTTTTCAATAAAACCACTAAACCTTTTCCTAATTCAAATTTCATATTGATTCTAGCTTTATGAATAGTCCAAAATTCACAGAACTTCATGGACATCCTCCTGTTTGCTCAGAACTAAGCTCTGGGAAAACAAAAATCATGCTAACTATATAATTAATCCTATTTGTTGTTCCTTAATTGCCATTCTTTAATTTTCCTTAAAGAAGAGAAAGATTTGCCTAAAGAAGAGAAATTCAGTTCTTGATTTTTTATACTTCTTTTCCTTGCAGGCTCAGGAGTGGAAATTCTATTCTCAGGCATTATGTAGATCTCTAGTCATTACCCAAGAGTCCAACAGGATGACACACACCCTGTTGTAACCGAGGATAAAATTCATCCCCGTATTTTTAACGAGGTTCATTTGGAAGAATCTTTTGTACTCTTACCCCAGAGCTATTGTTCCTCCTCCTTTCCCTCCTCCACATTTCAACTATTCTGCTCTGTATGTGATAACTTTCCCAGTGTCCTTTGAAATACAGGCTTTAGACCTTGCGATCTCCTTTCCGCTACATTTGTTGGGATTTTTTTCTTCTTTTTTTAGTAAGTTCCCTCTTAATGAATTTTACTTACAAATAATTCATTAGAATTTTAGGAAAGCAGCTGAAATCATTCTTGAGAAGTATCCTCTGCTGTCATGCCAGAGCAGCCTCTGGGTAAATGTTACACCTGCATTTTATTTCAATAAATTGTGCTGAGCTGTACGTGCACCTTAAAAGACGATGCGCTTTGCAAGTTGCGAATGAGCCCTTATGCATGGAGGGCAGCAGGGAAAAAAAATTAGTCCTCCTCTTTCTTCTCTGTGACTTATTTGACCTTGAGACTTATAATGGCATCTCAGACAAAATGAACATAATCTAATGGACAGCGGGGAAGAGGGAACGGCTGGGTACATCTGTCGTATTACTGGGCTGTCTGAACAGTCAATGAAGCAGGTCCAAACCATAAGAGGCCTGTTCAGTTTAGCTCCAGGGTCTGCAGACAAGGAGCACAATCATTTATCTTTATTTACTGAACTCTGCTTTCTGTTAAAAAAAAAAAAAATAAAGGAAAAAAAAGAATTGACAGGTTGACAAAAACCCAACTTGGCGATGCCCACTGCACAGAGATAAATGCTATTCATGCTCTGCAAAGACAAGGACAGCTTCTCATGCCCTTTCTCCCGTTCCAGTAGGCACCTATTATACAACAAATAAAAGCAGCACAAGACACCTATATACTGCTTGCTGTACTCAGCTAGTTCAGCTGCTCCAGGAACAATGTTGTGGTTGGGGTTTTTGTTTGCTTGCCTTTCTTCTTAGCGTTTCTTTAGGAAACAGACACACAAATATCTGAGCAACTGATATTTCAGAAACTTAGGGTTTCGCTTTTTTTTTCTTTTCCTCTCTTCTTTTTTCTTTCTTTCTTTCTCTCTCTCATTATTTCTCTCGTTTCCTCTTTTTTTCCTCTCCTTCTATGTCTCCATCTTTCTCTCTTCCTCTTTGCTTACAAATAAATCGGAACAGAGAGATGCATCCCACAGAGACTGTCTGTAAGAAATAAAAAGAGCATAAACCTCAGGGGAGGACTCTGGGCTATCTTACACACACTGCATAAAGCCCAGTAAAAAATGCTGCTTAATGGTCTATGGTGCTGATTTCACCCATATTTTTATTTGCTTTTGAAAAAACATAAAAGTATAGCCATAAAGGTTGTGGGGTGAATTCTGCTTTTGACTAAGGAGGTGTAAATCCGTTGACTTCCTAACTATTTCTCCTGCTTCAGACCAGTATAATTAAGAGCCGAAGAGAATCACAGAGATTTATATTCAGGAGGGAGGTGACATTTTTTAGCACTTATATTCTGAGGGGGAGATTTCCGGCTGTAATGGGAAACATGAGACATTCAACACTCACTGACCTTCATTGGAAGTTGAGTATCTAGCCTTTCTTTCTGCATTTGCACCTTCCCCCAAGGTGACTGATAGCTGGTTGGATAACTAAATTCATGCCTAAATTTCTGACTCTGCCACAAACTTGTTGTATGACCTTCAGCAAGTCACTTTATCTCTACAACCCATATGTTTTGTTCTGCAAAATGGAGGTTACCAGGCTTGTCTCAGTGTAGACCACCATCACCCTAGATCGGTAGCAGTATCTCCTACTGATCATCTCACCGGCTTCCAAGGGACACTGCTCACTCCAGCCACATCATGTTCCATGCATGGGTGGATGTCCTGTCTGTCTGTCTGGCTCTTTGGAGCTGCTAGGCTTGTTTATCTCCAGGTTTATAAAATTTCTCCAAGTCTTTTATCTTATAACATGTTACAAACAAAGATAGTTTTTCATTATTATTATTATTGAAGTACCTAATACTGCAGACCATGAATGTTTAATCTAATAGATGTGCATTTATAGCTGAGATATTTGCAAGGCTCCTTCAAAGAGTTAATTTTGCAGGCAGTATGATTTGCAAGAATCTGGTTTATTTTTTTATTTTTGCCAGGTTGGATGTTTTATCTCCCTCCTCCTTCTTTCCTCCCCCATCTCCCCCCTCTTCTCTTTCCTCCAACCCTGATTCATATGGAGCTGAGAAAAGAGACAGCTGGGAAGGATTTGAGCAGAGAGGCAGGATATGTATCTGAAAGTAATTTGAATAGTTTGTGAACCATGGTGTCCATTGGTTTGTAACACCTGGCTGTGTCAGCTGTGTCAGGTTGTGTCATGTTGTGGAGCTCAGTTTGACTGATGCAGCTGGATGGGACCAGGCTGAAGCTGACATTGCAACAACCCAGGAAAACTGAAGAGGCAATTTTCTGTGAGTGCACCTGAAAAACTAGGAACTACTTGCGAATCCAAACCGGCAAAGGTTTCTGAGTTAGCTAGAGTTAAAAAGAAAACAGCTGAACACTGGAAATCACTGTGCACTTAGAACTGGTTACAGAGGGCATTATCAGGCATTCTTACTGATGTAGAGCCCTGGTTTACCCACTGATGAGCCCCATGAACCTACCTGAATAAGTCCTGGATGACTACCTTGTCCCTTGGCAACAAAATTGTGTTGAAAGCAGCTCCCCTGTTTTTGCTCTATGTGAGATTCTTTTCAGCAGCTGGCAAAACATTTTAGAGGGAACTGAGCTTCTATAAAGAAGCAAAAGATATTCTCCAATAGGAAACACCTAAAAATAAATGAATAAATGTGGGAGTCATCTAGTCTGCAAAGCAATCCCCGTTTTCATAGAGAGCTACGTTTCTAGTAGAAAGAAACACTTAATACCTTTTATTTACACTTGGGTAACATACAGAGACTCCCATCACGCTATCAAAGGTTTAAACTTGATTTGAAGCCGTGTTGTATGAGCCAGGGTGGGAAGTGAAGTACTTACCAGTCTTGACTCAGGTTCAGTAGTCTGCTGAAAGACTATGGCTTGTCAAAGAAAAGTCAGATTGTTACAAATGTGTAATTTTCTGTTTTGCTATGATATGAGGTGCTGAAAACGCTGTTGAGAAAGAGTTCAGTAGAGCCCCTCTGCTTAGTGAAGTCTTCACTTCCCCATCTGCAAAATGCCAAGTGAATACTACCATCAGAGTAAGAGAAAATCATCAAGTTCAGTCTGTTTGCTAGCAAACCTGACTCCACTAGTTTCAGTGAAATTATCCCTCTCTACAGCAAAGTAGTATGTAATTCAACATACCCCCAAAGCAAGCACAGAACTGAGGAGCAGTAAATACCTCATAATTGAAACCTGCCATATATTCCCACAGAACATACTGCATACTGGCCTGTCACTAATTTCCTCTTTAGATATACACCATACCTGGAAATGCACAAGAAAAGAAAGGAATACAGCATATTTTATCTATTTATAGTTACCTTTAAACCCCTGGTCATTAGAGCATTCAGAGAAAATAGTAAAATATTTTTGCAATGCAGGTTTATATTTTAAAGTATTTTTTTCCACAAAAAAACCCCAAAATTCTTTTTCCTATTACTCTTAATGATAATTTTAGTAGCTTGATTTTAGTAGAAACATAGCACTTCACAGAATAAGACTCTCTAGAATTAAGTAACTCATATAAAATCAATATATCTACAGTTATTAATCTTCTATTATGTATTTGATGTGTGTATATTTATCTACCCACCATTAAAGCTATGCTCCTTTTAAGAAGAAAAGTGTTTTCATTTGTTAATATCTTTTCCCCATGCAGAGTCTCCAAGGATAAAGATTTTAGCATCTGTAGGTAAATCTGATTCCATTATCGTGTGCCCTTCAGTTCTGAGTCAATCTCCCTGATAATCTCTCTAAAGCTGCCAGTTCCTCTTCGTGAGGCAAAGCCAAGATGAGAGCATTCACGCAGTCTGTGGATGGAGCCAAATCATGAAGATACATTAAGATGATGTTTTCTTTTGCCAGGAACAGCTCTGATTGAGCAAATTGCTTAAGCATGTGCTTAACTTGAAATACATCAGATATCCTTTTGCACCTAACTATGAACCAGCTTAAAGTTAAGCACATTTTCAAGTGTCTTTATGAAAGGTACATGAAAGAGGAGGGACATCATTGATGCCTAGTTGAGACAGACGTTCCTAATGAGCCATTAGATCTCAACTGGCACAGGAAACTTTTTACTTTCTGTGAAGCTTAAGGATTTATGTGAAGATTTTTTTTTCCTTAGTAATTAATTTGGACCCCAACGGCATGAAGACGGAAAGAAAAGGACCCTATTAAGACTTGATATTAAGTTAATAGCAGCTGACAGTGACTTCATCAAAAGCCCTGTGCAAAATATCAAGTAAATGGAAATTTCAGTTCTGGTACATTACTCAGCTGAGTATCATCAGACCTGCTTATCAGGGTCACAAAGATTATTTGTACATTATAAAAAGGAACTGTCCATCAAAGTCAGTTAAAAAAAAAATTGCTGCTTTCCACTTTTCTATTTCAGTTTCATAAAATCAGACCAAATTAGGGGAAGATCAAACCAAACCAAAGGGTATCTTATTAATCCCACTAACAAAACTAACCTTACTTTCAAGGTTTACATCCCATACAGGATGCCTCTTGGTTGTGGGGTTGAGATACTGAATGTTGAGCATCTAGCCTGCTTATGTACACTTGCAGCAAAGGAAATTTGAGTATCCGGGGAAAAGCATTGCCAAGTATCCTAAGAAGAAATATAAAGAGATCAAGCAGATATCAAAAGCAGAAAGGAAATTTGTCTTTTACTCTGACAACTTCAGTCTTCAGGAGTGACTGGTAAAGGCAGTACCTTAGAATTAAGTACTATGGTTGCTTTTAAATTTTTATATTTAATACAAATGTTGCTTGTCATAACTGACAACATTTCAGGGCCTGCGTTTGATAATTTCAAGCTGCATGCAGTCAATCCTCACTGCTTCTGTTGGCTGAGAGTGCTCTGCTTCTGCACTTGCTGCTTCCTGGAGATGTACACCCATGCTCAGCTCACCACACACCTCTGTTCTTCCTTGCCTCTTCTAAGCAAGACCGAAAAGTCTTTGTGGACCTTGGCTTAGCCTCTTTTCAGCACAAATGTTGAACACGCTCTCTCTAGCAAACCTGGATCTTTGTCCATGATGTTTCGTCTCCACAAGCAACTCGTCTCTTGCTGGGTGTTGCTAGTCCAGCTCCAAACATGCTGGTGCATCAATGTAGTGGTGAGCAGGAGCAGTGCTGTACCTTGCTCTAATTCACATCTTCTGAGCACAACATG
Source organism: Clamator glandarius (assembly GCA_033459285.1). Classification (NCBI taxonomy): domain Eukaryota; kingdom Metazoa; phylum Chordata; class Aves; order Cuculiformes; family Cuculidae; genus Clamator; species Clamator glandarius. Next base: position 337,117 of record JAUNZM010000482.1, on the reverse strand, counting down.
GGCATGACATGAGGTTATGACTGCAATGCTGCTTTAGAGAGAGCCTGGGTAACATTATATATTGCCTAGTCCTGTGCAGACACATGTGTCCTCCCTAGAGATTTTGGAAGGATTGCACAAAATAAGAAGTGCACCCAATGCTAGAAAAGTTTTTTTTCTAGGCACCAGGTCATGCAAATATAATATTTTGCAATATTGGGCTGTTTGCTAATTTTGTTCCTTTTGTCATGTGCAAAAACCTATTGTCTTCTCACAGAATCTATGCAAATTTTCTGACCTTCCCATTTATTTTCTGGTTTCAAAATTAATTCAGCATTGTTTAGAATATTAATTAATGGGGAATGACGAGTCTTATCTGTGTTTGTGTGTCCCCTCATAACCCAAGGACCTGTGCACATTCCTAGAGTACTGGATACTCCCATATTAGCACTGTCATATGAGTTGTCATTTTTGGTAGCTTCATATGTTATATTTTCTTCCAGTTCTTACAAACTGACTATTGTTGAGAGACATGGGCCTCAATGGCCTTCTTGGGTGAGAGCTGCTAAGGCTGTTCCTGTGGTTTGACCTCTACATATGCCATACTGAAAAGTGAACACAAAAAACTTGTAGGGCTCTTTTGAAATATGGTGTATATCTCTATCTTGCTGCTGCCCTTCTGTGTCACACAAAAGCCAATAGGACAGTTCTGATTAATACAGTAATTATGTGGTTATTAAAAACAGTAATCATCCAGGAATTATCCAGTGCTATAAAATTCCCATAGACAGAAAATATATGAACATTTTTAAACTGAGCATTACAATTGTCTGCATATGCAAGAAGCAAAATGACACATAAAGAATTTTTAAGATCCCAAGGAAGCACTCTGAACATGTTAAGAGGAAATGGTCTCCTCAATCAGGATGGAAGATAGCACTGCGCCAGGAGCCAGATCCTGATTCGTCCTCTTGAAGAATGTTAGTGGCTAAACAGTAACTATTAATAAAGAGCACCAATTTATAGCACTTGCATTGGATAGACTTGCACAAAACTGGGGCCGTCTGAGGAGCTTATTCATCCTTGCATAGTCCCTTCATTTCCAATTTCTGAGCCTGTTTTAATTTGTTATCAAAGTAATCGCTCGCTCCAGCTGGAGTCAGCAGTGTGTCCTGTTGTCTGTGGACCTGGCAGGCTGTTCACTTTGAATAGCATTCTGTAAAGATCGCCTGTTCTGCATCTGTGATGGTTTTCCAGGTGCCAGGAGGTACTGTTTTCAGATGAGAAACAGCGAAAGGAATATGCAGACAATGCGGTTCTGCAGCTTTTCAGATCTGCATAGGTTTCATCAGCCACAAGGAACAGACAAAGGGAAAAAGGGATCTACCATGGCAAGTTAAGAAACATAACAATGCAGCAAAATAATCTAATTGCTCCTGAACAACAAGGTAATGTTAACTCAGCCATTTCTCAGATAGCTTGAGTTCTGAAAGAAGCAGCATGCTCTCTTTTGCCATATATTTAAATATGTATGAATTCCACAAATTTCTACATAATTATAGATATTTGCATGCATGAAATACCTGTGCAAAACAACCTGTTTGCTAGTTGGTTTTGAATTTAATTTAGATCTAGCAGAACTCCAATTACAGACCAAAGGAGTGAGAGTCTATGAATAGCTTCAAAGCAGGGGAAGGAAACACTATACATGGTCTTGCATATGGCAGATCTTGAAAGCTAGCTATGAAGGACTTTAAATTGAAGACTGCCATCACTTTCCAGCTGAGGGAAAGAATGACTCCCCATCTTCAAGAGAGGAGGCTGTCCCTCACTCTCCAAAGCAAGGACTTGGCAGTGACTTGAGCTTGATTTAGGAGGAGGAGAAGCTCTGTTTAGCTTGGAATATAGCTTATATTCATAATATTCTATGATAAATCCAGAGGAGTGTCTCCAAAAACCCCACATGGATGGAGCAGTCCACTGAAGGCCTGCATGGAGTGTAGCATGTGAATGTAGCTGAGCCAAATCAGGGGTCAAGGTAGAGGATATTGAGTCCCACAGTTGCTAGGCTGGCTTAGGGGCTGCAGCAGAGGGTTTCACTGGGAGAAAACCAGTCTGAGGCAGAGGCTTAGGCAGATTATATTGGATGGACTGAATCAGGACGTCCAGAATAACTATATACTCCATGGAGCAGGTGTAGGAGCTAAGCTTTCATTCAGTTTGCTGTGCTTACAGCTGTCACTGGGAACACAGATGGGGTTTGGACCTCTAGGAGACAGCAAGGTTGATCAATCACTGTCTATGGGCATGATCTCATTATTCCCGAGAGCAGCACTGCTTCTGTCTCAAAGGTGCTGAGCTGATCTGGCACAAAAGGCTGTGTCAATTGCACATTCACTTTCCCTCGGTCCCGTTAACAAATCCCTAGAAGAACAGGAACAGATTTTGAATGAGTTTAAAACCTATTAAGTAGATGTGTTATAGAAAGTCTTCCTGTGCATTACCAGGATAAGACATTTTGCAGGCAGACAGACTAATCAAATGACTATGCCATGCATTTTAGGGTGTGTGTTATTCTTCTAATTTGATCTATCTTATCAATAAGGTCCAACTCTTGCATTTTAATCATGCTCTTTCCACAGATTGCCAGAAAAGTGAGTTGGCTGGGGATACAATAAACATTGGTATAGTTATCTAATAAGATATGTCTGAAACAATTTTTTGGTGTTTAGTAGAGATCCTTTGTTCCACAGCCCCAGAGCAGATGATTTGTGACTTTGTAACACTAGCTTTGCATTAATTATTGAAATACTAAAAAAAAAGGGCAACCACCCAAACTAAATGCAAGACTTCTTGGTGATTTGACTTTGCACTGTCCCACAATACAGAATCTGTCCTGGAGATGGAAGCCATACAGGGCCTGTGACCTTGCTTCTGAGATATTATTATGACTAATGTGGTAATGAAGGAGGCTGTTCAAGTCTGGGTCATAAATACTTGAAAGACTGGAAAACCAAATCTGGGTATGTTTCTGATTACAGAACTTAAGTTATTCAGTTGTCTTGACAAGATTAGTCAGGAATTTACCACAGCATTTAGTCTTTGGATGCTACTATATGCCACATTATTATCATACTGGCAGTCATGTCTATATCTCACAAAAAAAGAGCAGCAAAGGCAGAAAATGATTTTTGAACACCTGAGTTAACAATGCTGTGTTATAAACACAGTTCCAGGGCTAGTCCTATTTTACTCTGTTTTCTGCTTTCAGACCCTACCTAAACTGTGGTATTCACAATGACTTATCTGGGACTAGAAGAGAAAGGAACATAGAGGGTACTCGACATAGTCCAAATAACTACACATGACCATGGTACTGGCAAGTCGCTCCACTTCTGTCTTGGAACTAATTCTCAGTGATTACTTGTCTTCTGCAAGCCGTAAGTCTTACATAAGTCAAGAGTCTTATGAGGAGCAGCTGAGAGAGCTGGGGTTGTTTAGCCTGGAGAAGAGGAGGCTGAGAGGAGACCTCATTGCTTTCTATATCTACCTGAAAGGAGGTTGTGGAGAGGAGGGAGCTGGCCTCTTCTCCCAAGTGACAGGGGACAGGACAAGAGGGAATGTCCTTAAGCTCCACCAGGTGAGGTTCAGGCTTGACATCCAAAAAAAATTTTTATGGAAAGGGTCATTGGGCACTGGCAGAGGCTGCCTAGGGAGGTGGTTGAGTCACGTTCCCTGGAGGTGTTTAAAGGAAGGCTGGATGAGGTGCTGAGGGGCATGGTTTAGTGATTAATAGGAATGGTTGGACTTGATGACCCTGTGGGTGTTTTCTAACTTAATGATTCTGTGAATCTGTGATAAGATGAGAATTAAGACTTCTTTGAAGGTTGTGTCTCTTCTCACAAACAAATTGTTCCAGAAATCAGTAAAATGGAAAAATGGCTAGCGAGTCCACAAGTTTTTATTAAATATAAAAATAAAAAAAGAAAAAAGTTGTGTAGTACACCATTTGATATGAGTGCTTGAATAAAATCAAATGCAGTGGGAGTGAGCATACTAAGAATGTAATAAGACTTTCATCTTTGGTGAAGGTAATAGTTGAGTAATGTTTTGCAGGCATGGATTAAGTGGAAGGGAAAGATACCTCTCAAATAGAAAAGCCATGAGTGAGTTTTCAGGTCTGTCCTCACATCTGAAGATAAAGGTCAGAAAAGAGAACAGCTATCAGCTGGTACGTACCATGAACATTGTTTTTCTGTGTAAAGGTCTGCTGTATCAACTCTCAGATACATCCTTAAGGGATTATCTCTTCTGTTTCTTTTTTTCAGTCTATCACTTAAGCCGATATCATGTTTTTTCAAAGGGAGAGCTGAACAATTGGCATGCTGGTCTTTGCAGACTCTTCTTAACTTTCTCATTGTTCATTCTGTGTTCCTTTCAGCAGGATCTCCTTCTCCACCCTTGCCTCTGCGACTGCACCACAGAGATCTAGCCTCCATATTCTCCTTGTCTCCAGATATATCTTCTTCAGAAAGAAGAAACTGAAGTTTCTTTGCACTAAGAGATCACAGCCCTTCCTCTCCTTCCCATCACTAGAGTTGGGTCAGATTTGAGTGTGCAGGACAGAGGTAAAGTAGATAACTCACTTATGATACTAACCAGGACTACTGTCCTACCTTGGTCTGAAACTCTAATATTTCCAAAATTTTCTTGAATGTCATAGCTTAACTAACATTTTGTATTTGACACAAAGCCTCTCCTTCCAACATCTCAGGTTGCTATTGTCTGACATAGATTATGGAGAAACAGGGATGTTCTCTTCCCTTTTTATGAAAGATTAAAGGGGGGGTGTGTGGAAAGAAGAATGTAGAGAAAAAGAGAATTGAGGAAATTTGGCTTTTTTTTCTTCTTATTTTTCAATCAAAATAAAATTCCCCATTTTTACGTTGGCCTTGCTATTGAAATTCAGAAAGTATTCATTTTAGAAACACTGAAATGCTTAAATTTGACAATATAAAGTGATTCATGTCAAGAATACCAAAATCTAGTTCATAGTATAAGCTGCATTATATAGAAAACAATAATACAATTATAGCAATACAGAATTTTAAAGAAGTGTGAATGGAATATATTAAAAAAAGCATTTTGTTTCAACCCCTGTCATTGGAGAATGTTATAGTTTTCACATTTTCCCCAAACATTCTGATTTCAATGCAACTGTTTTTTTCTGATAAGAAATAATTCTTTGAAAATCTCTTGCCCAGTTCCTGCCTACAGCATAAAATCTCCAAGATAATCCGTACACTTGTTGGGAATCATATCTGAAGTAAGAAGAAATGACCAAGCATTGTGGCTGAAGTGCTGCTGCCACCAGAAATAATTTTTCCAGATTATTTTGAGACAATTTGAGAGGATAGCATGGCAGAAGTTGGCACTATTTTCATCCATACTGTGCAAATTCTGTAGTTTGATAGAAGACTTCAATTTCCAAGGCTGTCATTTCAGCACCATTCATGAGTATCAGATTCATTAAAGTATTTTAACAGGTACCACAACTGTGTCTGAACACAATCCAATGAAGAACAGCAAAGACATGCTTTGGTGAATTCGGCCAGGCATCATGATATGTTGGTGGAATATTTAGTTAGAAGCAGAAAATCGACTTCCTTCCCCTTGAAGTAAGCACACACCACGTACACTGGTGATTGTGGCAAATTAAAGTCCTAATAGTGCCTGCCGGGTCGGCTTGTGAACTTGTAACCTTGTTGTTTATTTATCCATCTCCTACAACACTCAATTTCTATCTGCTCTTTTATTTTCAGGGAGCTTTACTCATCTTCCGTCTTCCTACTCCACTTGCTGGGAGGCATCATTTTTCCCACTCTTGATGTGTTTATTCTCCTGTTTGGTTAGAAATTGTTTCTCCATTTTTCTGTATGGGGCTGGGTACTTTTTAGCACGTAAAATTAATTGAATTTGGAAGGAAAACCTTTTTTTAACCCCAATCTGAACTTCAGCCTTAGTAAGAACTAAAATATGAGTTAGCTTAATCTTCCTCTTTCCTTTTGTCTGGAGAACTGAAAAGTTATGATTAACATTTTCTTCTCAAAACTTGACCAACAAAGAATATTTTTGTTCATTCTTCCAAGGGAATGGACAATTATCACTGCTCAAATGAAGTTCTGAAATAGACTGTGTTAGTAATATCCCTTGCCTGATATTTTGGGCCAAAAATGATTGCAGTAAGTCCTAATATCATAATGGAAACAGTTACAAGTTTGTAGTTAAAGCTGAACTTAATTTTTCATGGAAGTCAGTTTTTCAGTCCCCTTGCAACATGAAAAAACGGACCCCAGACAACTGTATTCTCAGAACAGTGCTTGTGCTCTCTGAATACATCCTCAATGGCTGCAAGGAGAAATTAACAGGTTATTGTGAGCACAACTGAGGTAAAATTTGTATCCAGACTAAGCTGGGAGCTTTGCTATCTTTTTTTGCTTTGCAGTATGGAAGAAGAGGAATATAGTGACAGCAAAACCATTTTCAGACTTTTCTTCCAAGTTTCTGGTGCATATTTCTTTAGTTAAAGAAAGGGAAAAGTGTGTAAATAGGAACAGGGCAAATTCTCCCTTAAACTGAACTGGAAACCAGTGTATGAGGACAGAAGAGACAGTGCTTCATCTCCTGTGGTATAGGACTATGAGGCTTCACCACAGAGCTACAAAATACTCTGACTCTCTGAAAGCACCAATTGATATGGAGGAAGCTTTCAGGACTGATAACAAAGAATTGTTCTTTGTAATGGTATTGGCTTAAACTGAAGGCTCCAATGCCAACGCTGTTGAGTTACTTGTGCCAGCCACTCAAGCACAGTACTTTTGTCTGACTCCCCAGGAAAGACTTTAACTGTGAAGTAGCTGTGCACAAGGAGAATTTTTGTGCCTAATAACTGTTTTTCATCAGTGGTTAAGGGCAAAAGTAGGGAGAGAACATCTCAGTTGCTTTCCAATTTTTTTGATAAAACTAATTTTATTCTTGCACCTGCTAGTTCTCCCCCCTACCAGGTCTCTACTCCCTAGGCAAAGAGCTAACAGTGCTCATAAATGCCTCTTATATAAAAATTTCTGTTCCATTAAACATATGAAAAATACCTTGCATTGAATACAGTTGGTTTGGGAAATCTGTTTTTATACATTCTAACCAATCGTCCATACGAACTGCAGCTGCCACAAGTGGCATGGAATCTATTTTCTACTGCAAGGTTTAGGAACAGTGATTTTCTTCAGAACATGTGGGCTGGAGATGTCCAGTATGCTGCTCCTAGGCCATCAGTAGTCACACAGCAGAACCAGAGTCTTGTCTTGGTAAGTCTCCTCTTCACTTGGAAATGGCTTTAGGTTACCAAGATTGCAGGACTGGCCAATCTTTCAGACACTGGTTACAAAGAATCAAAGCAAATTCTGGCAGATGTGACAGAACCGAAAGGTCCTGACAGTCTTGGAGATACTAACCTGTGACGTCTATGGCCATGTCTCTCTTTTGAGGAGGGCAAACTGAATTTTGATAGCTGAAGCTACAGTCATGAGGCTTGACCTCCTGAGTTATTCTAATATTGCTTTAAACCTACTTTTCTCTCCATGATCTTACCAAATGCTTTCAATGCTTTAGATCACTTTGGAAAAAAAAGGTGTAAAATTAGTTTTCCCTCAGACATGGAAATCATCAGCCATAAAGTTCTAAATACAAAGCAGCAAAGTTGCCTCATTTTTTTTTTCCCCTGGAAAAAACATTCAATATAGTCCAGTATTTGCAAAGTACTTTGAAGACAGAAAGAGGTCTAGGTTTCTGTAGCAGAGGTTTGCTCTCTGTAAATCCAGTGCAGAGCTCAGGTTCCTGGTAAATTATCAACTCTAGTTCTGGGCAGCGTTTTGCTAATCCTTACAAACAGAGCGCAGCAGATTTGCTGTGTTTTGTCAGAACACCAAGAATCAACAGAGAACTAGCTACAGTGCATGTTTCTCAAACAGTGATCTGAAGAGTGACATCTTAGACTCTATCATTTATTATTTTAAAATAAAAATGAAATGAGAAAATCAGAAAATCAGTGATGACATAGAACTGTTTTCGCAATTGACATTCCCTTGAGAAAACATTTCCATTTCCATCAAAGTATCTCCAATATAGAGGCTTTCCGAGCTGCCCAGGACCCCTTATGTCCCATTGACTAGAAATTAATGCAAAGGCTCAAGTAGTTCAAGTGCTGTCCAAAATCTCCAAGGTCCACAAAAATTAAGAGGAATGAGACTTATCCCTCAGTTTTTCTTCTTCTAAAGTAAAAATTATTCATTTGGAATTAGTATATTTTTAAAAATCCAGATAAGGATGTCTTCAACTGCATCCCTCATAATCTTTCCAAAGAAGTCAAAGCCTAAGCTGTGAGTGTTTCTCAGTACTTAGATACTCTACCCTGGCATCTCAGTAACTAAAATGACTCTTTTCTCAGTTGCATACTTTTGTGACAGGTACATCTGCAAATGAGGATTGAACTAGGGTTTGTTCATCTTATTTTAGTTATGGGTGCCATAAACTACAGAACTCCTTCCCCAAAAAGGCAACTTTTACAATTGCAGACTTTTCTGTTCATAAATAAGAAATTATGCAATTTGATGCAGTTACAGCTGACGTACTGTTATATCCATCATCACATGGTTTGTTGTGCCAGAACTGCAAGGGAAGAATCAAAGCAAGTTGGCCATTAACAGCTTCAGAACAGTCCAAAAAGAGGTGATTTTAGATACGATAAACACCTAATCTGTAGAACTCCTTGCCCAAATGTATTATGGACGTTACATTTTTTAAGGTTTGAAAAACTTATTGGATAACTTCCTGTTTCCCAACAGGTTTTGTAAATGCCTGTCAAGAGTTCAAGGACCTTCTAGATGACATTGTAGTTATAATCTTTAATTTTAGGTCCTGCAAGAAGCAGGGAATTGTACTCAATGATTCTTATGGGTTCCTTCCAACTATGATTCTGTGATACAAAGTGCAAATTGAACAGGAAATTGCAGGAGGTCCTACAAGTAAGTTTCACTATATGCTTGCTATATTTTTTTACTCTTTCTCAGGCATCTTCAGTTATCCTGTATCATCCTATTATCTCATCCCATTGTCCTCTGTCATGTGATACTGAGTGAGACATATCCTCATTCTGTTCCAGACCTGAAATTTTTATTTTCATGCTGCCTGAAGGTACATATGTGTAAAGAGAATGCATAGGCTAGTTGTTTTTATCCAGGTAAAAGCTCAGACCAGAGGATCTAGAGAAGTTTAAAAGCAAATAAAAAGAAGCAATGCATTATAGTGCAACAAATACTTTAATTTCTGTCCCTCCTGAGTGGTCTACTCCTAGCCATTTCTACTAGCAGAGTGCTTTTCATGCCAGCTGCCTTCTCCAGTCCTGGAGAGCTGTCTTGATTTTGAATTGAGTTTTCCACTGTGGAGTCCAGAGCAGCAGTAACAGCAGCAGGAATTTAAGGAAAGCACTTGCATGGCATGAATGCCTTTGCGTCTCTTACACAGGGCCAAGAAGGTGTTTGTTCAAGCTCTTTGAATAGTTACACTGATACTGGTCTCCTCTGAAATATTTTTCAAAGCCTAACTTCCCTTTCTTCCTCTATGCAAAGCCAACGACTTTCTCCTTGATCTGGGAGATTCAGCAAAAATACGTTTTTAGCAGCAGCAGATTACACCACTACCTGCACCTACTCTGCACGTTTGGCTGGTGTCTTGCAAGGCAGAAACCAAGGCATTTCTTCCCCGCCTGCTCAAGTGAAAAGGGGAATAGAGCATAACATATCTTTTCTCCTACACTTCTTAGCACTGATTCAAGGCCTCAGTTATGTAAAGGTAGGCCTGGTAGTTCCTTCTCAACATGAATCTGGGCAGGGATATAGTATAATCACAGCCCAAGCTGTTGAGAGTAATCAGTCAATACTTTTTTAAAAAGATAGTCATTCAGTTATTAAAGATTTAATTGCAGCCTTTTGGGGAAAAAAGAGAAAACAAACCTATAACACAGAGTAGTATCTAAACCACTGGGACTCTTAGAGAGATTAAGAAACAAAATATTGATTTGTACTGAAAACGGCAGACATCCAGCGGGCAGTCTTGAACCATTCTTTGTGATTCTTCATCTTGGATAGAGAGAAGCTGAAAATTCACTGTGGAAAATGTAGCTTTTTCTCTTCTTTGCCAGAGGATTTTCCTCTCATAATATCTTGTCAGACATGCTTTCTGTCTCTGAAAAAGGGGTTAAAGTTTTCTGCTCTTCATTCAATCACAGAGCTTTATGAAATAGGAGAATCACAGGAAGGAAAGATAGGAGAGATCTATTAGGTTATTTTGTGCATCCCTTTGCCAAGACAGGATTGCTCCCTGGGGTATATTCCAGAGTGCTTTGTCTACTCCAGTTCTAAATGACTCAAGAAACTAGGCTTTCACCGCTTCCCTTGGGAGACTATTCTGCAGTCTAAATCTCCACACTGCTAGGAAAGGCTTTTTTCCCTAACTGTCAGCCTTTTCTTTCCTTAAATTCATCCCATTTGTCCCAGTTATAGTGTCTTTGAATAGCTTCACATTCCTTTTCCTACTTTAAGTCTAAATTCTTGCAATGCTGGACAGTAGCATACATATTCCTTCCTTGTTCAGCATGTTAAAAGTCTTTTAAAGTTAAAAAGACAGTCTTCACACAATGAGCTCTCTCTCTTCCTTTGCAGAGATCGACCTGGATCATCAGTTTCTCTATTTCCTTGTATGGAAAAGAGAAAAAATGAAACCCAAACTGCAAAAGAAAATCCAAGAAATAATTTTATCCACTCTTACCATTCCCTCATTAGCATTTTACTTTCCTGAAAGACACTACAAAGGTAAATGAATGCAATGTCTCATAAAAGTCTATAAATGTTTTTTTAAGGACTTCAGAATTCATTAAGATCGTGGAATAGACGCTCGTGTGGAAGAAGAGAGTATTATCCTTATTAACCTTTTCTCTTGAGGAATGCCACTAAAGAAAGAAGCCATGCAGGGAAAACTGTTTTAAATATGCTTTAGGGTGGAATCCATCCACCGTGTAATTCCATTTTAAGGTCTATATTGCTGTTCCTCCACACCGGGGGTGAATATTGCCCCAAGGCCTTGTCTATCAAGGGACGTCACACTGGTTTAACCAAAGTCAGTTTGAAACTCTAATACATTTAAGCCTAGACAAAAACTTATGTTGATAAATGTGGACTTACCAGTTTCAAGTTGCCTTAAGTTGACTTTAAACACTCCTTTAAACTGAAAATATGAATGTCATACTGTGGTTTGCACCACTTTTAATCTAAATCTTATGTTACATGTGTATGACTTGCCCCTATAGGTATTGCTTTAGATGGCAATTCTGAAAATAGGAAAGATTTCTTATCTCACCTCACCCGATAGCAAATGTCATATGTGGGTTTAATAAAAAGAAGCTTTATGAAAGATTTTATGACTAGAATCTTCACCCTCATCAGCCTGAGCCTTCTTTTCCAGCATTTGTTTTTTGCCCTTCCTAAATAATGAGCAATGCATGCCATTTCAGGTTTACAGGAAGCTCTTGATTCTCATTTTGGCTACCCTGTGTGTATTAAAAGTCTTCTCAGAAGCTTCAATCACAGACATTGAGGCCAAAACACATCTTTAGGTCATTTATTCTGTAAATGAAACTACAGTTTTTCCTAGTTTTCTTTCAGTTACATTTTCTATGGAGTAGTCAAGGATTTATTCAAAATCATGTGATCCCTAAAATAATCATTATTCCCTATATTATGGCTAGTATTATATCCCATGCACTTTCACTTACAGGCATGTCTGTCAAAGGGACCATTTTTCAGCCTCACAGCTCCCATGGCTCTGTCACTTTCTTACTTACAGAGGCCCAAAATGGAAACTATTTTTCTTTTCATTATGAGCTGTCACTTTTTCATCTTGGCACTGAGATGATAGACTTCCATTCATCTTCTATATTACCTCTCCTGAAGCCTCTGACACAGACTGACACAATGCAAAATGCAAGAGATTTCGGAGTATAGGTTGGCAATTTCTGGGAAAGGCATTTCCTTGTCTTGGTTTGTTGTTTTAAATATATATTGAAAATGCCAAGCTGTATGGTGCGTTGGAAATGTTAGTGAGGATTCTCTGTTTTGTATGATCATTATAAAGCAACACTATCAGATCCTGAATAAGAGCAGTTGGATTCAGAGTGGGATGCTGTTGCTTTCACATTTTTCTAAGGGCAATGGGGGAAGAAGTTTGCTACAAATCAGTGTTGATGTGTGGGGATAAGAAGGTTTTGGTCAGCAAGCTTTCATGCAGTGCTGCACATAATAGCAACCAAGCCACTGCCACATGGTGAGTCCAGTGGAAACACTGGGAAGTGCCTGCTTAAACTGCGGTGAAGTGACTGAGTTATTTTGAGAAAAGGATATGATTTCAATCAGCCTTAGAGCAGAAAAATCAGACACCCATTCACATGCAGTGAGACTGTGTGGAACTTGGGGACAAACTTTCACAAAATTCATGCTGTATTTGTCTCTGTGATTTCTGAACAGCCAATGTAAAAGATAATATAGTGACCTATAGTAAGGACACTATAAGGTACATACTCCTGTATTTTTTATGCATGACAGCCTTGAAATCCATCCAAACACTGGAACAGCTTCTATTCTCACATCCTCCAGTAAAGCCAAGGTGTGAACAGCAGAGGAGGAATGCATTGATGAAACTTTCTGCATCCCAGAGATGCTGGACTCTCCTGGATTGAAAAAAATCATTCTGCTGGGAATCACTCCAAAATTTTTGTAGTTTCTGGGGATATATTAGGCAGACACAAAAGCCATCCAAGGCAAAGCTGAATTCCAACAACTGTTACTTACCTGCTTCTGTCAAACAGGACTATAGTACCAAGTTTTGGTTTACTTGGCACCTATCACATTAATAAAAGAATCATTAAGAATGAACTTGCCGAGGATCTTGTAAAATTTCTGTAATCTGTGGATCTCTGATTATCGTTGGGTAGTTTTATATGCAGTCCATGGAAGTCAATGAAGATATGTCCACGATGATGAACAAATTAATTCCTAGTAGAGCACCTGAGAGGAGGTCCTCATGTCATCTACACATTACTGTGGGGTTGTTTTCCATATATGTATTGGAGTGATCCTGTTTACTTCCTCAAAGATGAAATGAAGAAGTGACCTGAGAGGAAGAATTCTGAGACTGGGCCTCCAGACAATGCAATCAAGCTATATTTGGTCCTTATACCCTACATGGTTCTTTTTTGTATACTCCAACAGTGCTATGTGTTTTTTTGCTGTTCTCTGGGGGACATAATAGAAAGTATCAATTTCATGCCTTAAAAACTCTACTATAAGGGGCTGCATTTTTGATACTTGGTATGTGAAATAAAACCAAATCCTACAAACACTAATTATACAACAGAGGTATAGGAGTGTAGGTGGGCCCAAATAAGATCTACAGACAGTATGAACGTGTCACGTAGCTGTAGTGAGTGGGATGCTTTTGCTTAGTGTGGGTGTATATCACTCTGAAGGACTCGTACTGGAAGCCAGGGAGCACAGTCTGAGGTGGAAACCTTTTGTGGAGCAGATGTGGCCTATGAAAAGCTGCGCTGTCAACTGGCTTGAACTTGATACTCAGATTTTTATATTTCCCCTGAAACTTTAAAAGAAGTCAAAAGCTACTGAAAAATTATAACATACTTGCCTCTCTTAAGACAAAAACATAGAATCATAGAATCTATAATCATAGAATTATAGGATAGTTTGAGTTGAAAAGGACCTTAAAATCATTCAGATCCAAACCCTCTGCCATGAGCAGAGATAAGTCCCAGGCTGCTCAAGGCCCATCCAATCTGGCCTTGAATGCTTCCAGGAATTGGGCTTCCACAACTTTCCTGGGGATCCTTGCCTGTCCCTTATCCCTCAGGACCCTCAAGTCCACAAATTTATGATCGCTGCAGCCCAGGCTGCCTCCAATCTTGATGCCACTAATGGGTTCACTTGCATTGGTGGCCATCAGGTCCAGTATTATACCTCGAATAGGGGTGTCTATTACCTGTGTTAAGAAATTATCACCAATTCACTAGGAATCGCCTGGATTGCCTACAGCTTGCCGTGCTTCTTTTCCAGAAGATGCCAGGGTGATTGAAGCACCCCAGCAGGATAAGAGCTTGCGAGCATGAAGCCTCCTGTATCTGGAAGAGGAAGATATCATCAATACGCTCCCTTTGATCAGGTGTCATGTACCAACTGCAAGGTTCCTTTTGTTGCCTAGGCCCCTTATTCTCACCCATAAGGTTTTGACCTTCTTGCAGCTATTTTTAAGGGATAGCTCTTCACACTCTATACATTTTCTGATGTAGGGGCCAACACCTCTGATCCTCCTTCTGGTCCATCCCTTCTGAACAATTTCTAGTCATTGATAGCTACACTCTAGTCATGGGATTCATTTCACCAGACAGTTGGCCATATCACTTCCTTGTGGAATACCCCATATTTCCCTTACGGTGCTCCGTAGAAGTTTCCTTGTTGGTTCCTACTACCTCAGGAACACCCTCCGTCTCCGCAAGACTTCAGCTGTGCTGCAGCATCCCCAGCATGCCCTGGAGCAATAGGCAGAGTGCCCATACGAGCTCTCTATGCTTTTAACCACAGTGTGTCATGCTTCTTGTCATAAGCAAACTCGATGTTATCTCCCTCCCCCTTCACACTTAGTTTAAAGGCCTGATAATGAGCTCTGCAAGCTCCTAAGCAAAAGCCCTTCTTCCCCTTCAAGAAATGGGTCTCCCATTTGATGCCTGTAAAGCAGGTACTATATAGGCCATCCCATTGTCAAAAACCTCAAAGCCATGTGTAAATAGATTGGGCCCATCTGTTCCTTCCAATGACACTGCCCACAACTGGAAAGAGGCAGGAAAAAAATTCACATGGGCTCCAGATTCCCTCACTAGCCGCCCCAAGGCCCAGAAGCTTCTTTTGATCACTCTTGGGCTACATACTTCAGCTTCATCAGCTCCCATGTGGAAAAGCAGTAACAGGTAGTACGCAAATCAAATATATACTTCATTTTCTTTACAGATGCTTAGCTAACTGTTCTTAAAAATCTCAGTTCAGAGAGGCTCCACAGCTTTACTAAGCAATCAAAAATGGTGCTTCACTTTCTCTTCTACTGAGAAATTTAATCTTACTGAAACTTAAGCCCTTTCTTTCTAGTTTATGTATGTGGAGAACAAAGATTCACTTCCCTCTTTGCAATAGCTTTTCATGCACTTGGAGACTGTTATAATGTTTTTCTCAGTCATCTTCTTTTTTAAAAAGCCAAAAAACTCTGTATCTTCTTATTTTTCTTTGCAGGTAATATTTTCTGGATCATTCTTGATGCAATCCATTGGACTCCCTCCCATGATTAGAGTTTTCTTGAAAAAAATGTTTCACCATAGAACATAATTAAAATAGAGTAGATTAATGACTTTGTGTGTATTTCAAACTATATTCATGTCTTATGGTCTTGCTTCACGATGAATGGGTAAATGCCTGATTCTGTTTATACAATCTTGTTTTAATATCTCATAAGGATAAGAACACTTGCATGTGAAAGGTTATCCTGCTCTTCAAAGACTGAAATTAAAACTTTAAATTTTTTAAACATTCTCGTTCATTGTGAGGGTTTGTTGGGCTGTCAAACTAAGTTATATATAAAAGTTCCCGTCTCTCACAAGACTTTCCCAAGGCTAACAGGCTAATACGTTAGTCCACTTGTTACACTGCATAAATTACATGCTTTTATTCAGAGTTGCTAGTTGTGACTACTCAGTACTAATTGCCACTTAAGAAACTTATGCTTTATGTAGAAAAGAGTTACAAACAGAAAATGAAACCCAGAAAGTACAAGAAAAGGAGATGAATAGAGGACAAAGAATATCAGCTACAAATTCCAGCACTACTGGAAATTTCATTGAATATTCTACACATTACACATGAATGAAGACATGTAAGCTGTCTTTCAAAAAAGAACTAAAGGAATTTGAAGAGTTTTTTTTTTGATCTTGGAAAGAGTGGTACTTTTTAAAGGGACTGGTTTCATAGCAAAAAATTTAAAACTTTGGAGAGAAACTTTGGATCCCTTGTAACAGAGTTGAGGCTAAATGCATGAGTGGTTGGAATAATTTCAGAGAGTTCAATGACTCTCTGATGGTAGATTGGGCTACAATAGAAATCAAAGACTGAAGAGTGAGACAAGACTTCTAGAATACTCTGCCCTAAACTTAGAAAAACTGTAAAAATTTATCAAGTTAAGGGGCACAGCAAGAGAAAAGTTCAAGTTTTGGCCAGAAGAAAATAACATAAACCAATACTGATGTATGAAATATATGAACATAAAAGGATGAAAAATCCACATAAGAGTCTTAAAAATGTGATGTGACTTTGTAAGAGGCATCATGAAGGACATCTGAGACCATGGAAGAAAAATCATGTGAGTTCAGCCTTTTGGAAGTAGCTGCTTTATTTATAAAGATCAAAAATATTTTCCATAAGTTCTCAGACAAAGACTGAAAACACCTGAAAGGAAGGCAGTGTGTCTGTTGTGCAAAAAGCTCTTGGGAACTTAGAGCTTTGAACAGAAAATGAACTCCTCTTGTTTATACTATTTGCAGGTTAATAGAACCACTGAAGTTATGGCAAAGGATTTTGTAAGAAAATTGGTCATATTGAATACCAATAAGTGGAATTTACATTTAATCTGGAGATTCATGTCTTCTGGGATGATGGTAAGTGAACTAGATGTGAAAGTTTAGCAATATTTCAGAAAGAAAAATATTTTTGTATTGTCTTTGAAAGTGAGACCGTCTGAGTGGGAAGCACTGCACAGGCAGGAATAAAGGACGTATCTGGGAAATGGAAAAGTAGCAAGGGAGGCATTTGACCTGGCAGTGTAGTCACAGCAGTCACACATACTTCAGTAAGTGGGAAACGTCTACGCTGCTGTTCATTGTGATTGTGTTTTGAATAAGTAGCCCATAGCAGACCATGATAGTCCAATCCAAGGACTTACGCAAATTTCTGCCCATGTTGTGCAACCTGTATAAAAAACTCAGATGTGGAGAAAACCTGCTGACTATAACCAATCAAGGTTATTCAAAACCACTAAGGGATGTCCACGGGGACCCCAGGTCGTGATGTACACTGTCCTATAAAACTGTTAGATCATGCTGTTCTAACTCTGGGCTTTGAAAGAGCTTGCTGTTATAGTTTCCTAGTTTATCCCTCCAAAAAAAGAACCTTACAATTAAATAATTAAATGCAGAAGAGTGGGTAGATTGGATGCTGATTTCCTGAAGACATCAATCAGCTTTGGAATACAATGTGAAATTCTAGTTTATCTCTTTTCACACAGTTTGCCTTTATTAGGTTGATTAAATTTTGATTAAGAGTTGTATGGCTTCACAGTATTGTTGCATTAACACATGAACTGACAATTTTATCCTGTTTCAGCATATATCTTAAAAATGATTGGAGCATGAAAAAGAAAAGACAATAAGTGCTGTTACAAGGACTTCATGTTTTCATGCCAAGTTTAAGGAACAATGATTCTTAAGTCAGCCTGTGTTTAGTTGAGCTTCAAACAGAAAAAAAGTATGGCTTTTGTGTTTTCACCCCATACTTCCTTAGGTCTTCTTAATTTTTGTGCATTGATGCAACTTCTATTATCATAAAATTTCTAGTATATTTAAACAACAGTCTTCTCCACATATGACTTTTCTAAATTGCTAAAACATCACTTAGTGATTACTTTCTGCATTTAACTTGTGGAGTGTCTGAGATCTCCCAGATGTCCATAACCCAACTTGTTCCCAGCACCTGCTGTGCTCTGTGATGCTCCCAGCAGACGTGGTTCTTTGATTATGTAGACCAAGAAGCTAGATGAATCATTCTGCAACTTCTTTCCATCTCTCTACCCAGGTTTTCTCTTATAATGGACTGGAATAAAAGAAAAGAGTGTCAAGGTATGACTGGGATACACCTCAGGCTATAAAAGGAAACACTTGTACATCTCAGCCTGTCTTGTCCTTGAAATTATCTTCTAATCAAAAAAAAAGTATGTCAGTGACTGCTGAAAAAATATGAGAAGCAGTCTTTAGCATATCTATTGAGGTTGACATAGTGTTTTATTATACTCATATGTAGCCGTTGTAGATTGGACCCGAAACACTAAAACACTAAATTACTTTTCGTACTCTGCTAATCTAACATTGCAAGAGAAAACAAGACTGCTTCCCTTCTTTTAGTTTTAATAAATGAATACTAGCTTTGGTTTTTCATCCAGTCATCCTTTCCAATATCCACAATTCTTTTCATTTTTTGATGTATAGGTCAGACAAGCACTGGCTTGACATAGCACTAAAACCATGATTCAGGCTTCGCACACAGATGTAAGGTCACAGGCAGCTCTGCTGTGTGAACGAAGAGCCAGGATACCCTACCCAATACTGATGAGGAGAGGAGAGAGTGTATTCTGTTGAATATGTCCCTGCTTAGAGGAATTAAAAGATAAATTGTCTTGTCTGTATATTTGCAAGTGTGTATTTTTCCTTTCATACTTAGATAACACGATTAACATACAAAGATCTAAAAAGGTGGACTCATACAAGTGTGTGCACACACACATATGCATGCATATATAAAATACATATGTGTATACATACTGGAAGTATATTTTCTTTTCCCATTAACCAACTTTGGAGGAACTCGGAGAAGACTTATTTAGAATGTTAGGTGTTTATGAAAATTCAGCTGCTGGAAATTATTCTCAAAATATGTCTAACATCTTGTTAGATTAGATTTATTTGTGATTTTGTGTTTCATGTTTCTTATTCCTGAAAAATGTGGAAATTCTTTCTGTTATTTGGAGGGAGCGGAACGATGAAATTTCCAGACCTTCTTGCTTCTGATTAGTGAAGCTGCAAAATCTCCAAAGATGATTTTCTCATATCTATTTTGTCACTTCTATTACCAGAATATTTATCTGAATTATACTTAAATAATTTTACATCACCTTGGTACCATATAAAGGATACTGAACTGTGTTGAAGAAGGACCTAGAGAACATTTCCTAGTCAGGAAGTTCCCATAATCATTGTAAATTACAAAATATTTACAAACTTCCCTCAGTTAACTTCTGACAAGAGAAACTAAGGGAGCATGCCCAAAGTTGACCAGACACCATAGAACAAAAGCAATTTTCATTTTTCAGGACTTGTGTGGTATGAAAGAGAATAGCCCTTAGATCTAGTGTTCGTCTGCAACTGTGTAGTCCATCATTTATTTCAGAATAGAGGTATTCCAATGTGAAATCAGTCCCCATCATGCTCATTTTGTTTTGCAGAATGTTCAGGAATTAAGTGATATAAAGTAAAGATAGATCTCGCCTCTTTTTTTAAAGAAAAGAGAAATCTTGGTCTCTAACCTTCTGAAAATATAAAAAATAAAATGTTATTTGCTATTGGTATGACTGCTTAGGCATAGGTACTGTGATGCACATTGTAATTGAAGAGATTATTTTCCCTTCCTTTATGATCATAGGAGTTTGTAAAATAATACCTGCGTACTTGTTTTCTTTCAAGAAACAAAGGAAGACGGATGAGGGAAGGAGTCCTGCAGCAAACCATAGACCCAAGGGGTAAAGTAGGAAACCAAACACAGAGCAAGATCAAAGGATACTTTGGAAGGACCAACAGAACCTGCACTCTAAGCAGTCAAGAAATTGAAGCTGACACAAAGTCAGTTAAATAAAGTGCAGAGCTCATCTGCTGTCAGCAGCAAAGGGTAGTCAGTGCTGTATTTCTACTTGTAAATAAATCTCTGCATGTAACACAGGAACAGAAAAAAGCACCAAGAGTATCCTGTCACTATAAATAAAACTCACTGTTTCACATAAGGGGCTATGTTTGTATCATGGAAACTCCTAGATCAGCTTCAGCTGATGTACCTGTATAGTAGCATAAAAATAGCTGAAAGTGGAGCATATTAACTTTCAAGGGAAATGCCAGCAAAGTTATCTCCACCAAACTTAAGAAAACCCCATTCTTTATTTCTCAACTTTGTCAAATTTCCCTAAGGAGCCCAGTCTAGTGGAGGTTGACAGAAGGAGAGGAAGAGGGGATGCTAATCAATGTTCTTCTGTTTTAGAGATCTGTCTCATTTTCATAACTGCATTGAAGCTCATATCTGTACTTCTCACTATATATGTCCAAGATGGGAGAAAGGGAGAAATCTCTATCCTGTTGAAAACATGGGTTTTTTAGGGGAAAGAATCCAAATTTCACTAGACAAGAAATCAAACATCAAATTGCAAGGTGGCTTAGGCACCTCTGGAAATGTGAAAGTGCATTGTTTGTAGTCTTTTCTTAAAGAATCTTTACATTAATTAATTGCTTTTGAAAATTCAAAAAATCTCAGAGTTGTTAATGATGGAAATCACATCCATCTCTTCTTAATTTTCCATCCACTTTGTATCAAGAATCCAGAGTAGTGATTCTAAAATTAAAATACTTTTCTTTTTATTCAGTTGCCCAGTTGTATAAGAATATACATCTCACTTAATGTTAATTCTTTGTGCATGAAAATGAGATTTAGTAAATACAGCTGGTAGAGATTGTAGTACAGACAAGTGATCAAAGGTAAATTTACAGTTTCAGATGAAATGAAGAGCTCTGCAAACTGCATTTCAGATGTGTTGATTAGCCTAATGCTGAATACAAAAAGAACCTATGAGGATTTCGTCAGATATAGGCATGTATACTTGAGAAACTAGTATTTAATCGAATTAATCCTATCCTTGCTTCCTCATAGCTAGCTGAGGCTCCTCTCAGAAAGAGACAGAATAACCCTCTGAAGGTACTGGGACCATTTCTACCAACTATAAAAATAACATCAAAGGCATTTAAGGCTTAACACTTGCGTCTTGGACTCCTAAATTTTGGCGGAGTGAAATATCCTCTTGCTAAACCAGGTTCTTTGACCCAAACCAAAGTGACAAATAGTGAGAGAAAACAAGTTTGACAAAGTTTTTCTCTAGCTCAACATTGAGAGAAAGAGTTAAGTCATTTACTGGCTATGTAAGTCAGACATAATACTCAGGTTATCTGGAATGAAATGGATCAGCTATTGTTGATCATGGTCACAGATGCCAGTGTGGTGTGTCCAAAGCAGTAACACAGCTGAATCAACAGCATCAGTGTCAATCTAACATGCTGGCTATACCAAGCTAACCAGTGAAAACAGGCTTCTTTTGCTGGTTTACATTTGATTTGCTTCTTTTCCTGCTTCCATAAAGAAAGCAAGGAATTTTGGGGGTAAATAGGCTTCTTTGCCTGGCTGCGGACCAAAAGAGAATGTACAAAGCAGGGCTTACAGGCTATTAAGATGATAATTGCATATAGAACTGCTAGAGCATGGAATCATTTCAGACTAGTCCACCTGAGAAATTCAACTTCAGTAAGCCTGAAGAGTGACTGAAATAAATTAGGAGATCTGAAAGATTCAGAATTGCATCAAGCCTAGATGAGCAAGAGGAACTGAATCAGATAAATACATTAATACACACATGGTGACGGATGAGGCAGATGACATTTTATGCTCCTTTAAACTGACTGATGAAGATTAGACAAATTAGAAATAGCTGTGGACAAGTTCAAGAACGTCTTCTAACACGCACTGAAAGGGAATCTTAAGGAGAGGATATTAAGTATATGCATGGAGTGGAGAAAAGGGTCCCTGGAAGAAAATACTGTGATGCCTTTGAAAGGTTTAGTGGACATATGAGGCTCTACAAGGTTAGGTGAGACATGGCAATAACATGGAAGGTCTCACAACAAGAATAAAGTGAAGGACTTTTCAGCAAGGGGAATTAAATTTACACCTTGACATAAAAATGCTTTGTAAAAAATGATTTGTGAGAAGTTGACAGAGAATAACAAACTGTTAGAAAAGGGAAAGGCAGTTCAACTGAAGTGCCTGGTCCAATCTGTGCTCTCTACAAAAGAAAGATGTATAATGAGAGGAAGAATGGTGTTATGTGTCCTGGGATCTACAGAGTTTTAGAAATATTATATAGAAAGGAAGGGGGAAAAAAACATTATTTGAAGGACATTTTCATTACTATTGTCTA
Source organism: Clamator glandarius (assembly GCA_033459285.1). Lineage (NCBI taxonomy): Eukaryota > Metazoa > Chordata > Aves > Cuculiformes > Cuculidae > Clamator > Clamator glandarius. The sequence continues at coordinate 314,869 of JAUNZM010000482.1, read as the reverse complement.
GCTTTAAAGATGGATACAAAGACATGGAGTGTTCTAGTGAGTTTTGTCACCCAGCCTGAATGTGGAATCCAGATGGCATTTCATTCATAATCAAGTGGTGGCACTTTGGCTCAATTCCTGGACTACCTGAAGTTACGACTTTCTGCTGCACATCAGCTAGGAATTAAAATATGCCCACAAAAAAGAGAGTAAATATTTAAGAAAGATAAAATTTACTTTGATTGAAATGTTTGCCACTGTGGAATTCATTCTTAATGAATGTATGGCAATTGTATTTACATCGACTGTTGTGTTAAATTAGGTATATTGACAGTCAATCCAACAGCTTTAAAGAGTTCCTATGAGGTTTTCTACCTGAAACATTTGGATTCTTTCTAAGAAAATTCTGATATCATTTTTCTTTGCGTTTTCCATGAACAGTTTAATGGGTCAGTTTCTGTACATTTGGAATATAGGTATTCAAGTGAATCATTACCTTTCTGTATATAGAGAGGTGGATTAATGGAATTCAGTGCTACTCACAGAGATTAAACCAGATCACGTGTAGTGGCAACAGAATAAATACCTTATAATTTAGTTGCAGAAGATGAGACATGACCTATCTGTCTAGTCAAGCAGGGCAAAAGACAATGGAGCATCATGTCAAGGAAGCAAGCTCAAGGCATCAATTTGGTATCCTCCTCACTCCAACTACTAGCAGCTACCTTTTGAGATGTCACTTTGTCTTTCTTTTGCTTCTTAAATTAAGATGCTCTCCTTATCCTAAAGACTCATCTGCTCCAAGGTGAGGTCTGGAAACAACCAGCCAGAGTCTATGTTTTCTCTTTTCTGCAGAGAAGTAATTCTGTAAGTTTCTCTGGTTAGTATCCAAAGACTAACAGTGAAGAAAGTCTTCATCTGTGTTTTATGAAATCATGACAGCTTGATATTATCACAATGTGGCATTTCAGAGTCCTGCGGGGGCACGGTTGTTACCACTTACAAAGAACAATACAATGGTGTTAACTGTGCAAATCATCAAATTCAGACAATTATCACTGTCACGTATCTTCCTGAAAGATAAAAATATTAAACAGCACAATTTAAAATGCTAGCATATTGTTAAATACGTCTTTTTAAAATAACATGTGATTTTCAGATGAATTGCTTAAGATTTATGAAAGTAGGGAAAATTTCTGTTGCTGAGCAAGCTTACAAGAAGAGAGGGAAAATATATTATTAGCAAAGAAATACATTTTATTTTATTGAAAAAAATATGAAAGACCACTCATTCCTCCCAACCACATGGTCTGTAAGAGCTTTTGTTATGGTAAAACATAACTTTAATTTAATGTCTTTTTACCTCAACTTGATAGTGGGTCAGTAGTGAATTTCAATATCCATTAAAAAGAAAAAAGTGTACTTTATAAAAAATAACTTTTGTAATACTTTAATTTCTGCTCTTTTTTTGTCTGAAGCTTTTCTTCACGTTTGACTTGACTTTGTAAATAACTTCGGAGTTCATAAAACTATATTTTTAGAGGTTGTTATTAACCAGAAATAAAAAGAAACACCACCCTATCTATAAATTCTGCAGAGAAGATTGGAGAAACGGTTGACTCAGAAGTCTTGAAAAGCAGACATATTGTAGCTATTTAAATACTAATTTAATGTCCAAATTTATGCATGAATACATGAAAATCCTGAACATAATCTTCTGAAGTTTTAGTCTGCTAATATTTAAATCCAGATTAAGGCAACTCACTGGTCTAAATATAACTGAGGTTGCCATATGTCATGTATGCATATTTCATACTTTGTTTACCCAAGAAACAAGATTTGGAACTTATTCTAGATACAATGGGGGTCTTTTGTTAAAATAGTCTAAGTGAGGTTGACAGCAACATTTACTGAAAAGTTTTCACATGTTTTTAATAATAATTTTCTGTGCTATGTGTCTGTTAATAGATGGTTTTCATGTCTATTTGTGTGCATATGTATGCTTGTTGTTATTCTGAAATCTTTCTGTGACTGATTATAGGGTTTTTTTCAAAATGAAATTATTTGCTTAACAAAGAAGATATCTGAGATCATAGCAGCTGAAATAAATAAATATTTCATCTTGGAACAAAGTGCTTTAACATGTTTTGCTCTGGATGCAGGTGCAAAAAGCTGACCAAAAAGGAGAAAAGGGATTTTGTTAGCTAATCTGGAGTGGGAGGGGTAGGAAAAAAGCAGTTTATCCAGGCTTTGATGTGACAGAAGATTGCAATGTACTGGAACACAAAGCTAGCCTGTAGTATGTCATTGAGTATGAAGAGGATACTGGTACTGGGTGAGAAGTCTGGATATGAATATGGGAGGTTGAGACAAATGTCTGGGACAAAGTGACATGGAGAATAATAGGGAAGAGGGACAAAATAAGCAAGGTGAAGTTCATCACATAAAGGGCATTTGAAAAGCAGAAAGAGATGGGATGTATGTTTTATGACTTGCTGTTGGGATCCTGTGGATACTCATAGGTTTTCATGTCCCTGCCACACTTCAGTCGGGATCCCAACCCAACTGTGCCCCATGAGCCAGGAGCCTCATTTCAGCTCAGCCCTTGCCCACTGTGCCCATGCTGTTTTACTCTCCACCCCTGATGTCTTGGTCCAGCCCCTGACCAGTGGAGCAGCAGAGGAGGAGGTTGTACAAGCAGACCTCGGAAGCAATTGTGAACGTGTTAAAAGAACTAACAGGTAAAACTAGGTCATAGTACTCTCATATAAAAACACACTCTCAAAATTACATAATATTTTTCAGTTTCACCTTGTGCCTTGATATCTCCACTTATACAGCACGTTGTTAGTCTTGTGAACATAAATATATTCATGCCTACAAAGCAGACAGATGGTATATTGATGAGAACCGCTGAAAAGCTTGGGAAGAAAAGCATGATTCTGTCTTCAAAATAAAAGTTGATTAATATGTAGAAAACATACCCTAATACTGTATTTTGCTTTATGAAAAAAAAAGGAAAGCATTTGATAAGTGCTCACTGAACAGGTACTCTCCCCTCAACAATGAGAAATGCAGTGTGCAATAACTAATAACATACTAAAATGGACTCAATTAAAGAAATGTCTTGTCTTAACTACTTTGCTTGTGTATATGTCACTTATTCAGAAGCAGACTGACATTACAGCTTATGTTTCTATTCATACCTTCATCACTAAAAAACTAATGTGCGGATGTTTTTTATTGCCCCATATTTATAGGAGTGAAGTGTGATGCCATACAGTTTGGAAGGTGTAAAAGTTTCTATGATCTACCAAATGCAGAGGGAACTGCCCCTCTCCCGCAATGAGAACATTATTTCTCAGAGGAACCCCAAATGCCTGTTGTTAAACAAAACCATTATTCTTTGTATTTGAAAATAATTTTTGAATAAGTGACAAAGTATTTTGTTGAGCTGATTAAAAAAGAAGATACCTTTTCCTAGGTCACAGTTTCATGATCAAGGTAGACCCATTTGAGCAACTCTAGAGCACTGGAGAAACTTGCTCCCGAGCTTTGTAAGTTACCTGGTGGTTAGCTCTGAACTTGTATAACAGACAAGGATCAGAACTGGACAAAAGATCATTTCGGTAGCTCTAACAATTGCTTATGTAAAAAATTGTTCTCACCTTATTATGACACAGAAAGGAACACAATAAATTGCCTTAACTCACTTCTGCTCATGTTTTTCCTCAGGAGTCTTCTGACCTTAAATGAAATGGCTGAAATTAGTCGGGCATTTTATGTTTCATACATTAGCTCTTGACAGTTGTTCAGTACATATTTCTGAATCTGTTTACGTAGTGGGAAAAATTATATCTACTTTCCATAGCCTCAGCCTTTTCTTACAACTACTACATAATGACCCTCGTCTGGTCTAAGAAAACAGCAGCTGAGCCAAAGACCAAATTATCCATTGGGCTAATTTTATATACCACAAACACTCAGTCTAATCATTACTTAGATATTCTGGGTACGATACATATGTGCTCATATATGGGTAAAATTGACCGTTGTAATTGATGTAAGCGACTGATCAATATGAGGAATTAGTGTCAGAGTAAAGGCTCTTTCTATCTATGTACATGTCTCTAAATTATTGCCAAGTTGTATTAAATCCTAAATTTGATAAACCATTGTGATTTATCTCAAATGAAAGTAAGTGAACAGGGAAAGCAACAAAGCCTTTTATTTCCCATCCCTCTCCTTTGAGGTGTTTGACATCTTGCCTGTTTTTCATTTCTGAACTGCTTTTGCTGGCACACAGCTGCCTTCTTTTCCTGTTTGTGTCTTTGGGTGTTTGTTTTATTTTTATTTTTATTTTTCATTTTTATTTTTCCTCCTTGGAATTAAACTGTTTGTCAAATGTGATAATGGTTAGAGTCACAACGTAAATAGTTAATGATGCTGTTGTTTCCAAAGGATTTCTCTGGGTGTAATATCCCTAATCTTTATGCAACCATATACTTGACTTGCACATTCCAAAGCCCTTCAAAGGGCAATGCTGCTGCTTGTCTAAATAGTACATGATTACCTCGGTTAGTTTTGTGGCTGTGGTAATGTTCATTTTATGCTCTCAATCTGGTTCTGAGCCATCTGAACTTGAAATTCCAGATGCCTTATCCCTAGTAGTGCTAGCTCATATACCGTGTACACATGTGTACAATGCAGGCTGCATTGGAAAGGATCAGGTTTGTTCTCAAAGTCACACCATGGTTTCCCGCAAACTATATTTGCAAACCTTACAGGAAGAAGTGTATAAGCATGGGAATAAAGAAGGCTGTTAACAGGAGCTCTACAAATTGAACAATCCTTCCTTTACTACCTTGTTTTAAGAATTCTTTCGTTCACTATTGAAAAAGTTATTGCCTCATTGCCACGTGGCATGCAGAAAACAACAAAGATAATGGGATATGGAAGCAAAGCTGCCTTGAACTATTGCCTGTTTATCCAGTAGAACAAAGGAATAGGCGTTAAGAGTTCCTTCATTTACCATAAGTGTTTCTTTGAGTTAGTCAACTCTACCTGCCTGCTAACTTGGGGATAATAAAATACATACCTACCCCATAGGGATGCTGGGATGTTTAATGAACTAATTAGCACTGTTCTGTGCTCTGATGGGAGGTGATACCTGTGTTTTTGTTTAAAGCAGGTGTAGCTAGCATTTTATCTATTGCCCGAGAAAAAAAAGAGAATTTGTACCTCATTCAGGAGGTTTTCCATTACTTATATCAGTATAAATGCTCTCAAGCCAAGCATCAAAGTGATTGCAATAAGAGTCAGTGACTATAAAAGGGAATAGAATTTGCCTGAAGAGTGTATGAGTAACCATACATTTCCGTGGACTTGTTTATGTATGCATTTAGCCATATATCAAAGCATTGTCATCCAGTCTTGAAAAGTTACTGCTTTCTATACAGCACACAAGAGCTGCTTTTTCAATGGGTATTGTTAGTTCTTAACTGCGGGGGATGGGAAAAGATACAGAAGGTCTGTACTGGAAGCTGCAAGAAGAATTTAAGTAACTAGATGATTATTGTCCTTGCCATGTGGTAAAGACCCTAAGGTCAACCCTTACTTCTTATACAATAATAAATCTGTAATGGCAAGGAAAAGTCTCAGATCTATCCCTCTTTCAAAAAACAGTGGTGTATTATGCCAAGACACGGGCTGAAAGATGCATTCAGCACTCAGACTCATACTGAATTGTCTAGATTACTATAAATCTCTTCAATTTCTTTGCAGTTCACTTGCAGAGCTCTTTAACATTGTTTTTGTGGTTATTATTACTATTATTATTGTTATTACTAGGATAACTATTATGTTAGTACCAAGTTTTTGATAAATTCTGTTGACATCAGGTTTTCAATCTAAGCCATGGGTAGTGAAGGTCTAGTCAATATACAGGATAGGGTCTAGAGCATCCATATGCAGGGGTCTATTTTAAGGTGAAATTAATGTTTTTCTAGACTTTGCTGGCTGTTTTGACTAGTATTCTTTTAATAATACAACAAATCTATATCACTTTGTTAAATGCAGGTTTGTAAAATAGATATCTGAGGTCTTACTCCAAAACTAGTCTTTCTCTATATAGGAACCTATTTCAGTAAGTATTAAATGATTTTTTTTTAATGTAGCCAAATGAATTTGAAATATGAAGATGAAAACACCAGAGATTCTAAATGCTGGATTGATTCTGTTTCTACCTCAGCCTGTGAAGCCCATTGGTAAAGAGACAAACCCTGGTGATACAATATCCCTTCAAAAAGAAAATGCAGTCTGTAGTATATGCATAGGCAGACATGGTTTGCACCTTCTTTGCTGCACATGCTCTGTGAGAACTAAGCTTAGTTCCAAGTCCTTAGGCTAACCTAACTTTCATTAAATTCTATGTAAATTATGGGAATACAATTGAAGACTTGGCCTTTCACTTCCTCTATCATTTATACCATAATTAGTAAGGTAACAGCAGAAGTAGCGGCATTGCCTCAATTCTTACCTCATCCACTTATATGGATGTTTGAATTAAAACAGTGCTGCAGCAAGGCAGAGGGATGCACCTGTTTCATGTGGTGGTGTCCTTTTATAAAGAAGAGAAACTAGGAAGCTTGAAACTGGGACAAGGCTGGCCTAGAAGCTGGATGTCTAGAGCATAAGTTTTCTTTAATAATCACAAAATCATTACACTTCTGGAAAGATACATGGACCCTGACATATCTAGTGTAACCATCACTGTGGGCCATGCAGGATGCTTCTTCATCTCATGGGGGGAACAAGATGCTGCCAGGATAGGTACAGCTCACCCAGTGTTTGCACCAGCCACCGAAGGGAGTTGGATATCTTCCTCCACTCACTGCAAAGGAAACCATGGAAACTGCAGAGTTGACACAGTTAATTGTCCAGAGCCAGGTGGGTTGAGCATAGAGACAATAACTCATGTATATACTAATAGCCACACGGGTTTACTTTGTAGTACAGGGGTAACTTCATATGACTGCTTGGCAGAGGATGATCAAGTATGACTAAAGCTTTCAAAGATTCTTGTACGTATTTTGGGTTGGAGAGAAGACTGACAGTAAGTCTTTTGAGTGGGTCTGAGTAGAGTTAATCTGCTGCACCTCTCAGATATTCTAGGGTATGACTGAAAGCACTGCTGTAGACATGGGCTTGTTCAGATAAAGAAAGGTATTGATTCCTGTGCCTTCTCCACAGCATCGTAGGCTTCTTACCTGAGACCATTATCCAAAGTACTGTCTGCAATTAATCTTCTGGGCAGTGTATAATCACCCAAGGTGTACAAGGCTGAGTTTCAACTAGATAATGATGCAGAAGGGGGGTGTGGAAGGGGAAGAGAGAGGAAGACCAACTTACCTTTTCTTTGCTATACCTATCAGGAAAGAAGTGCAGGCAAAGACTGGTGTCCATTGAGGTCAGGATTTCAGACAGGGTAAAGGACAAAACAGAAGTCCTCCAGACTGAGTATTAAAAATGAATGTATGTCTTTTAAATGTATTTGTACAGGAGGTAAAGGGGTTGGGAAAGAAGGTGAAACATTCCAGATGCTTGCCTGCAGTAAAGCATTTCTGGCTGTTAGTTCCAGTAGGTCATTACTGCATTAATTTGGTGTTTAATTAAATGCCTGTGCAACAGACCATTTATTTGTTATCTAATATTAGCTTTAGTTCTTATCAATTAAATGCTAGCTGAGGGCTTGATTCACTTACGTTTTATGTCCCTTTACACTCTATTTTTTTATAAACAAAAAACAAGGACTCTACGCAGAGGGAAGATTTACACCCCCAAATTTCAAAATGTGCATAATGCAGCATGCTGATGTGCTTAGGCAGAAGGTGCTGAAGCAAATGGAGATTTTTTCAAAGTAGAAGTAACTTAAGCATTTTGTTTTCAAACAATAAATGATAAACTAAATGAGTTACACAAAAAATGCTTTGTAGGGAGTGTTTCCAATGATCATCTAACCTAGTTCATGCTCACAGCTTATTTTCTTAGTGATTTTTTTATTCTTGAAAGACTTACTCAAACCAGTGTGACTTTCCCATGGGGTTTCTTTCAGATTATCCATTCTCCTTGGTCTCTCCCTAAAGAAGGGGAGGCTCTGCTATTTGTTCAAAAGCTAGGCTCCATCTCAAACTCAATTTCTGCCTTTCATGGGTAGTTATTTCTCTGCAAGACCTAAAAAAGATCCTGATGTTGAAAAGTCAGACAGGTTGCAGTGTTTTGTTTTATTTACTGTTCATAACAGTCACGCAGACCCTGTGTCTTAATGAAGTACTGACTAGTTCATCAGAAATGTTTGGAAATTATTGCAAAGATTACATTTTCAGAAGGTTTGAGCCCAGGTACTCCCACTGTCAACAGCCAGCAGAGCAAGTTTTAATGACTAGTTCAGATGTGTACTCTTGGCTGGAGTGAACTTTAGAAGTATATTCACTACACATTCAAAATAGAATTACTATAAATTAGAGCAATTGGATTACTCATATGTGTACATCTTCCTAGACAGTAGAGTATGTCTAGTTTTACTAAACTCTCTTTTCATACTACATTGAAACTCTCCAAACTACCCCAGTCGTTTTGGTCTGGCGGCTTGGCTCATCTCATTCTTAGTCTGGATTTTAAGGTCAAGCAACACTGGGTGGCATAAATGCTATGAGAGTAAATATACAGAGTAGTACTGATGTTAAAAAATCAGGCTGGCCAGAAAAAATATTGCACTCATTTCTTACTCAATCCACTACATTATGCTACATAACCTGTTAAGTCCTGAGTATGTGACAATAATGGACTGTTAATTGCATGAGGAAGACAGTTTAGAAAAGTAATTATTAAATTTTATTATCAGAGTGTACCTTCTTGTGGAAGGAACTTTTTTTACACCCACTTTGGAAGGTATGCTTTGATCTGTAATGCAATCTAAATGAATAGTCAGATCTATCTAGCTATCTTAGAGTCTCAGGAGTGGTGGCCTCTATTTTGGCTGTCTTTCTTCTGTGATAAATGTTGAACACAATTCTAGAATTGAGCCTTTTCTGCTTCTCTTTCTTACCAGTAACTATTTGATTCTTTTCAAATATGTGTTGAATTATACATCTAAAACAAATTTCCCATGGATTTTATGAAATTCATTAATTTTATGAATCTGAAAGTGATTTTCCTAACAGGCATGGTAAAATGTAGTAAAATCAGATTGCCTCTCAATGTGTTATGAAATGCTGTGTTTAGATATCAATCATTATAAAGTTGCTTATTGCAGTTTTTGAAACAGTCCTTTTAATTTGCATAGTTAAAAACATAACTGAAATTCAGGCTGCATTCTAAACATGATTGTATACTCTACATAACGTCTTTCAACGACACAGCTAAGTTCAAAATCATGCATTGCAGTTCAAGTGTTGGAGAAATATGGATAAGGCAAAGCCTTTTGTTTTGTAGATGGCAGATTTATCTTCAAATTTGTCATCATATTAAAGGTTTTGTTTTGTGCAACTGAATTCTTGAACAGTTTTTAAGAAACCAGTTGATAAATGTAGCCTTTTACATGTGCACAATGTTTGCAGGCATATATGGTTGCACAGAAGTCAAAGAGCAAGATTATAATTCAGCACACAATTTGACCCCAAAAAATCACTTAGTTTCCATTAACACCAGTGAAGCCGAGAATCAAGATCACCCTTAGGAAGTAGACATTAGTTGGTCTCTGCAGTACTGGAGGGCATTAAACACTGTGGTATTATGGGAATTACAGTACTCTACATAAGAGTTGAATTGGATCAAATCGAATTGAATCAAATCAAGTAGAATAGCAGTCTTGCAGAAAACAGCAGATGTTTACATGATTTGCTCAGCTGAGATCCAAAATTTGAGCCACAATAGTGACTGAGAAACACCAAACAAGGTCAAATCTTCTGGTTCTTAATAACATTTTTATGAATACAGGCAATACAGTCATCAAACCGACAGGGACCATTTTGTCTACTGAAAGATGCCTTTGTGTGGCTGTTAACAAGGGAGAAAAAGTAAATGAACAAAGGGTACAGGGAAAAGAAAGCATTCACTGAAAAGAATTCACAAAGCAACAATCGTAAGGCAAGTGGGACTGAAGTGGAGAGGTTTGGGATAACAAAAAAAGTGGATCTTTGGGTCTGAAAAATGTGGGGAATAGAAATGAAGGTTCAGGAGTAGGTGTGGAGTACAGGCAAAAAGAGGAAAGATGAAACTATCCAGCAACATATGATGCTGATAGAAAATAAGTTCATAAAATGCAGAATGCCAGAACGAAATGCAAAAGGAAGCCTGAGCCCTCACTCTCTCCTCCAATGCAAAGTCACATAGGAGCAGACAGAACCATGCAAAAGGAGAAGTTAATACAGAGGACAGACTTCACAAAGACAACATTTCAATAGTAGAATGAGTGGGAGACCTCAAAAACAGGGGGGAAAAATGAAGGCTCTTTGTAGAAAAAGCTGAATGCTCCATATAAAAGGGGTCTGAGAGAGTGAAAAAGCCCTTTACTTTGTCTGATGAAAGTCCCTAGTGAAACAGATGCAGTGAGGAAACGAATATATGCTCCAATTAAGGTCTGACATGAAAGGACCGACATATCTCCCTTGTGAGCACATCCAAAAGGCAAGGTGAAAACATTCTGGGGATAGACGTTCAAGGGGGTCTACTGTGTCAAATCTCATTAGGTCCAGATGGATATCAAAATGGTGGATGTTTTCAGAATTATCTGTGTCAAAATGTTGACAATTCTATGAACTACCGACCCTTTTGCTTCCATGCACTGCGTATAATGTCATCTTCGTATTCCATTTGCTGTTTTTGCTTTGGTCTTCCCTATAAATTCTTGTTATGGGGTAGATAATATGCCTCAAAACTCTGACAGTAAAATCTCAATGGATTTCAGGTACTAGGATTTTGCTGTGAGATAAAGTAATGGAATTTAATACTCACATACCTACTTCCCAACAAAACTCCTGTTTGTTCTTCACACAGATGAGCTGAGTTAATTAGATTGCCCCAGTGAAATAAATAGATGAACAGATGCCCCACTTCTGTGAAAGAAGTCAATAGAAAGAGCAAACTGAAACCTTAAGTATAACTAGAGGTCTGGAGCTCACCAGGCAGAATCATAGAATAGTTTCGGTTGGAAGGGACCTTAAAGGTCACCCAGTTCCTGCCCCCTGCCATGGGCAGGGAAATCTCCAACTAGATCAGGCTTCCCAAGGCCCCATCCAACCTGTCCTTTAACACCTCCAGGGATGGGACAACCACAACTTCCCTGGGCAACCTGTTCCAGTGCATGACCACAGAATCACAGAATCAGAGAATCACTAGGTTGGAAAAGACCCACAAGATCATCAAGTCCGACTATTCCTATCAATCACTAAACTTTGCCCCTCAGCACCTCATCCACCTGTCCCTTAAACACCTCCATTGAAGCTGACTCTATCAACTCCCTGGACAGCCTCTGCCAGTGCCCAATGACCATTTCCGTAAAAATTTTTTTCTGATGTCAAGCCTGAACCTCCTCTGGTGGAGCTTAAGGCCATTCCCTCTTGTCCTGTCCCCTGTCACTTGGCAGAAGAGGCCAGCTCCCTCCTCTCTACAGCCTCCATTCCGGTAGTTGTAGAAAGTAATAAGGTCTCCCCTTAGCCTCCTTTTCTCCAGGCTAAACAACCCCAGTTCCCTCACTGACTCCTTGTAAGACTTGTTCTCCAGCACCTTCACCAGCTTTGTCACACCACTCTCATGATGAAGAAATTCGTCCTTATATCTAGTCTAAATCTTCTCCTCTCCAATTCTTAGCCATTCCCCCTAGTCCTATCATTGCATGCCTTTGTAAAAAGACCCTTGACAGATTTCTTGTAGGCATCCTTCAGTTACTGGAATTTAACTTTCATTAACTTCCAACAACTTTAACTTTTAAAGACTGCTGTAAGTTTTGCTTTTAGTGTCAACCTTTAGACAAAAAAATAAATAGGCTTATTCCTAAAATCAGTTTAAAGACTAATTTATAAAATACCATCAGTGCAAGGGTTGTCCTTTGAAATCCATGTCAACAGAAGGAAGGAAACCTGAATGACTTTTACACCATATACTATGTGTGAAGTTGTATCACCTGTAATTTAGAGTGGTCTGTTGCTCATAACAGATTGGTCTTCAGTAAAATAACGCACAACATTTGTATTATCTTAAAGGGTATAATGAGTGGAAACTCTCACTCCCACTGCATGGTACTGGATTCCTAAAAACCCTCATCTGAGTAACATAACTGCTTCAGTATGAAGCCACTGAAAGGCAGATTTACTACACTGACCATTTTTCTTTATCTTTAGTACTTTTCCTTTCTGGATTGGAAGAGTGGGATGGGGTGTGTGGAGCTGGTAGCAAGAAAGGAGATTTGTAGATGACTACATGAAAGAGGGAGACACTCAGATCTTAATATTGATAACAGACATGATAATATGCGTAAAAGAAAAAAGAAACATAGCAATATTTCCCTGGAAATGCCTTTCAAATCTTCTCAACTACCTTTGCATCTAAATTGTTTTAAAGAAAAAAAGGGTGTCACTCAAAATTAAGTCAACTTTAAAATAAATGACTAAATGTATAAATAAATAATTTGCTTGACTATTTCACAAGGACTCCTTCAACTGATGAAGAAATCACAATTCCTTGCCAGAAACATTAATAGCACTTTTCTTTCTCATCCTCAGACTCTCCATTTTGTGCAGCTCTGTTGTCCATCTCTGCTTCCCAACTGACTTACTACCAGCTCTCTATCAGCCCTGTTATTCTGAGAGCAGTGGCCCATAAAATGAAGATAACAAGTCCCAACTCCCAGCAAGCTTTTCCTTGTCAATAAGAGATTAAAAACAGTCAGGGGCTATGCACCAGTGTTTGCAGCCAACTTTGCAAGTTTTCATCCGAAGCATCTGAGAATTTTTACCCCTTTCCAATCTTCTGCAAAAGCCTGAATTTCCCCTCATTAGGTTTCACTGTGGAGAGGACAAAAAGGTGGTGTATGACTTTTCTTCTCAGAAAATGCATCATTAAAATAGGCAGGCATGTTATCATATTGGTGTAGCTCACTGCACAGGCAGATCAAAAGGATTTTAGGAAACCTATAAAGTAACGAATATGAAATATTCGCTCCATCACTTTAGTAGTTCTTACATAATCCGCCATACAGACTAAAAAGGAAGAATTCCCATAAGGAAAATGAGACTCGCAACTACAGTTCATCCCCCATACCTTTACCACAGATTTCTATCAACGTGAACAAAGAAATAAGTGTAATTGGGAAAACAGCATTGCAAAGTCTCTTCAATTTTGTCTATCTGTGAAGAGAGAAAACAGGCCACACCCTTTCTGACATTTTTGAAGTAATTTATCTACTACTATCAAAACCCCTCTCAGATCAGACATGGGGCGAGAAAAACACTCATAATTCTCCACATGCTGAAAAGCTCTAAAATATTCTCATAGCCTAAATTCAAACCAGATCCCATAGTGTTATTCACTCTGCCCTAAAACTCCATGTAGGCACTAGATTGGCTGCAGTGGTCTCTCAGTGAGATGATTCATTGATAGATTTGACAAGGGAAGTTCAGATTTACTTCACATTTAGCTTTACACTTCTTAATTATTTTTATCTCAACACAAACACTGAGTTATATTGCTATAGCTACTTGATGCATTGTTTCTAAGCAAGTTTTCTACATAAATCATGAGTATCCTGTATTTCCATTGTCAACTAGCCTGTTCAGTTTTTAAAACAACAAATACCGTGGTAGGGAGAAGGAAAGAAGAATAAGAAAGGTAACAATTACAGGTTACCCTGCAGCTCTAGAGATGATTAAAAAAAGAAGCTAGCAATTCCAGTTAACAGTATTTCTTCATTTTAATAGATAGCCCTTTTACTATTAGAATTACAAGCATTTGACTTACGCACTGGCAGAAGCTCAAAGGTGACCCCTGACTGCATGAACCACATGAATTTACAGCTAAACTCTCCTGCAAGTTCTGGCATACACTTGCCAAACATATATGACTATATTTTTTAAAAAACCAAATCTTTTACAATATTTCACAAATCATTTTCTAGTTTTGGATTGGCATTCATTGATCACAAGTTGGGATATTTTGTGCTGGTCCAAATGGCTGACATGTGGCTCACAATATCTTCATCCAAATTACGTTAATCCCACTTATCCAGTAGACTTTTATTACTGAAACTTTCACAACAGTATATCCCAAAATATACTGGGAGATATTCCACTGAGGTTAGAATTAATAAAGGCTCTCCTTGTTTTTTTCCTGCATATTTTCATTACATTTCAATGAACAAATGTCATAGCTAATTACAAGTAGAACAGGAAGAAACACTGTGAGAAGGTTTTCTGAAGCAGTTGTTGCATTTTAGTGTAGAGGATGAGGCTCATTTAAGAATGCTGAAGACAAATAAAAAATAATTAAAAAAACCCAGAAACATGGATGTTTAGCCTGAAATAATCTAATAATCAGAGCAGTTGCTTAAATGTAAAAGACTTAGCCTTAGATCCCTGCACATCATTAGCTCCCTGTGGCAGAAAGAACTTTCTGTCATGTTTTAACTAAGCATCTTCATATCACCTATGATTTTTCATGTACAGACTCCTTGGACAATCAACCAGATTTGCAATGTGAACCTTAAATATCCTCTAATTTTCTCTTTCTCTCCATCTCTCTTTTTTTTTTCTTTTATTGGAGGAACATTTTGTGTTGGCAATTGCTTTTCTCCTGCTCAATATGAAATATGTATGCTGGGGAACAGATTTTCTTAGATTGCCTGTTAAAATCAAACTAAAATACATCCAGGTGACTAGAAACCTTGAAATACATAATTAAAAGATCAAATACTCATCACTGTTGTGAAAAGGTTTGTTCATTTGTGGCTGCTAAACACTGATGTAAAAGAAGAACCTTAATCAATTACTTCAATCTTAATTTTTTTGGTTGAACGCAAATGACCGCTGGTTTTGGAGTGAAACCAGAACATATAAATTAAATACATTTCTATCCAATACCTATCTGCTTCTTAGAGTGACAGAAGTCTGGGGTTTTACTGTGTTGAACACTGGCAGATGAAAACACTCAAGGGAGGAAGCCAGGTTTCCCAAATTCTGTTACTACTTCTTCCGTGAACTTACATATAAATTTGGGTCATCTCTTCCAAAATTTATAGTTTGATATTTGGCAAGATAGTTTCCTAATAAAGTTAATAAATGTTCCAGGGAGGTACTTAGTTCCAGATTAAACTCCCATATTTTGATGACTATGTCATGATCTTGTGTCCTCAGATGGCTTGAAGGTGTCTTTTACCCCTCTGTCAACCCCTTGCGACATTTTTAGCTCACCCCTTCCTCTTTCCCCTGACCTCTTGCTGCCTTTGCATCAATCTATTGTAGATCTTCTATTATTGATGAAAGTCACATGTGTATCTCCCAGAGATTAAGAGCTATTAGAATTTGCTGTAGGTGACGTCTTCCTAGCACTTAAATATTTTGACCTACATTCAATTATACTGAGCAAAACTGTTGTCAGAAAACTCCTGTAAGGTTTAGAAAAGGTTATTTTCACACTATTTGACAGATGTAAAGACAAAATAACTAAGATTACAACCTTGGTTAAAGAACTGCACACTTCTAAGGCTGCAAAAATAGAAATCTGTGGTGAAGCTAAGATTTTTCAAGCAGATCTATGATGATGCCCAACCATGTTCTACCTGAAGTGACATCTGGTCACATAGCTCTGAAATCAGTGAAGATTTCCAACAGGTTACATAGCTGGTTCTTTGTTTCTGTGGTAATTTTGGCATTCAAGGGAAAGATTGTTATTGTAGTGTTATTTAAGGTCAACAGTATTTCCCTAAAAATAATAACAATAAGAAAAAGTAGAACAATATGTTATCTCTTTATTGGTAAGACTATCTGAAAATGAAAAGTATTGATTATTTTATCATTTTTGCTGGCAGACAAGAATCTGGCCAGATAGTAGTTCTGAGTACTGCCCTTTTGTGCAGAAATTTATTGTATTTCTTACAATGACATACTTGGAAGTCTACAAGAAATTGTTGGGGATTTATTGAAAAAAACCCTTGGGGTGCAGATGTAGAGGCTTTTTCTTTTTGCTGGAAGTCCCAGGATAGGAACAGTCATAGAGCACTGTGCTCAAAAATGCAGAAGGAACACCACACGCTCAGAAACTTTCCTCAGTAGGGAAATCTGGAATATAGGGGATAGAAGTAACACAAATGCCAAGATACAGAACTCTACATTATGAGCTGGGTTTTGACTTCTGCCATTCACTCCTCTGTGCTTTTGGAAAAGCCATTCAATTTCTGTTTATTGGCTTACTTCCTCAAGAAGAAAGGTGGGTTTTTTTGTTTTGTTTGTTTGGGGGTTTTTTTATGGCAACCTTATAAACACAGCTTTTATCTACAGGTTGAACCCATTAAATATTGCTTTCCTATGTCTGGACTAGTGTTCTTCAAAAGCGAAATGCTGAAAGAAGTCCTGAATGTGTGTACGCATATGTGTTTGTGTGTGCTTTTATAAGAGAGAAAAAGCTAAAGAGAAATCTTGAAGAGGAGATCACGTCTAGCTCAAATACTCAATTACAGGCTTAAACTCCACAACCAGAGATTATTTTCTTATGTACATACAGCACAGCACATGAAATAGGTCTGAGCAGAGATGTGAGAGCACCCATGTCAGACATCATCTGTTTTTCAGCTGAAATAGTGCAGTATTTCAGCAGAACTCCAGAACTTGCCTTCTACCATACCAAAGTTATGGAATGCTTACTGATATGAAGCTATTCAGTATCAAAGACCAGCCCAAAATATTAGAAAGCACATATAAAAATATAGGACCATGCTTTATGACATGCAATATGTTGCAACCAAATATTCCATTGCAGATTTCAGCTACACAACATAATCCAAGTACTTGAGCATCTGTCTAATCAATTTGATATCCTATTTTCTTTCAAATTCCTCTCCCTTTCCAGTTTTTAATATTTGGAATAATTTTTATGTTTACAGCAGCAGATGGATCCTATATACCTGGAAAGTCATTAGTTTAATAACACCATTGGTAAGTACAGTCATTCTCAGTGAAGGGCAACTGTTACAATTATCTCAGTAATTTCACTGTGTAAATGCATTATGTCAGGACAGCATCTGAAATCATTTAATATGTTTGCTATATCATATTCATTATCAATAATACGGTTGCACTTACTCCTTGGCCCACATGTAAAAGGGGAGAAAAAATAACAAAGGGAAAGAAAAAATAACCAGTCGAAAAAAAAACCGAAAAAACCAACACCCCTAAACCTCTTAATTTTAAAAATTAATTATAAAATTAGCTGATGAAGAAAATTAATCCAAACTGACTTGAATTTGAATGCTGTCAGATGGAGGAAAAAGTGCCCTAGGTATATAAACAGGCTTCGGTAATAAATAACAATGTAGCAAGCCAAGGGGAAAGTGTTTATAAAAGGGATTTGTGTTTAGTGCATTCTCATTTGGCAGTTTCATTAATGATTTAGAAGAAGGTGTAACTACTACCTTCATGATTTTACAGAATACTAGTGTGCTAGAAATGCCAATAAAAAGATAGAGAAAAATGTAAACAAGAGAAGTAATTCTGTGAAAATTCTAGTTTTCTGTATCTTGAGCTAAACAGAAACACTTTCTCTTCTCCCAAGTCCTTAGACCTTCTTCTAGCTTATTTCCTCAGGATCTGTACAGTTCCCCAGAGCCACTTTCATATTTCTTAAACTGTCCTTCTGTATTAATCTAAGTTGCTCTGTTTTTCTCCCTTATGTAAAATCAGTGTAAAATTAGCTAAAAAAAAAAGAAGTGTAAAATAAGAATGTGGAGATGTATGTGAACTTATCCATCACTCTGATTTGTGTGCTGGGTGGTCAGCAAGACTCTGCTTTACATTGGACAGATGTTTAAACATAAATGATGGCAAACTTCACTGGCAATGTCATCAGTAAATTATTTCCTATAGAAATCAAAACATTTGGACAGTAATAAGAAATAATGGCTTGGAGTCCTGCAGTGGAAATGCAGAACTCCCCAGTGGAATATACATGTTCTGGAACCCTGAGATATGTCCTACTAACATATAAGGCTGTTTAAACCATTTCCCCTCTTTTAGTCCTGAAAAACGGGTCATTGCATTCATGGCAAGCCTTGCTGATTTATGTGTAACAGTTATTGTTTAATTGTTAAATACTGTTCTCTGCAGGGAAAACCACTGATTAAATGTTGGCTATTTCTCTAAGGTCTTCAGCTGTCTGATTGATACAAGTTTGAAAATCTTTTATTAAAAAAATACAACCCTAATTACATTTCTCCTTTTAGATTTCCTTTTTGCCCCTTTCCCTATTCTATATTAATAATGTGCAGGGTTATTTTAACCTTTGACAGTCATCTAGATATGTCTAGTAGAATTGTTCATTGAGTAGCAGAACTGATAATGACCAATGTTCCTGGGATCATGTTGATTTGCTGTTAGTGAGAAAGTTCAGACTAATGGCTATAGTTATCCATTCTCAGAAACAAGAATCAAAATTAATCTTTCAAACAAAAGACTTCGAAAAAGGGATATTGATCAGATTATACATGAGGGCTGAGAGGAAAAACTTGATCCTTGTGTAAAGCCTTTTTGATGACACTTCAGATTTGTACTACTTTGTCAAGGCCTGCTCAAAAGCACACTTAAGTCAATGGAAAGTGTCCTATTAATGTCCAGAATTGCTTTTATATGTCACTGAAGTGTTGAAGAAGGGTAGAAATGGTCCCTGGTCATTTCCACAATCTAACTGCTCTTTCTAGATTCTGATGGCTCCTTCTTAATCAAATTCTTATCTTAAAACAGCAAAATCCCTTCCCATCCGGCAACTTTTGCTCTTTCAGAATCTCTTTCTACTTTAACTGCATTCCTGTACAAGTATTAAACTCATCTCTAAACTCTGCTGCTTCTCTCTCTTACCTAACTGGCTGAAAATTACTTTTCTGTCTGTGCTGATTTATTTTTCCCTTTTAGCTAAAGAACTTATCTTCCTTTCTGCTTCTGCGCTAGTATTTCTTCTTGCCTGCTCCTCTATATTATTTCCCAGTCTTCCTGCATGAATCTTTATTTCTCTGCTGCAAGATACCGAAGGGGCGACGAGAAAGCCGGGGAGACATTTTTTATAAACACATGTAGTGATAGGACCAACAGAAATATCTAGGGAATAAACTGGAGAGGGGCAGATTAGACTAGGCATGTGGAGAAAATTCATCACAATGAAAGTATTGAGGCACAGGAACATGTTGCCCAGAGAAGCTGTGGCTGCCCCATCCCTGGAGGTGTTCAAGGCCTGGTTAGATGGGCCTTGAGCAGCCTGATCAAGAGGGATGTCCCTGCCCATCAGAGCAGGGCTGGAATTAAATGATCTTTAAGGTCCCTTCCTACTCAAACCATTCTATGATTCTATGATTCTATGATATGTATAAGCATATATATCCTCATACATACACCCTCTCTCTTTTTCTTTGGAAACCTTAGTGGGTATTTGAAAGCAGTGGAGCATATTAGAGTATTTTGGTGGACCATCTTTTTACTGAAATGTGTCAAGTCAAACCAGAAAAGCATTAAGATATATACTATGGGATTCATTTCTGAATTTCAGAAGATGTGTGGACCTAGGGATGGAATATAAGACTTCTAGAACATTTTAGGATATACAAGCCCATGGTTATGCTACAAGTTTATGAGGGGCAGCTGAGGGAATAGGGGTTGTTTAGTCCAGAGAAAAGGAGGCTGAGGGGAGACCTTACCCCACTCTACAACTCCCTTAAAGCAGGTTGCAGTGAGGTGGGTATTGGTCTCTTCTCCCAAGTAAAAAGTGATAGGAGAAGAGGTAATGTTCTCAAGTTGTGGCAGGGGAGGACTAGACTGGATATTAGGAAAGATTTCTTTGCTGAAAAAGTGATAAAGCATTGGAACAAGCTGCCCAAGGAAGTGGTAGAGTCATCATCCCTGGAACTGTTGAAACAATGTGTAGGCATGCCACTTTGGGATATGTTTTATAGTAGGCAGGGTCATGTTGGACTGAGGGCTTCTCCAGTCTTAGTAAATATATTATTCTATATAATTCCAGTCTTAGTAATTTTATAATTCTTACTAAGTCCATCCATTTTATATCCACAGAGAACTAATACAAGTGAGACCTTATGACGTATCTTCTTTCTGAACAAGAAATAAGGTTGCTTTGTTTATCACCATTCAAGAATATACTCTTGTCCTGAACCTTGTATATCCTTTTATTTAATATTTGAAGGACTGACTTGGTATTGAGCATAAATTTTGCTGCTTCGAAATTCAAAACTCATTTCACTTGAGCTGAGGAACAGTCAAACACGAGACCTTTTTAGTAAGGGGATTAAAAAGAATACTGAATAATTCTTTAACTTGTGCAGAAATATGTACTATCTGATCTTTTTCCTTACACTGCTGTGAAGTTCAGAATTTAGTCATGTGTTTATTTACCTGCTGTTTTCTATTTCAGGTTCTCTGTGAAAAGCCTTAGAAGTTCAAGACAGGACTTGGAAGCTCAGTGGCAATTATTCCCTGCTATTGATTTCTGATGGCTGACTGATGGCAACCGTGGTCTTCCTTCAAGCCTGTGCTAGTAAGTCCTGCTGTTTTTTAAGGATGACCCAGCTGAAGGGTCACTGGAAAGCACTCCCAGGAGTAGAAATTACTGGTCTGGTTGGTCTTCATCTTGCCCAGCTCTGGGAGCATCAGGCTCAGGTGTGTCAGGAATTAACTGCATCTTTTAGAGCAAAGCTCTCATCCTACTCAGTTGCTATACTGTGTGAGGCATAGCCAGGTATACAGGTTTGGAGGTTTGGCTGGAGTATGCCTGAAACCCCTGGGGACTCTTAATACATTTCTTACACAAAAGAGGAGGTATTTACCATCTCTTTCTCTTAATGATGTAGCTTACTGACTGCAAGAAAACTTGACCAGCTTGTTGAGCTTTCCAGGAGGGTCTCTGGAAGTGCAGTTTCCCCCAGTAAGCTAAGGAACAGCCACTGCCATCTTGTAGGTCAGAAAGCAAGCAATCCTCTTTGAGAGGCAGCTGGAATTTCCTTTTGCATCAAGCAGTGATACCTGCATCATCAATGTTCTTTCCATTACCAGAGTATCCTCACCTTATGTTATGCTTGTTAATGGAAAGTTGACTGTAATAGTATCTTTATTTTTATTGTCAGAATAAGCACTTTAGACTTCTACAAGCTTTTAGCTGAGGATCTCTGTAGTCATCAGAATCCTCTTCCAGTGAAATAAAGAAGCGTAATTACAGACTGGGAAAATGAATCACTGTGAGTTTAAGTGACTTACTAAAGAAAACATAGCAAGACAGTGACAGAGCCGGTAACGGAACATGGGAGTGGTAGTCAACTTTCCTAATAATTTGAAACAATCCAGGAAAGGTAAAAGATTGTATTTTATGGAACAAGTTAACACTGAGCTTTATATATTCAGGAAGACCATTTTAGGATATGGAGCCTAGCACAGCAGGAAATTGCATTCAGTGGTTCTGGAGGACCCCACCAAATTTTCCCTGTGACAGGTCATTCCATTATTGCCCACTAAAGACTTTCTTATGTCTTTCTCTGAAGCATCTGACACTTAATTCAGAGTTAGGATATTGAACTAAATGGATCACTAGTTTGATCTATTATGTCAATTCTTAAGCTCTTAGAAATGCAAAGAGTATGTAGGTCATAGGTATTCCTTACTGTACACAAAGTCAAATGTAAGTGTATGTACTGACTGTGGTAAGGGAGAACTAGCTCAGGGGTGGGGGTTTGTGGCTGTTTAAGAACTGAAGCAGAAGTTTACTTTGTAGAAGAAAGGCCCATGTACACCGTAAACGCTGTTGGTCATGTGACATTGTCATATTCTTCCATGGGTAGAAGTCATTTTCTTCCATGTCTATATTTGATTTCAATTAAAAGAAGACAGCTTGCTTAATCTTTCCTAAAAGTTGATATGGTGCATACCTGAGTGAACTGGCCAATTTCCCTTATAAATTATGTATAAAATTCACAACTGCATTTGCTTGCTGAATCTCAGATGAAAATTCAATTTCTCTTTTAGTTTATATTTTTTTTTGGTTCTTGGGATATTCATTTCATATTTTCTGCTCATTTCTATAAATGTCTTATTTATTCAAGCTCTTCATAGAGGAAAGTAATGCCATGCATTGCTGATTTTATTACTTTGGACAGTTTACAATATCTCTTCAGAACCTAACCTGTTAATTGATTTTAAAATTTCTATAAATTTCAGCCATGCTTTGGGATCATACATACTGATGCCAGGGAGACTTTTTGAAATGTCTTCTCTCGCCTCAATGGAGTTAATCTAGATGTGCATATCTTTTCTTTTCCTTCTGTCTTCCTAGTAGAGATGTGAGGAACATAAACTGCTGCTGTTCAGGCTCCTGTTTAGGGACAGTAGCATTGGGTCAAATTTAGACATGTGACTCCAGTCCTTCCTTCTTTCTCTTAAAAGCAGAGACATCTCCCTAGTATTACTACACCTCATATTTCTTACTCAAATTTTTTGCTCTGTTCCAAATGCATGATTCTACAGCATTTCAAACTGCAGGTCTTACATGGTGTAGTTGCTGCATATTTTATAATAAAATACATGACTCCAAGCTTTATTGATCATATCTACAGAACATAAATGCCAACAAAACACTGAACTCTCAGTGTCCCTGTTCATGTGTAATATTCTCAAAGTAAAACCTGGGAAGTATTTTGAAAGGAGGTTCATCCCAGGTTATTGCAAGTCCTCAATCCTAATTACAGAGAAGATTTCCCTGGAACATTACAAGTATATCAAATTCTGTTAGACTGGAAGCACAACCAACTTAATGTGGGGCAAAAGGTCTGCAAATGAGGGAAGAAACAATTAAAGAGAATTCTCAGTGATTTTATCAATGAAATATTCCGTGTTAAAAATACTCCTCTTTTTTTCCCCCATCTGAGAAGCCTACATTTGCACACAGTATTTCCAGCAATGTTTATGTCAAGAATAAAACAAAACAAAGCACTTGTTCCCTATAGGACGAGAGGGAATGGCCTCAAGCTCCACCAGGGGAGATTTAGGCTTGAGATTAGGAAAAAGTTCTTCACAGAGAGGGTGGTTAGGCATTGGAACGGTCTGCCCAGGGAGCTGGTTGAGTCACCGTCCCTGGAGGTGTTTAAGGTGAGGGTGGATGAGGTGCTTAGGGGCATGATTTAGGGATTGGTGGGAATGGTTGGACTCGACGATCCAGTGGGTCTCTTCCAACCTGGTTATTCTGTGATTCTGTGATTCTGTGATATTCCCCCTGCCACAAATATGGGCTGTTATTACAATATCAAGCAGCGTGCAGTGTGTTACCTATGACCATGAAGAGACAAGTATATGTATGTATATATTACATATGTATACATAGCATTTGTACTATACAGTGATGCTAATTACGAGGAAAAGGATTGCTCTAGGTATTGTTGTTACAAAAGCACAGAGCTGATGTAGCAAATTTTTAAGCCTAAACACAGTTAAACCAAAATGCAATATGAGTTAGTCTTCATGTTTTGATTAAGAAAAAATAACAAAAGAAAACTTCCAAGAAATTCAGGCAACCACAGCACATATAAAAGGTATCTGTAAAGATATTCTGTGCATTTTTGGGTTTTTTTATTTTTTAATTAGTTTTAAGATGAGGTTTTATTTATTTGGGGTTGGGTAATGAAAACTGGATTTTCAGTAAAATATTGGCTGAAGGAAAATGTGGATGAAAAGGAAAAAAAAAAACAAATTAAGAGGACATAGGTATCACAAAGTGGCCAGGTCTCTGCAACTGCTAAAAGCCTGGGTGGACATCAGATCAGGAGTCCAGATAAACCTGAGTAGGGCTGCCAGATTGATTGCCATAGACTTCTTATTGTGCTTACTGTCTCATTATCCTGATTTCCTGACATGCAATGAACAAGTTGCATCTGCCTATGGCTCACTGAATCTGTTTGCATCTAAGGGTTCCTCTGCTTTTTAATGAAAGACTTTCTGATAGTGTGCTGTGTATGATTTCTGAGATATAAACACATTTCATAAATCTATAAATCACCTACCCATAAAGCTCAACTTTCCAGTAGGATATCTAGTAGACAAAATATCTGTACAGGTCCTATTGAGTGGGCTACCTGCAGCATACATCTAGCATTATCACATGAGGATGTTTAACAGTTTTATTTGCATTATCTTACTTAGTATTCCTCTTCTCTCCTTTCTCTTCCCCAGATGAGAGCAGGGGGTTAAGGAAGATTCAATACGTGCTTTCAATACCAAAATCTGCTTTCCAAGTGGCAAGAAAGGAAGGCAATTTCAACATTCAGCTTCCACACCTTCTGTTAAAAGTATTTTCAATTTAATTAAGACTCTATTTTATCTATGAGTACTGTATTGGCTCTACCATTTACCTGCTGATGTTAAGTCACAGAATGGCCTTTCCTTTTCTTATTTCATGGATTTTCTTTCTCCATTTGTTCCTTGTTGACCTGGGAAATTGCTGAATGCAGGGCTTCTTGCTGCCTATAAATATCTTTGGTCATACTGTATGATTGTAGAGTCTTTATTGGCTTAGTTTCTTGGCTTTGGCTCACTTTTAGTGCAGAATTTGAAGGACATTTTTCTTTTTTTTTAAAAAAAAAAGTCTTAGTTGCCACTTACAGAACAATGTACATGTAACTACTGGTTTTTTTGAGGCATCTCAGTTATACTGCATACATCAGAACTTAGTGCTAGCTACCTGCCATTGAATCATAGAAGCATAGAATAAACAGGTTGGAAAAGACCCACCAGATCATCTGGTCCAACCATTCCTATCAATCACTAAACCACGGCCCTTAGCACCTCGTCCACCCATGTCTTAAATACCTTCAGGGAAGGTGAATCAACCACCTCCCTGGGCAGCCTGTTCCTGTGTCCAATGACCCTTTCTGTGAAAAACTTTTTCCTAATGTCCAGCCTAAATCTCCCCTGGCAGAGATGAGGCCATTCCCTCTCGTCCTGTCCCCTGTCACTTGGGAGAAGAGGCCAGCTCCCTCCTCTCCACAACCTCCCCTCAGGTAGTTGTAGAGAGCAATGAGGTCTCCCCTCAGCCTCCTCTTCTCCAGGCTAAACACCCCCAGCTCTCTCAGCCACTCCTCATAAGATTTGCTCTCCAGCCCCTTCACCAGCTTTGTTGCTCTTCTCTGGACTCGCTCCAGAGCCTCAACATCCTTCTTGTGGTGAGGGGCCCAGAACTGAACACAGGATTCGAGGTGCGGTCTCACCAGTGCCGAGTACAGAGGGAGAAGAACCTCCCTGGACCTGCTGGTCACGCCGTTCCTGATCCAAGCCAAGAAGCCATTGGCCTGCTTGGCCACCGGGGCCACTGCTGGCTCATGTTCAGTTGCTGTCAGGCAACACCCCCAGGTCCTTCTCCTCCTGGCAGCTTTCCAGCCAGGCTTCTCCTAGTTTGTACCTCTGCTTAGGGTTGTTGTGCCCCAAGTGCAGGACCCTGCATTTGGCCTTGTTAAACCTCATGCCGTTGGTCTCAGCCCAGCAGTCCAGCCTGTTCAGATCCCTTTGGAGCCTCCCGACCCTCCAGCAGATCCACACTCCCACCCAGCTTGGTGTCATCTGCAAACTTGCTAAGGGAGCACTCGATGCCTTCATCCAGGTCGTTGATAAAGACATTAAACAAGACTGGACCCAGCACTGAGCCCTGGGGACACCACTTGTCACTGGCCTCCAGCTGGAGTTAACTCCATTTCCCACCACTCTCCGGGCCTGGCCGTTTAATCAGTTTTCCACCCAGGAGAGTGTGCACCCGTCCAGCCCAGAGGCTGACAGTTTCCATAGCAGAATGCTGTGAGAAACTGCTTTGTACAATACATTACCTAATTTCATGGAGTTTATTCTCATCTTGAAAATGAGGTCAAAAGATTATGATAAGAAGGGTCTTCTCATCTGCATTAGCTCTGCTATATTCTCAGAAGTAAAGTTAGCAAAAAGCTCCCCTTTTGGATCTGTGCCCTCATTCCTCTGAATTTTAGAGTATCTTCCAAGTGAAAATAATGGAAAGAACAGAATCCCTTGTGGGCTTCCTGAGGCTTCACTGACTTTTATGTGACAATACTCAGTTTAATGGGAATTATTTTTTTGAGGTGGGGGGTCAGGGAGAAAAGGACGTGGGAACAAACCTAGAATCATAGAATTGTTTGGTTGGAAAAGACATTCGTGATCATGGAGTCCAACTATACCTGCTCACTACAAAAACATAACCCTGAGAACCTCATTTACACATCTTCCAACGACCTCCAGGGATGGAGATTTAACCTCTTGCCTGGGAAGCCTGTTCTAGTGCCCAATACAAGAGTCCTTTTGGTGAAGAAATTTTTTCTGATGTCTAATCTGAATCTCCTCTGGTGCAACTTGAGGCCAGTGTGGTGGTGTGTATGTTGCTGGATTTGCAGAGGTAAAGCAAACAAACAAATGAGAAAATAAATCTCTCCTGCAAATCAGAAAATATTGCATTTTAAATGTAACTCTTGGGAGAAACACCTACAAACCATTTTGGTTTCATTTACTTCACTCTCACTCTTTGATGAGCTTTTCAGGAGATAGGGTTTCTTATAATAAGGAAAACTTCAGCTATTGCTGAAAATTAAGACTGATTTTAAATTGAGAGCTTTAAAAACAGAGGAGAACCAGGGAAGAAGGTGAACTATCTTGGAAGCTATCTAAACTAAGGCATTTTTAAATTATTACTCTTATTATTGACAAAGGGCTATTCCAGCATGATAAAGTATAAGGAATTTTAGGTTTTCATATTTTCACAAAATATTACTGTAGTAATGTCAGAATAGCAGTACATACTTTTGCATAAATAAAACAATAAATATTACTTTCACTAAATACATTTTGAAATATTTTTTCAGAAGTTTTTTAATTGTTGAGCAAAAATAAAAATTTACTTTGTTTTTCCTTTATAGGTGTGAATACACATGCATGTATAGAAACTAGATAACTTTTTGAACTTTGGGAATGTCACAGTAGTTTTGGAAGAGCAACTTGTAAACATAGTGTGTTGCTACCAAGTTGTAGTTTGGGTTTCTTGTCAAGGAAAGCTTAAAGTGAGTCTGAAGCAAGTGCAAATATGATCATACAGAAATCAATTTTAAAATGGACACAAACACTTGAAAACTATCCTGTCACCTGGTTCTAGCTGTTCATTTATGCAGTGCCTATCCTCCAGACCTGACTTGAATAATAAACAAGCTTTCTAATTTCATAGGTATGAAAATAAATTACATTTTCCCCACTCTCATAGAAGGATTACTTTCACTGAAGAAAAATATCATGATTTGCACCCTTCAAGTGCAGCAAAGGCGCATATTTCCAGGAGTGTCACAACAACACATCTACACATGTACTTCCTCCATCTTTAAAGATATTTACATTTTTGTATGATCCATTAGACAGTCTAACCACTCTGCAGGTATCGAGTATGTATTTCTTTGTAGGACACTTATAACACCATAGCATTTCAACTTGAGCTGGACTGTCTGAAGAATTATCTTGTAGCAGGGGTGGGGGTTACAGCTGCACTGGAAATAATGCTGTAGCAATCAGTAATCCTCTAATCTTTGCATGTGGTGACAGAATAGCCAAATTAGATCTCTGCTACTCTGGAGCTGATGTACTAACTATTATCTGACACTGATGCCAATGGCCGATGGCTTTTTAACACTTGCTCCCAGTCAACTCAGCTGTACTGAATCATACGGGTTGAGGAAAAAAGTGTTTCTCATGTCAAGGGTAAAGCTAACTTGGAGATGCTTTTTGTTCATTATCATTGGAGAAAAAAACAGTGGCATGGAAACAGAGGATAAGGATACGTCAGCTGCACCAGGTGAGACAGATTGGCTAGGTTTATACTACTAAATTTGAGTGTGCCTGGGTGCTGAAACATGGTGATATTACTAAATAACTGGACTGTTTCCTGGCATGAATGTGGCCCACTTAATTTTACAATGTCTCAACTAGTTTGGAAAGGGGTAGAGTTTACTAGAATGAAGGCAGACTGCTTCAGAGTCCAGAACATTTAATTTACAAGTACAGCCATACCCTCTGGGTCCATGTGCTGTCTGGGACTCAACTCAAGTTAATAAGTTCTTCCACTCAGAACTCTGCTTAAGTCCACCTGCTGCCACAATGTGCTGGGTGAGAACAATCCAGAATTTCACTTTACTTTAATCTATTTTGTAACATCCACAGAGACATGATACTGATATTGAAAATACCAGCAAATAAACTCTCCAAGACTCAGTTTGGAGTACTAGAAAGTAAGCATCTTTTATCAGGCCTGGGCAACATGAGGGAGTGTTATCCATCAATCACATGCACGTGTACCACAACTTTTATCACGCATGTTTCCACATTGAAACTAAAGAATCTTACTGATAGCGAGGAAAAGTTTCTGCAAAAAGGTTTCTAGTTTCAACACACTATTTACCATTAAAATAAATCTGAACTCTTTCTGTGCATTAGCTCAGAATGGAGGCTGGGATAGTGTCTGTCTTCAGTCTAGGCTGAGTCCACAATACTATCAAAACTTGCCTCCCTTTCTCAGGGCTGAATCTGTCAATGACCAGAAAAAACTTCTCTGAAGATGTCTGCTCTTATTTCTCTCCTCAAAATAAAGTCTTTGGGCAAACGTTATAAGAAAGCAGTGTGTTCTTCTGTCTTTATGGAGAACACTGGGATGAGGGAACAGAATGAAGTAATGGAATGCAGAACATCTCTTCTTACCTGAATGAAATAATATAATATTCAGAGGTCTCAGATGAGACATTTTTGGGGCTTCTGTAGGCAAAACCACCAATGAAGTATGTGTACCAATTTGTAAATATCTGCCTATATGTGTAGGCTGCACCAGTTTGATTGGGAATGTTTGGACTGGACATTCACTCTAATGATTGTAAGCAAATGCACACTTCTCTCCCCATCTGCTTTGGGAAGGTCTGGTCAGATAATTCACATTGCACTGCCTTGGTGAAGCTTTCTCTGACAGACACATCATGCTGGTTGGATGTGATTTTTACAGACAGACATCCTGCCTTTGGCATTAGCTTTCACTGTTGTGAATTCACATGAAACCGAGCTTGCTCCTTCTGTTGGAAGAGAACTGGGGAGGTGCACTGAATAAATATAGAGCCACTCATTCCAGCAGTACTGACCTTGCTTGACCAGAGTATGCTGACAGTGACAGGCTGCTTCTAAAGTTTTGTGTTCACTGGAGAGTAGCAGGATCACGTGGGAGAAAAATCTTGTCTCTCTCATGCAGGTCTGCAAGTATAAGACTTGAGGGAAAATCTTCAAGAAAAAGTTAACATAAAACATACTATTATTATTACTTTTCTTTTAACAAATTACAGCAAATCTTTTTTCAGATCTTTTGTTCTACAGATCTCATCTGTATCACCCTCAATTCAGCAGAGAGCATTAGGTTAGCCAGTCCCCATCCTCAAATACCCATAGGACTCAGGAGATGCTGCTGCGTTGACTTCATGAACATCTTGGGAGTAAGAAATATTTTGGAAGCAGAATAATGACAAAGTGGATGTGAAATAGATGATGATGAACTGCATCCTGGTGACGATAAAGACCCCATTAAGCAACATGCTGTGTAGTCATCACTATTAAAAATTGTTGAGAAGACCAGCACATACCAATGGGAGCCTGAATAAACTGTTTTTAAGCATCAGAGTCTTGATTTTTAATAACTTTTTTTTTTAATATCAGCTTCATGATTTTTATAGAACCTGACTCCTTGTATTACACTCTTAGGGATGCTAATGCTGCTTTTCTGTCAGGAAAGAAAAGCCATGCTTATCTGCCAAAACAGCTAAGGCTGCCATTGCAGGCATGGCTCTACGTAAGTAATATTTACCACTGAAAACAGACCCTCGTGCTCACCTTCCTCACAGGAGAGAATTTCACAAAACATCAGCCTTTTTACATCATGTTCACACATTTTCAACTAATCTCTGTCTTGTCTGGGTTTTTCTCCCTCTGCACTTAATAGGTATTGGTAAATGATGCCGGCCACAGATTTATGCTGAATGTCCTGTTTACTGACTGAGAAAGGAAATACCTCCTTATAATTTATCATCATTTCTACTTAGCTCCCTGTGTAAGAGATAAGTGGCATGAGAGTTTATATGCGTATTCTATTAGTCCTTACAGGAGAGACTGAGTGGTACAACCAGGCATCGGCACAGTGGGAGGAACAAATTAGGTACGAGCTTCACCACAACTGTTAATTTGCACCCTCTAAGAAAGCGTGGTTAACTCGTACCTGCTGAACAGTGTCTTGGGACAAGAATGTGCATGCAGCTTCCAGGGACTTTCTGATGCTTTGTAAGTTATTACCCTGCAATATCTGGTTTGTGTGTTGGAGTCCTTAACTACATAAAGGCAGAACAACTTCCCAAATGGAAGTTACAGAGTGTGTTAGAGGCACAGGTGCTGATATAAAAGTGTGGGAGATTGCTGTTCAATTTTTCCATTAAAGTACAAGTTTGATGAACCTGGGGTGTGTATTGCTTTTGGGCGTCTTGTAGAGTGGGAAGTGAAAGCCTCATGGAGCACTGGAGCATGTTATTGGCAGTGTTGTAGGCAATATGGTGGTGGAAGGATTGCACAATCTGCTTTTACACGCTTTTAACATGTTCATCTGCGTGGGCTGTGCTTTGTCTTCACTGAAAGAACAGGGAAAGTAAAAAAGGTAGAGAAAGACAAGTAAAACTGAGGGAAAGAGTAGGGAGAGGACAGGGAAGGGAAGGAACAGGGTAGGAACAGGGAAAGGAAGAAATAGGGAAAGAAAAAGTAAGGGAGGGAAAAGCAGGAAAGGGAAAGAACGGGAAAAGAATAAGGAATGAGAAAAGGAAAGGAATGAATAGGGAAGGGAAGGAAAAGGAGAAAAAAAAGAGAAGGGCAGGGCAGGGCAGGGCAAGACAGGGCAGGGCAGGGAAGAGCAGGGCAGGGCAGGGAAGGGAAGGGCAGGGAAGGGAAGGGCAGGGAAGGGCAGGGAAGGGCAGGGAAGGGAAGGGAAGGGCAGGGAAGGGAAGGGCAGGGAAGGGAAGGGCAGGGAAGGGAAGGGCAGGGAAGGGAAGGGCAGGGCAGGGAAGGGAAGGGCAGGGCAGGGAAGGGAAGGGCAGGGAAGGGAAGGGAAGGGCAGGGAAGGGAAGGGAAGGGCAGGGAAGGGAAGGGAAGGGCAGGGAAGGGCAGGGAAGGGCAGGGCAGGGAAGGGCAGGGAAGGGCAGGGAAGGGAAGGGAAGGGCAGGGAAGGGAAGGGCAGGGCAGGGAAGGGAAGGGAAGGGAAGGGAAGGGAAGGGAAGGGAAGGGAAGGGAAGGGAAGGGAAGGGAAGGGAAGGGAAGGGAAGGGAAGGGAAGGGAAGGGAAGGGAAGGGAAGGGAAGGGAAGGGAAGGGAAGGGAAGGGAAGGGAAGGGAAGGGAAGGGAAGGGAAGGGAAGGGAAGGGAAGGGAAGGGAAGGGAAGGGAAGGGAAGGGAAGGGAAGGGAAGGGAAGGGAAGGGAAGGGAAGGGAAGGGAAGGGAAGGGAAGGGAAGGGAAGGGAAGGGAAGGGAAGGGAAGGGAAGGGAAGGGAAGGGAAGGGAAGGGAAGGGAAGGGAAGGGAAGGGAAGGGAAGGGAAGGGAAGGGAAGGGAAGGGAAGGGAAGGGAAGGGAAGGGAAGGGAAGGGAAGGGAAGGGAAGGGAAGGGAAGGGAAGGGAAGGGAAGGGAAGGGAAGGGAAGGGAAGGGAAGGGAAGGGAAGGGAAGGGAAGGGAAGGGAAGGGAAGGGAAGGGAAGGGAAGGGAAGGGAAGGGAAGGGAAGGGAAGGGAAGGGAAGGGAAGGGAAGGGAAGGGAAGGGAAGGGAAGGGAAGGGAAGGGAAGGGAAGGGAAGGGAAGGGAAGGGAAGGGAAGGGAAGGGAAGGGAAGGGAAGGGAAGGGAAGGGAAGGGAAGGGAAGGGAAGCAGAGTTGCAACATCTGTAATCCAGAATTTGTGATGGATATTTTTTCTGGGATTTTTTGTTTGTTTATGTGTTTGCTTGTTTGTTTTTATTTTGTGTTTGAAAGGGTAAATCTCATTTTAGGGATGAAATAATCCCACTCATGACCTCGGCACAAGAATGACACTTAAATTCTTACTGGCTTTCTTAACCTGAAACAATATCCCTTGTTATCAATATCCCCGCCTATTAATCCTTAGTGCTATCAATACAAAACCCCACTGAAACTCAGTGCATCTGCTTTGGAACTTTCTATTATTTCTTTCTGAACTACTGTATTTCTCATATGACATGGAGACAAGTAACTGAAGCCAACTTGGCAGCATTTCATATAGGATGACTGATGGTCAGAAATATCATAATCGCCAATTCAACTTCAAAAGACTTCAAGTGAGAAGGACAAGCTGAATCTTGGAAATGTTGATCAGCCTATCAAAATTTTAATAAATATGTATCTGAACTAGTTCCTTTGTGTCCTGAAACTTTGTAGAAAATAAGTGCAAACTCAGGAAGTCCTGTCAATCCCTGTCAATCAATGATTTATCTGACTCATGTTAATTTCTGTTCCCTTTATCAGGAAATGCAATCCATATGCTTTAAGATTGTGTGGCTATTTTTCCTTGCAATTCACACTGAGATTTTCTTTTCTCAGTCAATGATTTAAACAATAATTGTTTTAATTAAAAAGTTACATATAGTCAAAACATATACATCTGTGGATTTAATGGATATTATCATCTCTTAGGTACCATCAAATATGTCAAAATTTTGGATAAAAGAGGATCAGGAAAAGTTAACTTGGAAGCAATGCTGTTAACATTGTGTTGTAATAGACTGTAGTATTAATAGAGTTCTAGTTACACACAGATCCCCAATAACACTGAAAAAGGCAGCTATGTTCCTTGATGTGTTGTCACTCAGCCGTGACATAAAACTGAAGTGCTGACTAAATGTGATCATAGTGGTACTATGATACTTATGTTGCAGTTGTCTTGGACTATCAATTAATTGACATTAGTTACCCTGTCTCTGAAAACCTCTGAGTATTTACAAAGTGGTAGGATGTTCTTACTTTTTCTCCTAAGCTTTACTAAAATGCACACAATGCTTCCACTGATCTTCTAGCAATTATCTTCTAAATAAAGCAAGCTGAAAATAACTGATAGCTATGAGGAGAGATCAAAAGATGGGTATTAACTTGAGGGCATAAATATTAAGAGAAATTTTGAGTTTGCCATAGACATTGTGTGTGACTTTCAGAAAGTAACAAGTCAGTATTACCTTTTTAATAGCCCTCTTCATTGCACGGTGAATGGATAAGGGACGACAGAAGTTGTAGCAAGGAAAATTACTATTAGATACAAGGAAAAGCTCTTCACTCCTAGAGTGGTCAAATGCTGAAGTAAAATCCCAGAGGTGTTAAGGAATCTCCATCCTCGAAGATATTAAAAAATCATCTAGACAAGGCTGTGAGCAACCTGACGCATGGGAAATGAAGGGATGCTGTTTGAGCTACAGACTAAATGGGATGCCCTCCAGCTGTCCCAACCAAAAGAAATTATTCTGCAATTGCTTGATTCAGAACCTACAGTCTATTCCTTTCCACAGCCAATTTGGAGCAATCCAGAAGTTCAAACCAGCTAAGCATTTCCATTGCAGGCAGCCAGGTTCAAAGATTGGCTATGAGCCTCATTTCTTTATTATAGCCAAAACTGGACTACGACATTTACCTTTCTTATATGCATGTAGCAAAGCTTCTTTTATCTATTTTTATGCTCCTTTAGAACTTTAAATACAAACTGAGATGCTACTATATAGTTATAAAATGATGAAAAATGGAAGATAACATCTGAGATTCTAAAAAAGAATTATTGCTCTCAGAATATGTAGGAAAGCTATATTATCTAAGGGATTTTTTTGTATGTACTTAGTAGTTTTTCTTTCCTTCTCCCCTCCCCCGATGACTACATCTCCTCCCTCTCTTTCTGATCCTGCTGTGTATGAGCACTACCTTGCTGTTTACCTTTGTTAGGTCTCTGTAGGAAAAAAGAAAATTAATATTTCAAGAGGTGTCCTTGTAAAATAAAGGTTAAATCAAGAAAAACCCCCACAATATAAATAAATTATGAAATCTGGTCTTGTTCTGGAAAAGTTAGTGCCGTGTAAATTTAAAGCCAGCATTTTAGCATCTTCAAGTTGCATTTGAGAAGTTACAAGATATATACCTGATTGCCTTAATTCACCAGTTTTGTCAACAGCTTATTTAATTCTTACCAAAAAAAATGGTAATGTTCCTCTATTTTTTATCTCGTTATTACTGTGCTTATTACTTAGAGTAGTAGGTTTGCACCTTCTTTGGACGTTCTTGCAATACAAGGGAAAGGGACAGAAACTTAAAATGAATTATAAACTGGTTGTAATAGGGAAAGGGATTCAGCCACAAAGATTGTAAGGCCAAAGCTGTAAACTAGAGAATTAATTTTGTTCCAGCACCTAAAGAACCACTACTAAGAACAGAAATATTAAGTAACATGCTGAGAGAAATCTGTCTTCAAAAAGGAATGCATAAGATATGAAAAATTCACAGAAGACACTGGGAAAGAGAAGTAAAATATAAAAACATTTTCTTTCAGACATGGAGAATATGGAAGTCAAGAGGGTGGAGTTTCTTCTGTTGTTCATGCAAGATATTGGAGACAGTGCATACAATGTGCTCATCCTGTGACCTGAACAGGATTTGGACACTGGGTCTATTCATCTCATCTGTAGCTCAAGAGATGAGTTTAAGGAATGCCCAGTATTTTCAAACATGAATTCCCACAAGTAGATATCAAAATAAGTAGTCCAGTATTTTGTCAAAGACCTGAAGGTTTTTGGGTTGAATTTTCAAGTTCTGAAAAGAAATCCAGTTTCATTATGTGTCATGTAAAAGTGTGCATACCTAACTGGGCAAAAGTGCTTGAACGTAATGAGTTCTTTGTAAATAAACTG
This sequence comes from Clamator glandarius, assembly GCA_033459285.1. Classification (NCBI taxonomy): domain Eukaryota; kingdom Metazoa; phylum Chordata; class Aves; order Cuculiformes; family Cuculidae; genus Clamator; species Clamator glandarius. The sequence continues at coordinate 279,606 of JAUNZM010000482.1, read as the reverse complement.
AAGAAAAAAAGAGTGTATTGTCAATATATATTTTTTTATAACTCAAATCCTTGATATTAGGAAGCAAAGCAATAAAGTTTTCAAAAAGTTCCATTCACATTAACCTGATGCTAATAAAATCCATATAAATATTAATATGCAAATTTTTTTAAAATAGCACATGTATTTTTACCTTTGGGAACAGTGTTTAATGATTGTCAAGTAAATTCAGTTGGTCAAAAAATAATCTTGCACTTATCCTGTTTTCAGAGCAAACATGAAGAGGATGTTCAAATACTATATAATACACAAAAAAATATTTCTTAATTTCTTTTTTTTTATTTTAATTTAATTTTAATTAAATCTTGACTGTAATAAGGAAAGGGCAAGGATGTTCTAACTGCACAGGAATACTATAAAGTGCACCATCCATCTAATTCATCCTTACACTGATGTCAGCAGGCTTGGTTCCCAGACTGAATACAAAGTTGATGATTTTATATTAAACATGACTGTGGTGTAATTGGAATTACACATGCATATATTTGGCCCAATGACTTTATTAACTTTCATCCATAGGCAGTTATTGAAAAGAATATTGTCAGGTCTGCTTAATTAAAATGAAGCTTGCTTTCTGTTTTGGATGAGAGAAAAAAAAAAAAAAGAATAATTTCATTTGTACCTAGGTTTTCACTACTGCATCATTCGATTTCAATTAAAAGTAATAGGGAAAAAAAGAGTTTTTTGTTTGTTGCTTAACAAAACATGAAATAAGCCCTGGGCTTGGATTCTGCATCCTTTCTTTTAAATCTGCATTTTCTTGTATTTCTAAAAATGAATCTAGTCTTGCTGTCACATTGAACCTTGTCATTTAGAATTATATTCTTTTTATCCTGTTTTACTTCTTTTTTTTAATCATCATGGCTATGCCAAGAGTAGTTCTTGGTTTATGAATGCTGATGAAAAAAGAAAAATAAGCATGAGAAGGCTAAAAGACTTGTATCAACTTGTATAACTTCAGAGTTCTGTGAGATAAGTCTCCATTTCTCAGTAGTCATCCACAGCTGTAGTTATGTCTCTTTTTCTCCTTGTGATGAAAAGCTGGCACTTTCAAGGTACAATTCTTCTAAGCCGTCCAAAATATCTACCTTAAAATGTCATGGACCACTTTTGACAGTTGCTGGTTCCTTCCATTGCCTCTGAAGAGATGTAGGTACTGGCCCTCTGAACATCTACATTTTAGTTAGATGCATCCCAAGGTGGTTTTGTCATTTTTCCTGGTTTTGTGCCTACATGCCTAATTGAGGTCAGGGCTCCATTTTGTAGGCATAAGCCCTAAGAATAATAGGAGAACATTTATGTCAACAAAACCTGGCATCCTAAGAGAGAAGATAAACAAAGATAAATGAAGATTAAGTGACCTGCCCAGACTAGAGGCAGAACCTTGGAGAAAGCTGATGTCTTGGTTCAGTAACCATACTACAAAAATACATTTCCCTTTTAGACGTATGTCACTGAGTGCAAGGCTTGCATTACACTAATGCGGTGCTGATGCATGACATCTTTGTTACTAATAACCCTCACAGTTACTGAAATTTTATTACTACCGAGTGACAACCATAACTAGGATTCTTCCTGCCAGGTGCTGTGCATTCATAAGGAGAGACAATTCCTCTCATTCACTTGTTGTCCTCACCAATCATCCTGAGAAACTCTTGGTACAGTTGAGCGGTCAGTAAGGAGTCACTTCTCAACAAAAGAATTTGTGGTTATTGGGGGATAGGAAACTGTGGAATACACAGATCAGCTGGCGGGACAAGCTGAGTGATGTTCTGTCAGCAAAAGGGCCTGGAAGAAATGAGGACTAGGAAAAGATGGAGTTCCTCTGAGGTGAATGGGAGAGGACAACAAGTTTAGAAACAAGGTCTGAGATGATCTTTAAGGTCCATTCTAACCCAAATCATTCTGTGATATGATTCTATGACATTATAGTGTGAAAGAGGGAAGACTGATGTATGAAATTTCTGCCTTTGATCGACAGTTTAATAGGCAAGCATAACTGCTGATTATATTGGCAGAGTTGATATACTATAAAGCGTTAAGAATAGCCAAATTCTGGTGATTTATTAGTCACGATTCCTTAAAATAAATATAAGAAAAACTGCATAGAAGGCATGAAGGATATAAAAACAATCTAGGAATTTTCACACCAATTTTCCTTTTTGTTTTCAAGAAAAAAAGTTAATTTTGCACCCAGAACAATAATTAGAGAGTTGCATTCAGGAATGCCTGTAACTATTGATAAATGATGATAGAAAACCCCAGGAGAAAACAAAGAGGAAAATATAAGTCCCATGTCAGTTACTTGGTACTTAGTAATCTACAAAAAGGGTGGGAGGGAGTGGGAAAAAAATCCCAGGCTTGCGTCTTTATTAGATGCTGAAAATGTCACATATAAGCAAGGAATACTACATAAAATATTAAGCAACTCTAATGCTGACTGGGAGAATTTATAGAGTTGGAGCTGTCTGTCTTAAATCATGCCCTCTAGTTATCTGTGCTTCATCTCGCCTAACTTGCATTCTCTGAGGGCAGTGCAAGATTTTAATTCTGTGTATTTATAAAAAATTTACAAAGGACTAATTTAAGCACTACATTAAGATAATAGTAATAATAATGATAATAATCTAAGATGCACACAGAGAGGGAGAAAGATGTTGCATGAGTGAAAGTTTACCAAACAGTTGTTACAAAGATGCAGGGTTGGTTGGTTTTTTTTTTTGGTTTTTTCCTTGCTTTTTAATGAAAACTGATGTTTTCACATCTAGAAAAGTAATTATTTGACAGTTTGTTGCTCTGTTATGAAGAAATACCGCTTTATATTGTTATGGTCGAAATCAGCAATTCATTACAGCTTCAACAGTATATCTACCTGCCACTGCCAGAAAAGTCAAGTTAACTGAATTATCTTACTTGCACGAGACTTAAAAGTATTGGTTTTTTTTCTTCTTTTGGCAAAATTTTTCAATTTGTTTCTCACACAAAGTTTATGCGACATAGGTAGGTGTCCAGGATACGTGAGTGCAGCAAGGCAAACTCATTTTGTGTGTGTGTTCCTAACAATCATCTCACCCAGCATGCAAAGACCTTGAAGTCTCCATATAAACCCAAGATTTAGTGATACTTCGCACTCTTACCTTTATTAATGAGAGCAGTAAGTGACTTCCTGTGGGTTTATTCTTATCTAAACCAGCATAAAGCCCTAGTTGGGATCCTAATCTTTGTTGCTTCAGTACAATGAGCACCATGGGAAGTGTAGGGCAGAGCAGAGGACATCACACAACTGATTAGACATCTTAGGAGGAAATTGTAAAGGGAACACAGGTTTGCATGTGAGAGTGAATTAGATTGAGAGCCGGGGTATGAGCAGAAAGAACAAAGACACCCATCTATGCTTCTAGCAATGTCTTTCTGAAAAAAAAATGCCAAAATCTCAAACCCTTACATGTTCTTTCCTGCAAGGGGATATGCTGAGGAACAGCAGGATGAGGGTCAAATGAAAGACACCTATGTGTTAACAGTGATGAGAAATTTTAAATTCAGTGAAATCTGTTTGAACGTCTTGAAACAAGCTACAACTGCTTTTAAGCAATGAACTTCACAGAGAAAGAAATTCTCAAACTAGGAGTCACTTCTTCAGGCATCTAAAAATGCTGAAATAAAAATTCCAAAAAAATAAGACTGTGTTCCAAATTTATTACTGTGTTATATATTTGGAGAAGGAAAACTGAGATTAGGGGACAAGTAAGGAATGTGTGAAACAACCCTCTCCTGAATGAAACACGGCAGTAAACTACAGAATCTTCTCATCATGGACTGTTTTGGAAGATGCATTTCTCTTACAATCCTCTACATGGTATCACTGGACTGTAAGTTTCATGAAGTAATCAGGTAGTTCAGTGTCTTATCACAGCCACAGGGTAAACATTTTAAAGTCAATATCTATTTTTTCTGAGGAAACTTTAATTTGGCCAAGAAATTCTGATCTTTCAACTCTTTGTTTCTTGTTTTGAGATGAAAATGATTGTGAAAAATTAGAACTAATAATTTTTATGTTTGACCAGGTAATTTTGCTTATTGTTCTTCTATATTCACTCTTATTTAATTGTTTTATGCAATGATTAATTTCTTTAATGCTTACATTTTCAAGTAGAAAAAGAGACTGTTCATGCCCAGTATTTCTTTGACTTCAGTGATTTTAAAAAAAACAGGGGAAAAAGTAATATATTTTTACCTAGATTACTGATAAGGAAATCAGATAAAACAATTTAGTTTAGAGAAAGAAATCCAAAAGCAAAGCTGCAATGAAAGCAGGAACTAGTTGTCACAAATTTGCTCAATGCTTTCTGTTCAAATATTCCCTTTTTTGTTTTTTAAATCTAGGTTAGCATTTGCGGCACATGGCCAAGACTGAGAAGATTCCTTCATTACCATTGGAGCCTGAATGTGCTGCCGGCTCAATCCACTGTGAGCTCCAAGAGACCTGTGTTATAAATCTCACCGGGGTGGGAAGAGACCTTTCCTATGGACCCTATAATGCGTATAGTTACTTGCCTTGAGTATTTCCCGGTCTCCTTTAAATATAAAATGATGTTACTGAGTAACAGGGATTCATGGAAGACGAGGAAAAAGAGAAAAAAGAACCAAGGCACCACCCCATTTTGTAAACTGCAAGGACTTCAGCTAATGCTCCATAAAAACTGGCTTAATATACAGTTAGTACAAAGCTTCAGCTTTTTGACAGATTAAGTGCTATTAAATCACTTTGCTCTGAAGGCACTAAAAGGTCACAAGATGAATTAGTTCAGGCCGTCTTAGCCTACTCCTCAGCACGTTGTTCCACTCAGAAGAGAGGGTGGTGAAAAAAAAGAAAACTGAACTAGAAATTATGACCCTCTAAATGTCTACAGGATGCAAAGCTGTGAAGAATGACAGTGCCTTGTCAAAAGCAGGCAGATGGGCTTTTATCAGCTTGCAGGGCAATTTTCTTCCTTTTTTCTTTTTTCTTTTCTCTTTTTTTTTTTTTTTCTTTCTTCTTTTTTTGGTAGACTCTGATCCATAATGTTGCATTCTACCCTTTAGGACAAATTTTCCAGCTGAAAAGATCAGCAGGCACTACCTAGCCTACTCTTTAAGACACGTACTCAGGTTGGATGTAATAATTATTTAACAGTGCAGTTGGAGCAAATATTTCTTTTGAGTGGCTACTTTAATAGGAAAAAACATTCCTTCTGAAGGGGATTTCATGTGTGTTTTTGTAAGGATGGCATCTCATGCCTAATGATTTTTTATTTTTTTCATTTTTCTAGAGGCATTTACATAGTGAAAGGAGACAAAGACAGTTGGCATGTATTGCTTCCAGTACTGTCTTCTCTGTACAGATTGATCACTCTGGTCTCAGTGAAATTATTCCAGTTTTACAACGTCAGTGTAAATGGGATCAAAACTGATTCCCTGATGAAGCTTCTGTTAAATCACTGCTGCATTTTCTACTTCAGCCACTGTGGGAATGGACTCTACCTTTGGGAATTACATACTGACTCTGTTAGGGATTTAATTTACCCCAGAAAGTTAAAAAACCAAACCAAACCAAAACACTGTTCAAGAACACTTTGTCCTTAACTCACCCAACTGGGGCCTAAAAATTGTTGAACACTCATTGTATTTCTCTACTTAGTGTTTGAGAACAGCAGGGGATCTTTACATTCAATAGCCATGAGCTGCATTACTTCACCACAATTGATGAAGAAAGGATGGATCAATGACCTTGGCTTTCTGGATTTCTTTGTATTTTAATGGATGAATGTCATGGCTGTCATGCTTTTTCAAGACTGGTTTTTTCCCATTATCATCCTCAGCTTTTTCTTCTCTTTCTGTTTTGTGGATCCAAGCCTTACTTTCTACCCCACACTAACAACTCACTTTTGGCAGCTCAGGCAACATTATTCATTTTTCTGCTAACTACCTTATGTTGTAATATAGAACAATCTTGGCCTGACAAAGTTTTTAAGTATGTCCCCAATTTAAATATGAGGGTAGTAGAAGTAAAGTCAATGGAAGTCATCATAGCTTAGGTTGCGACATGCAAGTAAGTACTTTGCTGTACTCGGTCTTCCTGTGTATTAAAAACATGTTGGTATGACAGCACATATCTCTCAAAACCATTATTGATTATCTGAAGTGATCTTGGTCACAGATATGTGAGTGATTATGTAAGCAAGGACCCTCTGAAAACCTAGTCTGAAAAATGAAAACCATAAAGGCTGTTCAAATGAAATAGTCCATGCAACATGAGTTCCCTCTTCAAAGTGTAGCCCAAGTACTCAAGTAAATGTACATCAGCCTAAGGTGAGCATATTTGTTATAGCAATACAGGACTACAATGAGGTCAAGGACAATCCAAGATACAATTGAAAACACTGGCACATGAGGATTTTGATTCTAAATCCAGGCTGTCCCAGTAAAGCTACCTTTTGATCCCAGTTTTCAATAACAGGGATTCACATTGGCAGACATTCTTTCCCTTATGGAAACAAGTCCAACATTAAACTTGTATTCACTAAGAACAGAGATTTGTCAATGTACAAAAAAATACTAGAGAGTTATAAGAAATATGCTGAATGAGGAATAATTTCCTTGAAAACTTCTAATTTCAATTCCTTATTAAAAGAAGGATTCATGAACAGTAACAACTCAGGGAATTGAATATTATTTCCAACTGGATTATAACTTCTGGTGATAATAACACTCAACTCTTCCTTATTTTTCTCTCACAAAGGGCTATCAATGTAGAGCTCTATTTCTTTGAAATGATCCTTTGAATGTTGAATCCTCCTAACAGACAAGTAAGGATTAATTTCACTGTGAGCCAGAATCAAACTTTCCTAACCCCTAACAAGATGCTAAAAAGTCTGACTTTCTCTGGATGGCATCAATACAGACAAGAACATGAAATTATAGTCTAATAGTACTTCAAAAGGGATGAATACTTTTGCCTAATAATGAGATTCAGTTTATACTTTGCTTTCCTAAATACTTCGGTTTCCCCATTGGCTTCAATGCCATACAGCTTTTGGCCAGACTAGAAAAGTATATTTTCCTATATCTTTTACAAAATTAATAGGATTTCCTTCCTTAAAAAAAAAGAAAAAAAAAGGAACTTTTTCAGTAGAATTAATGATTTTTTTTTGGGGGGGAGTGGTGGGGGATGGGGCTGACCCTTTTTAAAGAGAACTATTGATCCTCCTATAAAACTAAGGATTTTTCACTCTGAAGTACTAAACTTTAATTGAAAATCATGGGATTGATCCCAGCTCTCAGTTAAAACAAAGAAAAGAAGTGTTTTGATTTGAAGCATGATGCCTCTGAATGTATAAGCCACAAGGACGTAATATTTTGAATCACAGTGCTGATTCAAATGAGTTAGAACTTTAGTACAAGGTCAGCCATAGCACCTGACATCGAACAAAACCTACCAAGACCCTAAAATAAGGTTCTTATGAGTCTAATGTAAAGAAAATCTGAACAAGATAAATGACTAAGGATTGGGCATAAATACTCTAGTAGAACTGAAGCAGCCTGCCTGGATGGATATAATCTGCCACTCAATGTAGTTAATTTGGATAGCTGATATGTTAATGTGGTCATATTGGCTCTTGTTCCAGTTCTCAGTCATCACAGTATGGGTAGGTCTGAGTTACATATATGTTTTCTGAGCTGAAGATGCATTATGGCTGCATTGAAAACCTTGTTAACATCAATATTAGCTGTTTCTTTACTCATCTTTTCAGCTGATGAAAGGTGAGATGGGGCAAGATAGAAATGGCTGAAAACTAATGGAACACAAGTAAGAAAATAAAAAGCTGTGACAAGACAAAGAGAGGAGTAAAAGGCAAAGATAAAGAAGGAAAGGGAGAAGAAACAAAAGGACATTTAAAGTGTCAATAAAGTGATGAGGAATTGCCCAGAATCAAAGAAGATTCTGCCCTATTCTATCCTTGACCTTTGTGTGTCACCATCGGCATATGTTTTCTTCTAGTTCAGAGTCATGTTACTATCTCCAGCTTATGATCCTATTCACACTTTCATAAAAGCAGTTTGACTCCTCTGTACAGAAAATTTGATAGCTATGGCTTGGGAAAATTAAGGAAAGCTGGAGTAATCAGTAATTGTCATCTATGATAAGAGCAGTTTAATTGCACAAGGTTGGTGAAACAAAAGAGTAGAAATTCAGAGTCCCCATATTAAAACCAAAGCCATCTAAAATACGTTTATGGTATTTTTCCATAAGTCTTTCATCACTGAACATTATATTAAGGCTTAAAACCCATACAAAAGCCCAAATTCCTCTTTGTATTATAAGAAACCAATTCAAGCAGAAGGTGTAACTTTCAAAGGAGTTGACAGGATTTAACCTTGTAAGGTTCCTGTGATTGTATTTTCATATAGTAGAGTAAATAAACAACATGAAAAGAAAACTTAAGTAAAAATACAACTTTTACCTTGCTATTATCCTTTTTAAGTCTGCATGATTTCTATTTAATTTTGTATTTCTTCTCATAATCACCGGTACAGAAATTCTGAATTTTGACAAATATTTAGTTGCTGTTTTAATCCAACTCAAGGGAAAGAAAAAAGATTTTAGCAAGCAAAATTAAGCTTATTTAAACATTTTTGGTCTTTAAAATAATTCTACTTCTTAAGAATGGGCAAAAGTTCACTGAACACAAGAGAGAGGGATTTTCTCATTAACACTGTGAATATTTGACATAGTATTTTTGAGCACAGACTTTTGGCTCAGTAAAAGTCAATAAAGAAGCTATGTATAATAACAGTGGCTAAAGTTCTGCCAAGTAACACACGTAAAGCTATTACATTCATTACAAACATGGAATTAAGAACATGGGAAGTGGGTAAAAGGGAAGGATTTTTAGAGCTTGAAATATCTAATTTCTTCAGGTGAGAGCTGAAGAGAAAACTAGTGACAAAACAACTAGAGCAGGCAACATCACTTAATATACTAAGCAATGAATCACAGTGGCATTTTCCTAACAAAGAGACACTGGGATAATCCACCCAGAAAGGACAATGTAGTGTATCATGGTTTTACAGTGTGTACACATAGACTGATCTTACCCAGTAGCCAATGGAGAACAAAGAGAATATTCCAGGTTCTATTTCAGATCACTTATGCTTCCTGCAGCTCTGAATCATCTCTGGTGAGAAGCCTTTGTTCTATTGATAGAGATGTGGCCTTGGAAATTACTGTGTGTATTGGATTTGATCTCTGCCAATACCAATTTCATAGAATCATAGAATAACCAGGTTAGAAGAGACCCACTGGATCATCAAGTCCAACCATTCCTGTCAAACACTAATTCATGCCCCTCAGCTCCTCATCCACCCGTGCCTTAAACACCTCCAGGGAAGGGGAATCAAACACCTCCCTGGGCAGCCTGTTCCAGTGCCCAATGACCCTTTCTGTGATTTTTTTTTCCTAAAGTTCAGCCTAAACCTCTCCTGGCAGAGCTTGAGGACATTCCCTATTGTCCTGTCCCCTGACACTTGGGAGAAGAGGCCAGCTCCCTCCTCTCCACAACCTCCTTTCAGGTAGCTGTAGAGAGCAATGAGGTCTCCTCTCAGCCTCTTCTTCTCCAGACTAAACACCCCCAGTTCTCTCAGCCACTCCTCGTAAGGCCTGTTCTCCAGCCCCTTCACCAGCTTTGTTGCTCTTCTCTGGACTCGCTCCAGAGCCTCAACATCCTTCTTGTGGTGAGGGGCCCAGAACTGAACACAGTACTCGAGGTGCGGTCTCAACAGTGCCGAGTACAGAGGGAGAATAACCTCCCTGGACCTGCTGGTCACGCTGTTTCTGATCCAAGCCAAGATGCCATTGGCCTTCTTGGCCACCTGGGCCACTGCTGGCTCATGCTCAGTCGCTGTCAACCAGCACCCCCAGGTCCTTCTCCTCCTGGCAGCTTTCCAGCCAGGCTTCTCCTAGTCTGTACCTCTGCTTAGGGTTGTTGTGCCCCAAGTGCAGGACCCGGCATTTGGCCTTGTTAAACCTCCTGCCATTGGTCTCAGCCCAGCAGTCCAGCCTGTTCAGATCCCTTTGGAGCCTCCCTACCCTCCAGCAGATCCACACTTCCACCCAGCTTGGTGTCATCTGCAAACTTGCTAAGGGAGCACTTGATGCCTTCATCTAGGTCGTTGATAAAGAAATTAAACAGGGCTGGACCCAGGACTGAGCCCTGGGGAACCCCACTTGTCACTGGCCTCCAGCTGGATTTAACTCCATTTCTCACCACTCTCTGGGCCCGGCCATCCAGCCAGTTTTCCACCCAGGAGAGTGTGCGCCCGTCCAGGCCAGAGGTGACAGTTTCTGTAGCAGAATGCTGTGAGAAACTGTGTCAAAGGCTTTACTGAAGTCCAGAAAGATCCATCCACAGCCTTTCCTCATCCAGCAGCCGAGTCACTTTGTCATAGAAGGCGATCAGGTTACTCTGGCAGGACCTGCCTTTTGTAAACCCGTGTTGACTGGGTCTGATCACTCGTTTCTCTTGCATGTGCTTCATGATCGCACTCAACATCCCCTGTTCCATGACTTTCCCTGGAAATGAGGTCAGACTGACAGGCCTGTAGTTCCCTGGATCCTTCCTGTGATCCTTCTTGTAGCTGGGCACAACATCAGCCTCCAGTCCAGTGGAACTGACATCGACACAAAAGGCCAAATGAAGAGCATTAGCAGCAGGGACTGAAGCAGTGTAAGGCCAATGTATTTTCACTGACACATCCATGGTGATAAAATACATGAAAAAATTTAACATTTCAATTAAGAGAAAATTTTTTTGGGATTTCCTATTTTGTTAAACAATCTTGGTTTTTAATATGTCTGGATTGCACTTATTTTTTTAAATTATTATTTCCTGCCTCCCCCTCTTTCTCATATTTCTGCCTCTAAAATTCTACATCCTAATTATTTTATATTTTTCTTTGTTATAGTTATCAGAATTTCCTCCCTTTTCTTTATAAAGGTGTTTAATTTCCCCATCATATAACAGGAAGAAGGAAAAAGTAACCAAAAAGATTATTTTTTAATGCTAAGGTCATTTGCTATGCAAATGTAATTCCTAGTTAGATGGTAAGTTCTCAGAGGACGCATACAATTGAAGTGTACATGATTTGACTCTGGCCCTGATTTAGCCCTGCAGGCCTAACTGTAAACAGCAATTCCTAGGTGCTTATCCTATCTTAGTTCTATAGGCTACAAACTGATATTTCTGCTACCAACAAGGAATGATATACATGCAAAAAGAGGGCGTTTGACAAAATATCTTTATAATCTGCCTCTTAAGCTGCTTCTTAAGATACATATAATACCAGGGAAATAGATTGCTGAGCACTGTTATCAAAATAGTATGCGCTCATGAGGCAGTAAATATATTTTCACTTCAGCGGAGTGTCAAAATAAAATTTTCTTCATTTTTTTTATGAGAAAGATAAGTATGAAAAAATCTTCGCTTTCTACACGGTTCTAGGCACTACTGAAATCAATGGGAGCTGGGAGAACTCAGCGCCCAATGGCTATTAGAGTATCACTTGCTATTTTTTCTTGCCCTCCTGGCCTGGTCTTTTGACTATCTCTATATTTTGCAGCTGTCAGTAAGACGCTAATGTGTTATGACATTCTCATCATATCACAGTGGAAGAAATGAGTAGTCTTCAAGATCAGATTTGTGGTATAATTATGCATTGGCTATAATAAATAAAAATGAATTATACCTTAGAATATGCAAGCACATTATACATTGACTACACATGAGCACATGCAGGCATGTGTTTGTGTTGGAAACAATAAAATAAAATTAAATTAGAATTGCTAGGAACTGATAGTTGGCATATTTCAAAAATAAACTATCTGAAATAATAGCTTATATTTTGGCAAGGCAGCTCAGAGGCCCTACATCTCCCTCCTTCCTTGCCTGTGTCTAAAATTTTCTGTGTTTACTATAGCTTGCACATGCACACATTCACATTTCTCCTGAGGAAAGACTTCAACTTTGTGGCAAAACTGAAGAAAGCATGTCAGGAGGCTGTTGAAAAAAAAAGCAGCTTCTTTCCTACAATTGTTTCTGGACTCTGTCCAAAATTCACCCTCACTGCCTTTTACTCTTGACACATTTTCCCTATGGAGTGAAATTTTTTTATTATTATTTTTTTAAACAACTGGCAGATTTCAGGTTATGCGCCTCCATTGCTAATCTGTGAGTCCAAGATTCAAAGAGCAGTGACTCTATATTCATGTCGATATTAAATAAGCATGGCATTTAAAGACAACTGTGGGCAACTTTTTCTTTTGATGCTATCTTGGGATTTTTTTTTAAAGGGTTTTATATAAGACATCAAATAGTTATGAGCAATGTGGCTGTGCTTTTTATAACACAAGAAAGGTTAAGAGCAGGAATCTTTATAGACACTGTAAGAAGTTCCAGGGGAACAGAAAGCTCTGTGGACTTAGAAGACAGATTTCACCTTCAAGACTAGGATTCAAGTTCACCAGAGGAATCTCAAAGTAACAAATGTTTTGATCTCAGCTCAGTTCTTCAGGGCTTTGTGTGCATGTGTGTGTTAGTTTCTCAGAAAGAACTATATTTTGCATCTAATCTAAAGAGGTTAATTCCCTATAGATTAAAATTCAAATGGCAGGGAAAATACTTGAAGCTTCTCTGTAGTTTGAACCCATTCAAAGTTTCTAGTAGAACTCACCTGCTTCCAGGTATCTCAGCTTCATGAGCCATCTTTAATTTGCTTTGGTGGTGCTTCTCTGTCCTGACTATTTAGTTTTTTAGGCTGTTTCTGCTTCTCCTGCTCTGCATGAATAAATATCTATTGAGAATGCAAAGGTACATTGATATGGGTTTGAGTTTTGGTGTAAATAAGAGAAGAATGAGAGGAAGCCTTGCATACATAAGAAAAGACAAGTCGCAGTCTTGGACTAGAGAGGGGACTTTTGGAGAAGGAAATCATAGCACAGTGATCTGGATCCTTAAAAGAGGCAGGTAGTGCAGGGCTAGTTAATGCAAGCAGAACAGAGCCTTGAAAGTAGGCTCTGAACTTAGCAACAGGTGAGAAAGTAAGGACAGGCACTACGAGTAGAGTCTACATGCAGAATTAAAAAAAAAAAAAGACTTAAAGAAGGAATCAGTCTGGAGAATGTAAGGAGTACTTGAGTCAACCTATGAAGCAAGCATAGAGCAAGCATAGTTTGAAGAAAAAAAAAGAGAATAAAGCGTCCTTAATAGGTACATTGCCACTGAACATGACTGCAGCCGGCAGAAGGGAAAGTTAGAGATGGTACAAGGGAGTGGTCATTTAGCCTTTTTCAGCCTAAGAGATTGTCAATTATATACAAAATCACAGCAAACATGCAAAAAATGATTCTGCATTGTATCTTGTCCCTTTCAGTCTCACAGAGGATTCCCATATTTATACTTGATTTTTTAGTGTATATATATATATTTGTTACACCTTTCCTTTCATGTGAAAAAAAAAACATGTGAAAGGATGTAGAATGTATTAATAGTTCTGAGCCTTCTGCTTGGTTTTCCTGTGATGTTCTTCTCAAACTGTTTCTGGTAGGAGCAGTACCGTACTACAAGCGCTTTTTCTCCTTTTCTTATTTCTAAATTCCACTAGACTTTTCAGTGATTCAGAGTCATGACAAACATTGAGGAAATGGACAAGATAGAAACCAGATGTCTACTGACCAAAATTTGTTCTCCCATATCATAACTTGAAATAGTTAGCCTAACTTACACGGGCATCTAAAGATGAACACATTAGAAAGCAGCTTTATATAGCTATGCGACCATCTTCAAATATGAAAAAGTTGTTTAGAATATGTCATGCTACATGAACAAGTACACTATGTGGAGATGAATGCCTCAATTTAGTTGTTTCCATTTAGGTATTAGATGCAAATTCATATGTCTCAGGTTATCTTGTTGAGTGTCCAATAGCTACACTATCAGTTATCACTGACAGTTTAAGCTACTGAAAGATGTCCTGAGTTTCATCACTTGGACTGATACCTAACATGCCAAAACCTAGGTTTAGATTACATTTTAAATGTAATTATGGATATCTAATGAAGCATTTTGATGACAACATGTACATGTCTGCCATGGGATAGGCTGGATTACTCTCAAGATCCTGATGATTGCATTGACTAGATCTTCAACTATAAGAATACCTTGGAGAAACAAAATCCATGTCAGTAGACAGACTGATAACACCTAAATTTATCTGCACTAACCACAAACTGAAACCCACCACTTTAGAGTCTAACCTGTAAGAAGCAGGGCTAAGTTAAATTGTTTAAGACTGTAGTCCCAATTCAGAAGACCTGGAGAATATGAAAGACACTCCTAGGTATATGTGACAGCCAAGACAAAAGACTGTTAGAAGCCCATGACTTTCTAAGGTGGTGAATAATTATCAGGTGAGATTTTGCCAGGCAGTTCACATGGTGTTAGTCTTCTGTGTAAAGAACTGAATCAAGCTTCAAACGACTGAGCTATAATCAACCAAATGTTAATTACAAGTATACAAGTCAAATTAACCACCAAGACACAAAGAAAATTGTCAAAGAATAATAACTGATTATGGATTTGGATACATTAGTTCTTATTAATATAATAGTCATTAGTCCTTGCTTAGGAATACAGGCTACACTTAATAATGAAAGCATACCTTATCAACGGGTATGGATGAGGAGGGTGTTTGTGTGTATGCGTGTTACATTTCTTACGCTGGGACTTAGGAAACACAGGTTTAATTGCCAAACTTATCACAGAATCCTCATACTACTCTTTTATTATTTGTATTATTGTAGATTCAGGTAGACCTAGTCATGTCGTGTTTTAAAGTCTTTGTCCTTTAGATTTAAAACTCCAGAAGTTAGTATAACACTTGGTTGTTCTGTGTTTCTAATGCATATTTTGCTTGCAAAACCCTTTCCAAGGGCTCTGACTCAAGCCCTAGGTACACAGTGTTGTTTCATTTTAATGGCACTAGTCACCTCGCTTTATACACAGTAGGGCAGTACTATAGCATTTATACTGGAACAGTTTTTTCACACCTGACAGCAGTGATTTTCTGATTTGGCAGCTTGCTTCCAATGCAAGATTCAAGTTCTTAAATTTAGATCTTTTTGTACCAAATTACTAGATTTATTTGAAGTTCTGTCCGATTTGCAATTGGCATTGTGTTTTCTGCACATAATATGCACATAATAATCTCACTGTCTGATTCTCCCAGTCCAAAAAATCCCCAGGCCTTCCCAAATACAGCAGCTTTACTTTAATATTGTGTACACTCTTGCTATTATGTTCTTAACTTTTCCAAGGGAAGAACCCATCTTACCACAAGATACAATAGCGAGCGTTCTCAGTACAGTATGTGTGGCATTATGTCAGCAGCAGTTTGCTGGGTAAGCACAGTTCTGAGGGATGTAGAATCATAGAATCACAGAATCATAGAATAAGCAAGTTGGAAAAGACCCACCAGATCATCAAGTCCAACCATTCCTATCAAACAATAAACTATACCCCTCAGCACCTCGTCCACTTGTGCCTTTAACACCTCCAGGGAAGGTGAATCAACCTTCCCTGGGCAGCCTCTGCCAGTGCCCAATGACCCTTTCTGTGAAAAACTTTTTCCTAATGTCCAGCCTAAATCTCCCCTGGTGGAGCCTGAGGACATTCCCTCTCATCCTCTCCCCTGTCACTTGGGAGAAGAAGCCAGCACCTGCCTCTCCACAACTTTCTTTCAGATAGTTGTAGAAAGTAGTCAGAGAGAGTCGTAGATGTGCAGTCATTCTTAAACCCAGTCAAGGATGGTGCTGGTTTTGGCATGGTGAGATGCTTTACTGTATACCTGTGGAAGGAGGTGGTATGCTTCAAAGATGTGTATTTGAATTTCCCTAGAAATAACTTAACCCAAGATTTTTTTATTTGTTTGTTAGTTAGTTAGTTTGTTTGTTTATTTATTACTGTCTGCAAAAACTGATGGGATAACACCAAGATACTAGAAATATTTACACTGTAGTATATTCTGACACAAGAACAGTTAAATAGATGGATTTGGAGGATAAAAAGAAAACAGCAACTCTGAAATATTGTAATTGTTGACACAATATAATGCAGATATTGGCAAAATACTGTGTTCCCGGGGAGAAGTGAGTCAGTCCACACACCATCTGACCATTCGTTACAATTTGGAAACCTTTGGAGTGCATTCAGTACAGCAAGCACAGCACTGTTCTAGCTGATTAAGTTGCACCCTGTATTTCAGGCTCTCAAGGCCACAAGACAGAGATGCCAATTTTAACAAAAAGAGTTTTTCTGCAGGATGGAAGCAAGGTTTTATTACATATTACAGTTCTTGACAAGGCAACTGGAAAAAGTGCCTGCATTCTCTCTGAAGCAGTGCCAGCTTGTTGGCTCTGTATGAAATAAAGGGGTGTGGAGGACTCTTTGTCTTTGGAGTATCTAGGAACAATGGGTCACATTCTTCTGTGCAATGAAAGTCCTTTGTAATGTGCTTCAGAATGACCTTTAGGTGGTACCATGAAGTGAATTGAAAATAAAGGAAATGAAAGGATGTCACTCTAGTTACTTGATGAGACAGCTTTGACTAAGTGGTGGCTTGAACAAAGCCTGTCCTTTTTCTGGACTGATAGAATATCTTAATCTAAGGAGAAGGTGTAGATGGAGGGCTGAAACATAAATTTCATCTCTTTGAGTTCTGCAGAAAACCTTAGACTATTTTTATTCATTTATGCTGAATGAGATTGTTAATTATGGCACTATTGCAGGAGATGGGACAGATCCTCAAGTGAAAGATTATTTACGTGGCTGGAAGGATGACTGTGGTTTTCGATCTACCCTTCAGGAAGCCTTCGTAATCTAAGGAACAAGGAAGTCTCCCTAGAGAACATAAAATCTGACTCTGGTTCTTTCTGCAGAGGCTGAGGACTTCAGCTGCTATTCTGTTGTCAGGAGCAGGACAATAATTCGTGCTTTCCTTCCCATTTGGTGAAAATCTTGCCTTCTTAATCTTAAAGGTGTGCTTCAGGAATATTGTCAAGTGATTATTTTGAACACTGAGGGTTAAGAAAATTACTTGAAAAGTAAAATAGAGATTTTTGCTAAATCATGAAATTCCGAAAGTTAAAATCTTCCTCCTCTTGCTCCAAATCTGCCCAGTAACATGAGCCACAATAAATAGTGATCTCTCTCTGCATATTTGCTTCTAAATATTTTTCATGAGCATTAGTAAACATTTTCTTAAAACTATCAGAAGATAAAGAAGGGATTTCTAATTATAATTTTAAGATGTATGTTTTCTTTTAAGTTTTCACTTGAAATTTTAATTCTGAAAATTAAATGTTTCAGCTATATGAGATGCATTTTCTGAATGACTGTGCTGATGTAGTGCAAAATTTTCTTTTAAAATACCTTATAAAATTCTCTATTTTAATACAGATTTGTAAGAAGCCCACTCTGCAGTAACAATACAATAAATAAAAAACCTCCCAACAAATAAATAATAATACACATCACTCATAGTGCTCTCTGAACCTCTAAAGCACTCTGGCCTATAACAATCCTTTTTCCTCTGGCAACTGTTGCTCTCGTGATGCATTTTAACACACTGAAAGAATAGTTTTCTCTTTTGATGGTTTTTTTTTGTAATATCCAGCATTGCTACTGCTTTAGTGGTATATTATTGTAATATTTTATCAAAACAATGCCTGCCAGGAATTTATGTCCCAAGAGAAATTTTATACAGTTCTTTTAAAGGACAAGAAAGAAAGCTTAGTTTATAGGATTTCTCTGCAATCCTTATGTAATCACAGATGCCACAGAGTCAGTGTGGCTAGCAGCCTTTCACTACGTTTTTTATCACTTCATTGTAAAAAGGCAACCCGATTTTACAGAAGAGCTCTTGAGGAAAAGAGGACAATCCTTGAAGTCTGGGAATCTTTCTTGAATCTCAGATTCCCAGGTTTTTTTTAAGAAGGTGGAAATGATAATATCCACAGCATTAAACTTCCCATTTATATAGGGAACATGAAGTTCATGATACAGAATATCTCTGCTGGCCAGTTTGGGTCACCTATCATGGCTCCACACCTCTTAATTTCCTATTCTTTCTTACTTGTGAAACACAAGAAACTGAGAATGTCCTTGATTAATTTTTCAACACATATCTCTTACTGAAATCTAGAGAAACAGTTGCTGCAAAGAAAATTAGTTCTATCTTAGTTGAACTTAAATATTATCTGTAAACAATTACAAAATGGGTGTTAACAGTTCTTACACTGAAACTAAAGCACTTCAGCTACTGGTAAGTGCAACCACTTAGAAGAAAATAAACTCTATCTCCAGTTAAACTGAGGACAGTGAGAAAACTCATGGGCTGAGATAAAAATAGTTTAATAGGTAAAGCAAAAGCTGTGTAGTCAAGCAAAGCAAAACAAGGAATTAATTCACTACTTCTTATTGTCAGACAGGTGTTCAGCCATCTCCAGGAAAGCTGAGCTCCATGACATGTAACAGTTACTTGGGAAGACAAATGACATTACTCCAAATATCCTCTTCTTCCTCTTCCTGAGGGTTTATCCCTTTGGTCAGCTGGAGTCATCTGTCCCAGCTGTGCCCCTTCTCAACTTCTCGTGCTCCCCTAACCTACTTGCTGGTGGAGTGGTGTGAAAAGCCATAAAGGGCTTAACACAGTGGAAGTGATGCTCAGTGATAATTAAACATCCTTGAATTATCAACATTGTTTCCAATTTAAATTCAAAACACGGTCCCATACAAGGTTCTAGGGAAAAGGATTAACTGTATCCCAGTCAAAACCAGCACAATCATCATCAAACTTTTAGTTTTGTCATACAACTTGTAAAACATCTCTTTTATTTCCAAGGTGAAAACTATTAACTCAGTATATCATAACACAATTGCAAAATTCACTATACCTTTTACCACCTGTTACTGTTCTGTACATCCTTTAACCAGTTCTCATCCTTATTCAGATGAGGGCAGCAGACATACACTGTAGTCAAAACATGATTAAGCCATCTCTGCTTCCAAATGTTTAAACAAATTTTCTGTTTCATTCTCTAAATGATTTCCTAATGATTTCTAATATCAGATTTGCTTTTTTTTTGACTGCCACTGAACATTGAGCTGACATTTTCATAAAACTTTCTACTGTAACCCTTAGGTCTTATACCTGAATAGTAAGCATCATCTCAGAAGAGTGGCATTTAAGAACCTACATTCAACCTAAATTCAAATGACAAAATATCTAACCTGTTTGAAAATCTAAGTCAGGAAAGTTTTCAGTGATGAAAAGTCTAAACAAAGCACTAGCACCTGAGATTGTTCCATTGCACATGTCAAGAAGTATCAGCATTTTGGTTATTCCAATCACCTCAGGGGCCTAAATTCATTTAAGTTCTGAGTGTTGGGCAAATCTGCCACTTTCTTAGCTGAGGGACTTAATCATATATTTCTAACAGGAAGAAATAAAATCCATCACAAAGTAGAGTGTTCACTGATGATTTTACTAAAATAAGTAAAAAAAAAAAAATGTTGGGAAGTGCCAGCTTTTCTAAAATAAATGTGAACTGTTGTTAGCCAGGAGTAGGATAGCACGATATGAAGATCTACTCACCTTCAGGTGTACAACTCCACAATTTCTTCAGGAAAATAACCTAACCCTTAAGAAAAGGTTGAGCTACAGTGACAGATTGCATATTCATTTCTCTTCCCAATTATTATTGAATATGGTATATTTTGCATAGGTGAAAAAATGTTAATTAAAATACACACATATGTATGTCTATGCCTCTCCACACATATGTACACACTTATCCATACATATATATATATTCGTCTTACAATAAACAGATTCTACAGACCAATGGACATCTCTTTAATTTGAAATAGAAATAAACTCTCTTTATTCCACAAAACTGTCATCCAGTGATGTGTGTAACTGGGTCTAATACACTTAAATTTAATCTCAGCAGGTGGCTTTTCATGGTTACTCTAGAGGTATTCTGGAGGCTTAAAATTTCTACAGCTTTCAGTGCCAAGTGGTACCAGGGCTGGTGATTAAAATGTCTTAAAACCCATGAATACTGATTTTAAGACAACATCATAAAAACAAACCCAATTTTACAAAAGGACTTTAAAATCAATACTAAAGAACTCATGAGCAGGACTTTGGGAGTGTGTGGAATGCAGCATCTGTAAGTCTTTGCATTGTTTTTGAATGTCTACCTAAAACATATTTTAGTTAAAAACAATCATTGGGTTCAATACAACTATAATGGGTTAAAATGTTATGGCCTATAGCATACAGAAGGTCAGATCAGCTGCTGTAATGCCTCTCTGGCATTATGAATATATGGATCTATGAAAAATAAATCAATATAGGGGGGAAATGCTACATAACTACTATCATTGATCAGCCAATTTCTGTTGTAAATATCTTCTCAGTTTTACATTTTCCTTCTGGAGTAATTTCTCGTAATGCATTGTAACTAAAGTCACTGTGCTTTTTTTCCTTCTAGTTCCAACAAATACATTTATACTTGCCTCCTAGTATATTTCTGAGGGTTTCACACTTTTTACCATTCAGTTCAATGAGCATAAGAATGTCTGATGATAAGTCCTTTTAAAAATCATGGAAAAGTGCATGTACTTGTGATGACGACTGGGATTCTCTGAGATGCCAGTCATCTAACTTTCCTAGATTTTCTCTTTTTTTCAGGGTCATTTACTTTGCTTCTGCTTATAAGATACAGCAATCTCCTGCAGCATGATGAAGTGCTAATCTGCATTTTTCCACAGCAGTGCTAATTTTCCCTCCTTTATAAATTACATCCTCTCAATATGTTGGACCTTCTCAGTATAAAAGTCTCTGTCTATTGAAGAATACTGAATTGCAAAATAATGTTAACATGTGGTCATTTACATCTGGAAATTGATTAAATTGAGATAGTTAGAAGTGCTCTGGACTACCTTTCACTCCTGGTGCAATATATGCTCCAAAACATAAGC
Organism: Clamator glandarius; assembly: GCA_033459285.1. Lineage (NCBI taxonomy): Eukaryota > Metazoa > Chordata > Aves > Cuculiformes > Cuculidae > Clamator > Clamator glandarius. The sequence goes on along the minus strand of JAUNZM010000482.1, from coordinate 258,430 downwards.
CAGTTGCTTCAGAAAAACCTGTGTGAAGAACACGTCACATGAAGTGTTCAGCCTGTTTTTCTATTCAAAACCGTTGACACAAAGACAGAAAACACTTCAGAAACACAATCAGACGATGGGATTATTCCTTCAAAAGAATAATGTACTTGATAATGTACTTGAACTCAACCTTATGTGGTTACCTTGATCACAATGGGAGTTCAGGTAAAGAAAACACAAAGTCATAGAAGTCAGACTGAGTCAGTTGCCCAGTTCATGGTTAAAAGAGGCAAATTAAACTTGGTAAAACAACCTTGCATTAGACCACATCACAAAAACGGTCAAAGCAAACTGAGAGAGACAAAACAAAGGGCACATCAACATAATGTACATATTGCGAAGATTCTTGAAGGTCAAAGCATGCTCTTTTACTTCTTAGTGACATATAAAGCCAATATTTGTCAGACCTTGATGAAGACAAAAGCTCAGTCAGAAAAAAATGCACTGCATGACATTTGTTCTCAGATCACTTCCTTTGAGCAGTCTTTATAGTAGGTACCTGGCTATGAACATAGTTTATAGCTAAAAAGAAAAAAAAAGTCTATATTTCACACTAGAAGTGTGGGAGATGTCTTCCGCTATTACATCTTTAAGTGACACTGAATTGAAGTCACTGATGAATGAAACATCATGCAAAGAAGTGCTTTATTCACATGAGCATCAAAATAAATGGCAAAATTTATCCCAATATCTTCTACCCTGAAAATCACCTGCAGAGTTAATTTAAAAATTATATGACTTTACTTAAATTTCATGATGATAGAACATAATGAAGAAATGGAAGAATTTCACTTTAGTGTGTTATCTAAATATAAGACTTCACATGAATTTATCTATAAATCTTCAGGGTGTTGATCCCCACATAGACATTAATCTGTGTTGGACAGGGTTTGAGCAACCTACCGTAGTGAGAAGTGTCTCTACATATCGTAGGGGTTTAGATATGGATGATCTTTAAGGTCGCTTCCAGCTCAAACTACTTTATGATTCTGTGAGTCTATGATTTTATTCCAAGATGCATTCTTTCACCTTACATGAATTGTGACATTCCTTCTTTGTTTTTCTAAATCACTTCTATGTGATAAACGAATCTCTAACTCTATCTAGAACCAAATATTTCTGTAAGCTGTGAGTGTTAGAGTGTATTTGCGTTTTGCGAATTTCTTATTTACAAATGATTACAAAAAAATTGATTTATTCATTATTATTTCAGGGGGTTTTAGCGTAATTTATGTCCATGGTGGCTGGTTGCAAAATGATACCTTTCTAATCTGATGGCCTCCTAAATGTACTGGGAGCACCATCACAGTATTATTGTACAAGCAAAGCAATAAAAAAGTTAAGGTTAAGAACTTTAGTAATTATTTACAGGAGTGACACTGATCAAATAGATAGTCTAGATTTATATATTTTCTCTTTATTAATTCCTTGTTAATTTTGACTGGTCTGCTGAGGGAAGAAAATAATATAAGAAGACATTAAATAGGATAAGATGGAAAGGGAACAGAATTCTTCCTCTATCCAGGAGCGGCTTAATTCTACTGGAGAAAAATCTGTAAGCTTTCTAAAAGATTATAGAAACTTCTGATTTGAACATTCTCAAATGTTTTGTGGTTTCAACAAAATGATGAATCTCCAAGTTTAACCAAAATCAAAGCAAGCATTCTCTCAACCACAATGAACAGAATGCATTATTGTTTGAAAGACCATAAATACTTCAAGGCAAATTGATAAAGATATTATTTGCCTTTACTGATGACAAATGTTAACAGGAAGGCTAGTTAGGGCTAGCTCAAAGATGTTGGATATTTGAGAACTTAATGCCTACCTGCTTTTCGGATCCATCAAAAATTTTTGTGAATAGTTCAGTTCAGAGTCTGATCCTTAAATCTACATTTTTAGCTCCTCCACAATAATATATAAACAGTGAATGCCTTTTTTTTTTGGCCATAAAAACAATTATTAAAGGTAGTATTTTCTTGGCTTCATTTCCATTTCTAGCCCACCCACCACTGTAAGTTGCCTAATTGTCCACAGTACTTCTACTTGTGCATAGATGTGTGCCTGTAGCTGTCAGGGTCCTGTTTATTAATTTTGGAGCTCATTAGTGAATTTTATCCAAATCCGATAGTGGACAGGAGTTTGAAAACTTTAATGAAAATACTTTAACTAAAAGGAGCAAGAAAGTATTAATTTCCTTAGCAAAGGAAAGAACATAGAGTCTCTTCAGCCATTCAGAGACCACAGAGACATAACTAATGAAGATGCCTTAAACATACGTGGTTTCAACAAGAATATGTTTTACATATGTTTTGAGTGGTTACAACAAGAATATATATCAATATTTCAATCCAAAAGGAAATGAATCGGTTCAGTGTATGTCAGAGACACCTTTTCATCAAAAGGGATTTGAAGATGAAGTCTTGATGGTTTGATGCTGTAAGTTCCATGGCATTTACAAGTGCTCAGCATTTCATGATATTTGGGTGCTTTGTTAGGATTTTGCTGTGAAAATGAAGAACAAGAAAATTTAAAATATAATATAATCTCCATTGTTCTTGTGTGTAACAGGTACCTTTTTATTATTACTGGCTAGTTAAGAAACAAGTCTACATCTTACCTCCAGACTCAGTTTTGGTAAGTGCCTTGAAATGGCTGTGACAGACTAGCAAGGATGTATGATGTTGATGGTAAATTTTCCAGGTTAATCTCCTTTCATCATGAGCCATGATCAGCATTTTATCATTTTACTTCAAAAATGACTCGCAAGCATGGTAACGTGTAACTGACTGATGTCACTCACAGATTTATTGTTTGCCCCTTGCTTTCTCCGCCTAGCATTAAAATTTTCCTTTCAACCTTTGAAGCCAAGCAGAGTCGTTCATTACCTTTTGGATGCCACACCAGTTTAATCACATTGATAGAGGGCTATGCAATCAAAGTGACAGTTCAGTGATGATTTGCATCATGCCTGACTCATTACTTTGTGAAGGATTTGGCATGCCAATCAATGGAAAATGATGTGCAGTCCCTTGAAAAATGACAGTAATCCATTTTCCACCAATTGGCAAAAGAAGTCCTTGACAGACTTATAAGTTAGGGCCAAAGCCAAATATTATTTGGCATGTTTCTCATTTTGCTGCCATTTTGTAAATCCTGAGAGTATTTATCAAAGCAGTAACTTTTTTCTTTAATGTTAAATTCCTTACACTTTTCAGGATTTCCTTTTATTTTCCAGGAAAGACTTTGAATGTACAGATGTTCCTTATGTTCATGTTCAATTCTGTTATGACATTTAATACTTCTAAATGAGTATTTTTTGTTGATAACCTTTTATTACTGCTAATAGCATCCTTTGCATTATTGATAATGTCCTTCAACAGCATCCTTGTTTGGTTCCCAGAATGATTATATTTACTGTTCTGCAGAAAGTTTTGCACAACTCCTTAACATTTTCTTAGGAAGATTTTATATGGAGGTTTCATGGTGTATCTGCATTCAGAACTCACCTGCATTGGCCCAACACTGGTCCTCATTGCATATTTAAGTCTGAGTTAAGGAGAGGCATTAGGTTGGAATTTAAGGGAAAATAACAGCATTGCTACAACTTCGAGCACATGGAAAGTCATGGACATTTCACTGACTATCTCACCAGCTGTGAAGACAGGGCTGAACATTCCAGAGCTCATACGCAGATTCTGGTTCAACTCTGAACACAGGCATGAGTACAAATTTGGACTTTTCTTAATGTTGCTCTGGACCTGAATGATTTAGAAAGCTCAGCAAGCTGTTTACACAGCATCTCAGCTTCAAACTAAGAGAATATTTAAACTATCAAAGAAAGGGAGTTGTATTGTCTGTTAATGATTTTAAGATGGGTTAAATGCCTTCTTATATGTCAGTGTTTCTCCATTGACTTTAGAGACATCAAGGGTGGCTAGGTTAACCTATGATTCCATTTCTATTCTTTTAAGCTGGCACTGCAAGTCAAAATGTTTCCTCTACAGCAGTCCTAACTACTTAATTCTTTTTCTGTAATGGTAGTTCAGCCCTGCTTATGCAAGTATTTCTAAGGCTGTGCTTATCAGGGAACTAATCTAAAAAAATCTGAAAATTGATAAAATGTAAGCATAATTTTATGCAACATTAAAATTTGTGTTTTTTCAGATGGATCAGTGTTCTGCTTGCGGTCGTGTACAACTCCACATATAGTCAGTGAATTGTAATTATTACAACCATTCATTGTAGTATTGGATCAGGAAAAACAGAGAATAGTATGACATATCTGAAAGCAGTATTCATTTTGAAGTGAGATCTATGCTTAGACGAGACACCTAAATGCATATGGTGAGATTAGTTTTGTTGAGAACTTCTTCCTTTCATCTTTTTGAATGAATAGTCTTTTAGTATGAATACACATGTTGTTTATTTATGCATATATTAAGTCTAAACCAGAAAGCTGTATTCTGTTATTTATACGGGAAAATGATCTGGTGAAATCTGTCTATTACTAGAGAAATTCCTCGTGCATATGCATATACAATCAGCAAAAGGAGCTGTATGTACTGTAAATATGATATTTACTAACATCTCTGGTTGATTGTTAGAGCAGAGAGGTGTTATTCTTTACTTACATTTGCTGGCTGTCATTGGTTCAGAAGTCTGGTTTTGAGATGTAATATTTTTAGGATGATGCTCTGCAGTGAAGATTTTAAAATAAATACCATCAGGCAGATTCACAAACAAGTGAGTAAGGGGGAAACATACTTTTGTCAATTGTAGACAGTTATTGCTGCATTACTTTCCAACATAAAAAATAAAAAGCATTCTGAGGTTTGCATTTTAGGCTTGGTATATACATCAACAAATACTACGTGGGAGAACACCTGCAACACATGTCTTAAAGGAAACTGGAAAACTGCACAAAAATATTTTTAAAAAAATCCAACCATTTAAAACACAACAAAAGGGGCAAAAAGAACAAGACAATAATGTCTTTATGCAAAACACGCATAGTTAATGCAAAAACCTGAAACCGAACCTTCTTATAAGAAGGAACATAGTTTGAAAAAAAAGCTTTCCACAGTGGATTTCTCTCTTTTTTATTTTTTTTTCCAGTTAGATCAAGAGTCCTCAAAGGTAACGCAGAACCAACCATGTGTAACAGAGTTATAAAAATGCACATGCAAGTCTAATGTTGACAGTTCTGGTTCAAGTACCCACTTTGCCTGGTTCAAGTCCAGACTCTGTATTTCCATTTCCCACATTCCAGCTAACTGCAAGGTTAGTGGGAATAAAAGGTACTTATGCTTCTTGCATGCTGTAGTTTGTGTCTTTCTTCACAAAATATCTTCAAGTGAACTTGCATTTTCCTGTTAAAAATGCTGAAAATGTTTCTAGAGCAAAAAAAGCTGTTTCTTGCCTAGCTCTTCATATTGATTTATTCAAATATATAGGTCTGTTCTGCAAGGGATCAACTTACAAATCATTAGAGATAAATAATACTGCAAAGAGCTTATGGTATAAACAAGCCAGATGAGTGGAAAAAAGAAAATATTATCCCTACATAATAAATAGTAGATTGAAAACAAGCAGCTTGCCTAAGGTAGTCTGGCTGAGTGCTAAACTTGAGCCTTTTTATCCAGAATTCTGATTCAATGTGTCCAACACAAAACTGTCATCCCTTGTGCAAAGCCTGTAACTCTAGTTTTGATATACACCTCAAGCTGAATTTTTTTAAGGAAAAAGTATCTATCTATTCTATTCAGTCTATCACTATGTCATTATAAAACTGAACTCGGATTTTGCATATTTCACATTGTCACTGATCTAAATTGAGCACTTTTGTTATCTGTCCTCTTAATTTATCTGTTATCTGTCCTCTTAACTGTTCATAACTTTATACAGTAATCAGAGACAATACTTACTGAATGAGTGATAACATTCATTAAATCTGACCAACTTCCCTAAATTTGGGAAGGTTCTATATTTCACATCCCTGACAGGTAGCCATAATGCTAACCTAGTGTAGTGATGCGTATATATTGCTCAAGCATTACAGAGACCTACGCATACATCTGAAGGAAATCAGGAAAAGAAAAAAATAAGTTCTTTGCATAGTCCAATATCTATTCAGAGATTTATCACCTGTCTTCATATTTTTGGATGTATTTACCAGTACTTTTTCTTTTCCAAGGTCTCAAATGCAAAGGCATAAACAGCAGTAGAATACTCAAGGACAGAATGTGAACCACCCCATTTCTCTATTAGAAAGTAAGGAGTAGTATTATAAACAGTTTCATGCCCTTAGACAGAATTTTTTATTTCCTTGCATAAGCTTCCTTTGTTTCTCCTCTGTAAAAAGGCACCAACAAGCTAGAGCACTCTTAACCCAGCATTTAAGAATTCCAGCTTTGGTGCAGTTATGGCTTATTTTATAAAAGGAAAATAAATGGCAACAAATGAATTACAAGTTTGTAAATTGAGAACTCCTGATATCCATCTCAGGGACACTGCAGAACTGCAATGTTAACAGAAAGCGGAAAAAATACAGAATATTTGCTACTGACAATTCATATTTTTCCATCATCAGTCTAAGAAATGTTTACAATGTAGTGCTGTGTCAGCAAATCCTTTGATGTTTGCACTTAGAGTCATTATCACAAGGGTGGTGCTATTCATATAGAGATTGAATGAACTTTGAATGCTCCTGGGGTCTTTAAACAATACAAAACCCAAGCAGGTTTACTTTTACTTTTCTTCTAGAAACAGGAGAATCTTGTAAGCTCCCTGGGAAGGTGGGATTTTAAGGCTTCCAGGCAGTGAATGAAGGCCAAATATTATTGCTTAATGTTAGATCCATGTATGTAGCAATCTATTCTCCTCTGACTATGCATCACTACAGCACCTTCCCTGCCAGGGGTTTCTCAACTCACAGAAGGATATCCAGAATTTAGGCTATTCAAAAGATGTATTACAACCATCAACACTGAATGAACACCACTGCAAACTCTCTCTTCAGCTGTAGCTGACTTCACTTACAACCTCTAGACAGGGAAACATGCCTAAAATGTCTATGTATTTTTCATCTGAACCTGAGTTTCATTGGATTAGATTGCCATTACAAAAATAATGTTTAAAAAAAAGGATCCCATTACTAACACACAAGTGGAGAAAGAACAATAAAACCTCCACAAACTGAAAAATAAAGAACAGAGTGGCTTCATCTAGTAATAGGAAACACAAGTAGAAAAATGCATCCCTTGGCTTGCATTAGAAACAGTCTGACCAGCAGGTCCAGGGAGGTTATTCTCTGGTGACACTGCTCCTGGAATCCTGTGTTCAGTTCTGGGCCCCTCACCACAAGAAGGATGTTGAGGCTCTGGAGTGAGTCCAGAGAAGAGCAACAAAGCTGGTGAAGGGGCTGGAGAACAGGCCTGATGAGGAGCGGCTGAGAGAGCTGGGGGTGTTTAACCTGGAGAAGAGGAGGCTGAGGGGAGACCTTATTACTCTCTACAACTACCTGAAAGGAGGTTGTAGAGAGGAGGGAGCTGGGCTCTTCTCCCAAGTGTCAGGGGACAGGACAAGAGGGAACATCCTCAAGCTCCACCAGGGGAGGTTTAGGCTGGACATTAGGAAAAAAAAATTCACAGAAAGGGTCATTGGGCACTGGCAGAAGCTGCCCAGGGAGGTGGTTGATTCATCTTCCCTGGAGGTGTTTAAGACACGGGTGGACGAGGTGCTAAGTGGCATGGTTTAGTGTTTGATAGGAAAGGTTGGACTTGATGATCTGGTAGGTCTCTTCCAACCTGATGATTCTATGATTCCTTGTCCTTCCTGAATAAACAGAGAAGAAATCACCCTCTGCTAGTGAAAGACATTGATCTGGCACATAGAAGTCACGCAGGGTCTCAGTTTCTCTGTGTGCCTTTGAACCAGTGACGGCAGGGCTATCCCTGAGGTGTCCCAGTCTCTGGGCTATGTTCAGGCCTATCACCTACCTGGTTAATGTTTCAGCTGTACGCAGAAGGTTAGGAGCTTCAGCAGGAGAAATTGGCACTTGACTCCATCTAAAGCTACCTTACCAAGGAAACAATTTTCTTGACATCTCACTGCAGTTATTGTGACCACTGGGATGCTGCCTTAAGGAGAGGAAGGAGTTTCACTGTCAGTATCTCTATTTTCTGCAAGAAGCTCTGCTGGCTGGACAGGCAGAAACAGAAATGGAGGTGGTGATGTAAATATTAGATAGCCCAGCACGTTCAAGCACATTCAGAAACATTGATGACACAAATACAGAGCAGCAGAAGTTAAGATACCGGGAGATAACAGCTGTGTTTACAGTTTAAGCAAATATCTTCGTTGTACACTAATAGAGCAAAATTTTATTAACCTGTGGTCTTGTGATTTGTTTTGTTAAATATCAAAGTCCTTTCTACAAATGTATCATCTTGACACAAAAGGTGTACTTACCAAGATTGCTATGTGTGCGTTTGAAATTATCACCATATTCTATCAATGTTTCCTACACTGTTAGGATAAATTCTTCTAGTCTGAACTTCACTTTACATGTTGTTGTTGTTGTTATGAATAGTTATTATTAATTAGTGTTAATAATCATTTTTTTTTGTTTGGTCAGGAAATGTAAAACAACACTGAAGTCTGCCTGCGACAAGTGTTCTAGAGGTACTGATTTCAGAGGGTAAAGTCAGATAAACTAGCCAATGCTATACTTTTTCAGGATATACAAAAGCACACTGAGAGTTGGGATATGAGAACAGGCTGTTGACTTTAGAAAGACTTGTGTGCCCCATTAAAACTGAGGCTATAAAGTAGAATATATGGTTGACATGATTATAGTTTGGATTCAGAGTATATCCCCTTTTTGCTCTTTCATTGTTATAAATTTTATCCAGTAAAATCAGTCATACAGCTGTGAATGGATGAAGAAGTAAATAGTATTTTAAATTGGTGGATTAAATTAGAAAACAAAGTGTTACACAAAGGCAAAGTAATAATAAAATAATAACAAAACCCTTGAAACCAATAACAGCCAACCAGGAACAGAATTTTAAAACATAATTGGAATTAAAAAAAATAAACAGTTTTAACTCTTATCTAATCTATCACTTAAACAGTAATGTGGTCTTTGAATTAAAACATGTAGTTGAATGAGAACAAATCCATCCTTACTGTGACTTCATTAACACCAAGTGTTACACTACATGGGCTTTGACAGGAATATACATAACTACCAAAGGCAGGAATATAAATTCAGTAATGGGCCAAATCCTATCAATGACTCTTTTCCATTAGTTGGAACTGGGTCTAGACGCCAGAGACTGTAGACCTTAAAGAAACCTGGAATAAATCATTGGCATTACTTCTGTGAAAATCTGAGGAAATTTGGAATGATTAAGTAATATATTACCCAGAAAATCGGTGACAAAGTTCTGAACTGATCCTAGCTCAGCTGCCTGTCATCTGCCTTCTTAAACACGGGAAAACCTGCCTGCTTTCTCAGCAACCAGGACAGTTTCTTCCAGCCTCCATTTGCCCTAGCTATTTAGATTGCTAATCCAGCAGGTATGGGACCATCCTTTGATGTATATTTGTACAGTATGTGACACAAAAAGCCCTGTCTTAGAGGGGGCTTCGTGGCTACAGCGCAAATAGTGCTAGTAACATTAATAGTAGTACCAATAATGGTCTGAAAAGCAATGGTGTAAATATTTACTGTAAAAGCAATGACAGTGTATGTTAGGGATAAAGCTAAGCATTTGTGTCAGGCAAAGCAGGTATTTGAACTGGGATTTTCAAACCCTGAAAAGGTGCTGTCCCCACAGTGCCTGGGCATGGAAAAGCCGGTCTGTAAATTCACCAAGTGCAACTAGCTGTGAATTTCTACCTCCTGTTCCAATCTTAGCTCTACTGCAAAGTCCCTGTGGGTCTTTGCCCAGCACATTTTAGTCCCTTGATTTCCTTGCCTATAAAACATAAACAAACATGTTTGTATGATGCAGTGAAAAAAACCCAAATTAATTTCTACCAGGTATTTTTTCAAATTACTTCATGAATGTGGTTCTGTTAAGTACAAAATTTTGTTAACAGGAAAAAAATAGATCTTTTAATTTACCATCAAAGTAGACCAATCTCTTTAAATAGCATTTAATTACTTCTTGATAGGTAGAGGTCCTTTTTCCATCACTATGACCCTATCTCATCCTTCTCATATCAAAACCCACTCTAATTCTTTTACTGTGGAGCTTTAAAAATGAACTAGGGAGTCGTAAAAACTATCCCTCTCCACAGATTCAATAGACAGCCTAATAGAAAACAATTATCTTGAATAATAAAAAGACCAAATAACATTTGGGACATTAATATTTTCATCAAAGACATACACATCATCGTTGTAAAGCCTTGTGAAAGCCAGCAGACCTAAGTGTTTTTGGCATCTATTTTGCACTCACTTTGTAGTGTCAAAGATCAGAAAGCATCCTGAGAGACAAATTTTTGTAAGCTAAACCAGCAGAAGAAACCAGAGAGTTTTACTGACTACCGTCTGTTGTTCCATTGTACCCTGGTTTCCATGATACACTCTTAATAAAACAAGAGGGAACCTTCTGATAAAAATATCTCCCCATTTTATAATGTAAAATACAAGCAATTTTATCAGCATTAACGCTGATTGGCTTCCATTAGCCTCTTGCCTTCTAATAAAATTTATGATACCTTTCAGAAGCACAATTTGATAGAAAGTGAAGTGATTACACCCTGCTTAGATATCTCTTCAGCATCTATTCCAACAATAATGCTGTAATTTTATGCATGAAATAGCACAATTGGCATAAATAGTTATAATACTGAGTGCTGTCTAAGGAACCTGGCTGCTGGAAAATTAGAAAGACCTTCATACTTTTGAAACAGGTAATTAGGATTTCTCTCCATGCTCATAGGAGGCAGACTGGAGTTTCGTTTTATATTTCATGTTTCATTAAAATATATGTGTTAAAAATAAATGTTGAATTTAAAGCTGCACAGATTATGAAAATTAAAGGTACAGCACTACTGCAGAAGGTTGAGTAAAATGGGCCTTTTTAACTTCAAATTTTAGCTCTGCCAGGAGTTTAACACTTTCTGACAGGTAAATCAGGCTTCCACTGTTTTTAGAGTGTTTAATTCAGCAATAACCGCATATGGCTGTGGTCAGGAAGATGGAATTTTACTGAAGTAGATTTATGTCTCTAAAACTAGCCACAATTTTAATTCTTGCCTGCTCAGAAAATTGTATGGTTAGTGATATAAGAAGTTTCCCCAAATGAATGGTTCCAGGACACTTCTTTGTTACCTACCTTCATTATATAATTTTCTTGACCAGGGACTGTCTATGATGCACTTTATTTCCCACTCCAACCAGCAGTGGCTTCCACATTTAGGGAGAGATTCTCACTGGTGATCCTATTTAGCTTCTGCTTAAAGCCAGGATTTTGATCTTGCTGTGCTAAAACCCACCAATGTACTATGGCCAAGCAAAATATGTAAAAAAAAATCGTAGTAAGATGATATTAGAAGGTTAGAGGAAAAATACAGCTTATTTGTCTTAAAACTCAATGTCTACCTTCCCCTTCTCTTACCAGATCAAACCACTTGGTGTAAAATTGAGGAACTGAGTAAAATCTGTTTCCATTTGATATGATTTGAAACTGCTGCTCATAAATGGAAACAAACTCTTATTTTTTTGTTTTCTAAGCAACAGTAAAAACTGTTAGAGAATCTTTGTGTCACGAAGTGGCTCAGAGAACATCAGAAAAGTTTTAAAATATTACAGTTAATGGCATACTGTGGAATTGCATTCTGTAAAGATATTTCTTCAATTCTTCAGTGATGTTTGCTTAAGGAAATAACACAACAAAACCAATATTATAGATAATTAATCAAAACAAAAAAACCCCAACCCCATAGATCAATAATATCAATTGGCAAGATCTAGAAAATGGCTTTTTACAGAAAATTTCTTTTGAAATTCATAATTTCCTTATTTTCTTTGAACATAAGAGGGTCAATACCTTAAGCTAGATGGATTTACAAAGAGTCTGTGGTTTAAAAAGATCAGGAAGATTCAAACAAACATTTTAATTTGTGAATTTGGCAAACATCAACTAATTGATTCGAGCTCTCCTAGAAGGGATAGACTAGTTCTCCTGAACAACATCAATCCACACATTTCATCATAAAATGATGAAATTAATTTTTCTTTTTAGAAATAATGTTTTGTGGTGAAATCTGTCTATATTATCAATTTTCAAAGCAAAAAAGCAGACAAAGAAACTTCAGCCTCATAATAAACTAACAAAAAATACCTCAAACACTAAGTGCCCAAACAATCCTGAAATATGTTCAGAATAAGATAAAATTGAATGCTCTATTTTGATTCAAAATTCCCATTAATTTTTTAATCTTGTTTCCAAGATCTGAATATTCTGGTGACACTACTTTTGAAAGACTTTACCGGCTGTGCTTTGCCTGTTTTGTGGGAACCTGGCTAGCTACAACCCCGCAGAAAAACAAGCAAACTGGGAATGACTGTGGTTCAATTATCACTTAGACCTGCAAAATCAAGCCCTATTCATCATGGTTCAGAACTCTCCTTTTGCAAGGGTACAAGGTGCATTTCAATTGACTGATTGGAAGGAAATATTTCTTAGTTGTTTGTTTTTTGGTTGTTTTTATTTTTTTTTTTTCCATGAGGCCAAGGCTATCTTTTTATTCAGGAAAACTGCATTGAGGAATGAAAATAACTACCTTCATTTTAACAGACAGGGAGAAAACACTCCCCAAAGAAATGAACAACAACAGGGAAATTTTATTATTGCTTTCTTGTCTGCACTCAAAATCTCAAAATTCCAGCTGAATTTAAATACCTGTTGTAAGAAGGAAAAAATCAATGCATTTAAATCAATGATAAAATTGCTTCAGTTCCACTAAAGAGGGTGTAGCTTTTCTGCTAGCTGCTGTAATCAAGAAGACACTTACCCAGACTCTTCTTGGTCAGTATTTGAAAGAAATTTATTACAGCAATATTAAACTATGAGGAAAATAAGAATTACTGTGTATGCTTCTATGCACATACGTGACTGTGGTCTGGTAAATAAGTTATAACATAAGACCCCCTCAACTTTGAAATTAAGAGCAACATTTCGTAATGTTGAACTAAAATCCAACAAAGTAATCTTTTTTCAGTGCCTCAGATTTCAAAATAAGATTGCTATTGTTCTCTTGCCATCTATAGGGTTCTCATCGAAAGCAGGGAAGATAAAACCTTAAATGCTAATGTGCACAGAAATAAATAAACTAACAACCCCCAGAAAATAATCTACTTTAAAACAATAAAAGGGAAAAAGATATAACAATGTTTTCAGCTATTTTTTACACATGAATTAATGAAGAGCAGGAGTAGTTTTCCTTTTGTAGTCCAGCTGTAAAGGACAAACATTGCTTGCACTTTGTAATTAATGAACATTAAAATATTGTTTTTCAGGTTGTATTTTCTCCAAATTTCTTCTTTTTTTGACTGCTTTTTTTTGTTGCTGTTGGAGGTTTTTTGGTGTTCGTTTGTGTACAAACACCTTCTCTCTCTGCTGCATATGCTTCAGCACTGATTTCATCAGTTCTTGGTTGTAAGGAACAGCTTGAAGTGCTGGAGCCCGGCACAAAGCACATCTGTGCCTTCGCCTCGACAGCTCATCTTTGAGAGAGTCAAGGATTTCTTTAGACATTGCAGGTTGTACTCCAAACACTCACACTCTGTCCTGCTTGGGACACAGCCAACTTCTACTTAATGCACAGTATCTTTTCGTAATATGCCACTGAAAGAGACTCCAAGGAATACACGAGAGGGACCTGAATTATTCCTGGGAAATAAATGATTCAGGAGATTTAGCCTTTTTTTCCCAAACTGTTCTGATTATAGTTATGCATAAGTATTTATCAAATAGTTTATAGAAACAAATTGCTACTTATCGATAGTTCCTGAATTATTCACTTCAGCTGTTCATTTTCTGTTATTCTGCAAATGGCATTGTGTCTCTGAAATCATATATTCCCTGATTGAATGACTAAAAGATAACATCTCACTGCTCTCCCAGTGGATAACTGAAGTCTTCAGAAGAGGGGAATAAGCAAATAGCAAGAATGTGGTGCAGTGGCACACTAATTTTTTGGTGGCAAAGCTTACTTACAATGTTCTTTCCTTCCTCTACTCCAGACTCCTGTCTTTATCCTTCTTCAATCATCAAAATTTACCATATTTGCTACTAATTTGGGCGTGTGTTCTTATTGAGTGCACTTGCTTCTGAAAGGCTTCCACAGCAGCATTTTGGGGGTAATACTTACAATTCTGGTTATGAGCACTAGAAAGCGAGGTAGCTGTAACCCTATCACCCTGTAATATAGCATTGACATTGCTATATTTTTGTCACTGTTGTTATTGCTGTTAGTGTAAGTTTTCAAGCATGGAATTATTCTTTGCCTCTGTGCAATTAGACCTGGACTAATAATTAATCTTAGATTAGACTGCTACTATTTCAGTTTTACTAACACTATAATCTTGAACTTATATATGTATTTATAAGTGCTTACTGTTCTCCCATAAACAAGATTTTGAGCATATCATAGTCAAGAGTTAACCTTATAACAAAGAGGCATTTTCAGCTCTATCAAGGTCCACATGAAAGTGAGTAAAGGCACAACTGATGATGAAGAAATAGCTGGCCACTAGTAATGGTTGAAGGGGAATGGAACCATCCTTTTTATTGTCTTTCATCAACCTAAAGTGGTTATGAATCTCATCTTTCAGACAGTGATAAGTCATAGGAAATGTTGGATGTAATGCTAAATTACTCTCAGAATCTTGTTTATGGGCAAATAGTAATCATATTTTAAATACAAAGTCAAGAGTTTATTATTAGTATAATAAAAGCTTAGTTGTCTAATCATTATCAGTCTCCATCTAATTAGTGTAGAAAAGAATATATATTTCCATTAAAAAAAAAATTCAGCAATAATAATAATATATTTGAGACTGTCACACACACATCTCTGATTGATCCATATTTTCTGGTATTATTCTTTCCCACTTCCCACTCCAAAGCATACTAAACTCAGAAGTTTCCTCCTGGTGCCTGTGGCAGGCTTTATGGCAAATTGTCAGAATCTAGAATCCTTTTCCAGTATGAATAAGAGGTTGATGTAGATAGCTTCTGTTTCTTCACTACAGGTTCCTTTTGTGGTCATTCTTACATGCTTCCTTACAAACCTTTACACCTTCCTTTCTTCAGTGCTTTACAGCTCCACATCTGAATATGCTAGATATGGTACCTTTTATTTACACTAGATATTATTTCTTTGTTTCCTCTGTAAAAATAGTTTAATCCAGCTCTTGATTTAGATTTCTGTAACTGACCCTAGAGATCTGCTTACAGTCTAGCAGTCTCCAGTGCCAGCTGATGACCCACCACTTATCACCCCATACTTCCATCCTACCACATCATATCACATGTTTCAACATCATATTTTGTTAAAGTTCTAAAACCATGGTGATCGCATACAAAGATCAACAGAAAAAAAGCAAATTATTCATAGTCCTCCAGTCATTATAAGAACTGCAGTTACAGCTAAACCAAGTAAAACAAAGCTGCAAGTGGGTGAAGAAAAGTTCGGACAAAACAAATCTAACAGACCTTGCAAACTCAACACAAAATCTGAGGTTTGGTACGAGTAATGGCAATATGGGCTATTGAGGCCTGCAAGGGATGCTGAGTGAGTGTGGTGAAGGTCAGGACAAACTTGCACTACTGGGAGTTTATTTCAAATTTTTCTTGTTTTGCTTTTTTCCAACATTTTTCTGTTGGAGAAAGATCACAGAATCACAGAATCACAGAATAACCAGGTTGGAAGAGACCAACCGGATCGTCGAGTCCAACCATTCCCACCAATCCCTAAATCATGCTCCTAAGCACCTTGTCTACCCTAACCTTAAACACCTCCAGGGACGGTGACTCAACCACCTCCCTGGGCAGACCGTTCCAATGCCTAACCACCCTCTCTGTGAAGAACTTTTTCCTAATCTCAAGCCTAAATCTCCCCTGGCGGAGCTTGAGGCCATTCCCTCTCGTCCTGTCCCCTGACACTTGGGAGAAGAGACCAGCTCCCTCCTCTCCACAACCTCCCTTCAGGTAGTTGTAGAGAGTAATAAGGTCTCCCCTAAGCCTCCTCTTCTCCAGGCTGAACAACCCCAGCTCTCTCAGTCGCTCCTCATAAGATTTGTTCTCCAGCCCCTTCACCAGCTTTGTTGCTCTTCTCTGGACTCGCTCCAGAGCCTCAACATCCTTCTTGTGGTGAGGGGCCCAGAACTGAACACAGTACTCGAGGTGCGGTCTCACCAGCGCCAAGTACAGGGGGAGAGTAACCTCCTTGGACCTGCTTGCCACGCCGTTTCTGATACAAGCCAAGATGCCATTGGCCTTCTTGGCCACCTGGGCCACTGCTGGGTCATGTTCAGTCGCTGTCAACCAACACCCCCAGGTCCTTCTCCTCCTGGCAGCTTTCCAGCCAGGCTTCTCCTAGTCTGTACCTCTGCTTAGGGTTGTTGTGCCCCAAGTGCAGGACCCGACATTTGGCCGTGTTAACCCTCCTGCCGTTGGTCTCAGCCCAGCCGTCCAGCCTGTTCAGGTCCCTTTGGAGCCTCCCGACCCTCCAGCAGATCCACACTTCCACCCAGCTTGGTGTCATCTGCAAACTTGCTAAGGGAGGACTCGATGCCTTCATCCAGGTAGTTGATAAAGACATTGAACAGGACTGGACCCAGGACTGAGCCCTGGGGAACCCCACTTGTCACTGGCCTCCAGCTGGATTTAACTCCATTTCCCACCACCCTCTGGGCCCGGTCATTCAACCAGTTTTTCACCCAGGAGAGTGTGCACCCATCTAGGCCAGAGGCCGACAGTTTCCGAAGCAGAATGCTGTGAGAAACTGTATCAAAGGCTTTACTAAAGTCCAGGAAGATACATCCACAGCCTTTCCCTCATCCAAGAGTTTAGTCACTCGGTCATAGAAGGTGATCAGATTACTCTGGCAAGACCTGCCTTTCATGAACCCGTGTTGACTGGGCCTGAGCACCCGGTTCTCTTGCAAGTGCTTCATGATCGCACTCAAGATCACCTGCTCCATGACTTTCCCCGGTACTGAGGTCAGGCTGACAGGTCTGTAGTTCCCCGGATTCTCCCTGCGCCCCTTCTTATAGATGGGCACGACATCAGCCAGCAGTCCAGTCCAGCAGAACCTCCCCAGTCATCCAGGACTGTTGGAAGATGATGGAAAGGGGTTTGGCCAGCACATACGCCAGTTTCCTCAAAACTATTGAGTGGACTCCATCCGGCCCCATAGACTTGTGGGCATCTAGCTGGGCAAGCAAGTCTCTAACCACCTCCTCTTGGACCTTGGGAATCTCATACTTCTCTTCCAACCCTTGGGGTTGTGCACAGAGGGAACAATTTTACTTGCTGTTAAAGACCGAGGCAAAGTAGGCATTGAGCACTTCAGCCTTGTCTTCGTCCCCTGTTACTCTTGTTCTCTCTGCATCTACTAGGGACTGGAGATTCTCCCTAGCCCTCCTTTTGCTGTAGATGTATTTGTAGAAAGACTTTTTGTTGTCTTTCACAGTCTTGGCCAATTGCATTTCTAGTTGGGCCTTAGCCCTCCTGACTTTTTCCCTACACGTTCTCACTTCCCCCCTATAGTCCACCCGGGATGCCTGCCCCTTCCTCCAGAGGTCGTAGACCCTCCTCTTCCTATTGATGTCTCTTAGGACCTCCCTACTCAACCACTCTGGTTTCTTACCCCGCCGGCTACTTTTCCAGAACTATCTCTACATGTGCTTAAAAATGTAGATCTCTACATGTGCTTAAAATTCACTACGTGCTTTGCATGTCAGTTACTGTAGCAGGTAGATGGTTCAAAAATTACGTAGATAAATTATGTACTTGTCTTACATATGTATGCATTGAAGATCTGGAAGAAAGAGGTGAGTCTGACAGACTGGTTCACTAAGCAACTTAAAAGGAAATTTCTGTCCTAATGGTGTGTTTGCTGGTCTAAAGCACTTAAATAGTGCCTTTCTTCTTAAAAGATACATATTGGAAGAGAGGAAGGCAGTATAACAGAAATTATGTCTCTCTTCACCCGAATCAGCTACACAGCCATGAAGCCAGGAAATCCAGGAAGAAATAAAGAAAAATGCCTTGTCCCACAGGTAAGGACAGTCAGTGGGACAATCACAAGACTGTCTCATCTGTCTTTGTGTTTTCCACGAGGAAAGAAAACTCAACCTGAACATCCAGAAAGTATACCTTGTAAAATATGTTTTCTTTCAACCAGCCTGAGCAGAAGAACAATGGTTGTCATAACTATATGAAAGAAAGAGTAATGCCTCCTAAACCTGTACAGGTACCACAAGTAAACTTTCCTTGACTATTTCAACTATTTCTTATGGGAGACTATTCACAAATAATACTCTCAGAACAAAATTATGTGTGCAAAATCTTTATAGGAACCAAGAGAAGAGTTGACAGAAGATGATTCCTTCCTTAGACTTCATTGTTTAATTTTATAAATTGGATATAAGCAAGAAAAAACCTCTAAAATATGGCCAAATGAATTGAGCTCCTGACAAAGCACAGTGTATCTGGTTGAGATTTGGGTGTAGCTCCTTTCTGTGGAGAGGAAGTTTGTATAGGGACATGAGTACATGCCCTTTGGTTTTCAGAGCTCTGTGCATTTCAAGCAAGTCTCCTTAGGGACAGAGGGTTGAATTTGAATTCTACAGCTCACTCCTGTTCTCCCACCAGCTTGGCTCTGTCTTCCAGTGCTGTGCAAAGAAAGGGTGCATTCTCATATCCAGATTCATCTTATATTCACCCTGCCTCCTTCACTACTGGAGTGGCACATGCTTCTTCCTCCAGCAGCTGGTGGGCTCATCTGGCACAATGTGCAAACTGACTCTCTCTTTTGTTTTCCTTTTGCTTCCCCTAATAACTTTGCCAGTCTTTTCTGCACGCTGGCGACTGATATAATAGAAATGCCTATCAGCACATAAATTAAGCAAACACTTGGGGTGTCCTAAAGAGCTTTTCAAAGTAATTTCTGAGATGCCAGCGGGGTTGTGGCTGAGTTAGACATAGATTATTATACTCTCAACAATAGAGCTTATACACAGCTCTGGATGAGGAACAGGAACCCAAGCAGGTTGCTGGCCATCTGAATATTACTTGCTGAGTTATTTCCCCAGATAGAGTCTTCAGTCACAGCTTGGCAGCTGCCTCAAGCACTGCCAGAAAAGTCGCACCACTTTATTAGCATAACTAATGCCACAGAAGAGGATCTGCAGATATGGAAATCATTCAGCTTCATATGAAATTTCAACATGCCATCATTTAGACTGTCCAACCAGCATCACTTATGAAAATGACTGTCTGCAGAGCCTGTTCTCTCATGCCTCGAAAGGGCAGGAAAAGTGAACCCTCCCATCAGGTTTTCCCTCCTTTTGTCTGCAGTTCACCACATCTAAAGTTAGAAGAATACAGGAATATAATACTGTTGCCATTGTTTTTAGGGATAAAAGCAAACAAACAAAAGATAGCAGAAAGATGCTGTTGATAAACTGCTTCAAGTAGTCCAAAGAAAGGCTTTTAGAGAGAAGCCTCCCTGGCTAAAATACTCTGCCAGAATCAGAGAAAAAAGGGGAGGGGATTCTTACTTTAAAAATTAAAGGAAGAAAATAAATGTTCTGTTCAGGTAGAATTTCAAAGGACATTAAGTTTTCTGTTCAAATTATTTTGTAACAGAGCTTCAGCACTTGCTGTCCCTCATCCAGTGCCAGTAAGCCACCCAATCTACCGTGTCTGTCAGCTACAGCCGCCAAAACCACCTGCTTCGGAGAAAGTTTAAAACTCTGTGAATGTTCCTAATTGTGACTGATTGGGGTGTACCTGACCCTAGGTACTGATCAGTTTATGCCCTGAAGCATAAGAATACACAGTTCTTGTCATTTTTACCCCAGCTAGCAAAGCCACAGGTGTTCTCTTTCACTGAAAAATGTGCTGAGCTTCCCTCATTCAACCTGTATGTTCTTTATGCTGATGCCTTGGGCAGGTAATATCTGCATTTCTGAGGAGGCATTGAATACAGGGAGAGAAGAGAGAGAAAGATGAAAAAATGGACAAATCAATGGATGGATTCTGGGTTTGCAAAAAGCCAGAGCTCCAAAGCTCTCCTTGTAATAAGCACATTCATTAGTTTCCAACAGAAAGACAGTGCTGTAAAAGGCAAGTACGCAATCAGAATATCCCAATTCTATAGTGATGTGGTAAAGGAGAGGCTAAGTTTAAATGATAGCACTTATTCTAAGACAAAATATTTGGTACTAGATGTGCCTGAGGTTCACATTTCTCTGCAAACAGCATATGTAACTACGTGGCTCATTACGTGTCCTTTGGCTGCTCAGTGTTAGTGTGTCATTCTTAATATGTGGAAATTTCATATATGCTTACATATGTACATGTACATGCAGTCCAGGAGAGCTCAGGAAGCCCTCCTCTACATACAACAATGTGTACTTTCACCTTTCTTTACATCAGTCTGTGGGACTAACTGTCAAATTATACCATGGAATCAGGAGGATTTAGTGAGGGAAGATATTTAGATGGAAGGAAAAGTCTGTGAGAGTTATAAACATGCCACTTGGAAGTTCAGTTTAAAGAGATTTTAGGGATAAAATAAAATTTGTGTTTCTTAGGTTGAAACTCCAATACTAGCTACTGCAGAAGATGGCACTAAACAGATTGAATTTCCAATCTGCAGTAACAATTTCTATTTTCTTCATAGCAGAGTCCTTTCAGGTATAGTGACATATTTTCACATGTCTTCTCTGCAGCTATTATTTATAGTCATGTGTTCACCTACTCCTTAAGATCACCAGTGAGTGTTAGCACAGACCATTCCCATTTATTCTCTTAATTTTATTGCCACTGTTAAAAGATCAGCCCTTTTGCAAACTGCTGCATTAAGGTCTTCCTTGTGGCTTCCAAGACTGATTTGGGGATGCTCTGGAAGACAGAAAAATCCTGATTTTCTCAATGGAAGTGTTTTAAGTAAGACTTGGCACTATGTAAACTAAGAGCTATGAAGTCCTGCCATCAGTTTCATTTCCCATTTAGGGTCATTTAGTGGGCAGGTGAGTTCATCCATCTTCCTCCTTATCTCCCCATCTCATAAGTAGTTTACAATGATGGTTGTACCATGATATATTCCCTGGATTAATTCAGTCCAACCCTTCTCTTATACCTACGCTTTCTGTTTAGAGTAGTTTCAGGTCAATCTTCCAAACACACTGTTTCTGATTTTCAGAACTACTAAATATTCTACTGCTGCAAATAAAGTTAGCAAGAAATGCTCCCTAACTTCAAAGATCTGATCCTAAACATGATTAGAAAAATCAAAATTCCAGTTTGGAAATGTTAACCTTTTTATGAAATGTTATTTTTATTTACATATTGTAACCAAAAGATCTCAGATAATCTAGATTAATCCAAGTTTATGAAATATTGAAGCCACAATGGGAAAAATGTTATAAGAGCAATCAATCTCAAGAAATAATTAATACCACCAGAGTAGTCAGTTTAGCCAGAAGGAACAAGAGAAAGTGAATTTAAAAAAAAAAAGAAAGAAACAAAAAAGTATTGGAAATACAGAAGGTAGGAAAAATGGAAGCAAAAGATGAGTAGAAAAATAGCTTATTATCTGGACTATTACCATTCTTTATCACTTTATAATTGATCTCTGTCTAAGGAGAAGATGAAAACCTACCTGTATGCACCTTTTCTGGTTTCCTTCCCCTCAGTTGCAGGGGAGGGATGGGAGATGCCAGCAGGTACGTAGTGCTGTGCTGTAGGAAGATCCTGCACCACATGCAGAGTACATAGACATCTTCTCATCTGGAACAAGAGTATAGGGGGAAATCTGGGACATTACAAGTACTTAGTCATGTTCTTGTCTTTTCTTTGTTTCTGGAACATTACTATCCTTGACTGCAAGACTGATTTAACTGAATCTTCTTGTTAGTTCCAGAGGGATCTCACTGATTCTCTACAAACTGTCAGTCATGAAGTGCTTTGGACACTTACTGGCAGCTAAATCAAGAACTTTTTCACCCATATCTCTGCTCAGCTGGAGGAATGCAGAGACTGCCCGAGGGCTGTATTTCAAAAGGTAAATTCAAATGTGATGCAGTCCCATTACAGGATCGGAGTGCAAATTGAAACTGGGTGAGTTGAAAGCCACCACGTGGAGAAGCCTTATGGCTTGGTCATTGCATAGTTTCACAGAAAATATTCAAAAGCAAGTGAAGAACATTACGTGACTGATTATATTTCTGGTTCTGCAGTTCGTGCAGCATTGTGACTTTGGGCAAAGCAGTTAAAACTCAGTGTCTTACACAGCATATTTAGAAATTAGGAAAAAAAAATAACGGTTGCAAACCTATGCCCATGAAATATCTTCCACAAGAACAAAGATCGTTTACTGTTGTTATCATTATAATACTAAATTGAAACATTACATGGAAGATAGGTGCATAATTGATAGCAATGACCTTCACAGCAAACTACAGACACTTTTCAAGCTAAGCAACTGGTCTATAGTTATTGATGACATGTTATTGAATTATTTATCACAGCCTGAATGAAGGAAATGATATTTGCTGTTCAAAACTACAGTGATACAGTAACAATGGAAATTCTTGGAGGAGAAATGCTAAGTTTCATACACAGAGAGGATGTTGAAATGATATGCATTTTCCATCATATAAGATGTGGGGGGAGGCTACCAATTAGGCAAATTATTAAGCCTAGTAATTTAAAAAGAGAAAGAGAAGAGTAACAAAGAAAATAGGTGCTTGAGTAAACCCTTACAACAGACGGCAAAATGTCCCCAGATTCTCTAGTGGTAAAATATATATATATAAACTTTCAAAGAATATTTTATATGATGATATCACCTAGAATATGCTCACTCTGTGGACTCCAAAACTATCTAGGAAACATTCAGCTAAATTATTTAACATAGGATGACAGGAAAGAATTAAAGAAAGACATTTTCCTATCTAAAAGTTAAGGCAACAATTCACTCTATATCCACTATTAAAGCTCAGGGTCCAGATGGTTGCCCAATAGAATTTTTAGCAAACATTTGGAGAGATAATAAGGCCTGTAACAGTAGATAATTACTCACTTCTTTATGGCTCAGTGCCCCCTCATCTAGATTTGTTTCTATAGTAGTTTTTTGCCAAAAAAAAGAAAAAACCACCGTTTTTTTATTTTGTTTTGTGTTTCTTTCTCCTACTGTCACTCTCTCTTCCTTTTTCCATTAATTTACAATATTGTCTCTGCTTTCTCAATAAAGTTGTCAAAATCCAAGTGTCTGACATCTCGATATTCATGGGCCAGACTTGAAAACTTTCAAAAAAATAAGTCTGCATTGATGCAGTGAAATTCATTACTTTTGTTAGTTAAAATAAAATTCAATATTGTATATGAATTTAGATATTTCATTCAGTCCATGGGAATAAACAGAACGTGTACCATTGAGCAAGAGTAGCTGGTGGTCTAATTGCCTACACAAAGCAATAGGAACACTACTGTGCTTTAGACACAGTGTTTTGCAATATCCTCACACTTCAACAGAAATTGAAAGGGAAGAGCTAGACCAAAGGGTTCAGTACAAGAAATTATCTCTGCTCCTTCCAGCCGTTAATGAGGAAAAAATTCTGAAGTCTGTTATTCAAAACCCTTACATGTAAAACCTCCAGTGGGGTCACCAAAGTCACTCTGTGTTTGCAGCTACAATCTATTTCTTAGTCTGTAAAAGCATTAATGCAAAATGTATGTGTTATGAACCAAAACCAGTTACCATCAGCAAACTGAGGTGTAAAAGAGACATTGTTATACTAAATTAGTGGAGCTGTCACACTGTCATAGATCTTACAGTTTATTTTGATTTTCTTTTCTTCAAAATCAAATGTGCATGTATGAAGTGCGAAGATGCTGATGTCTTCAAGAGGGTCATGAGAAAGAAAGGAAATCTTTGCATGCAAATGTCTTTCTCTTTTCCTTAATTCAACGCTGCTCCTCTGAGGAGCCAATGGGGAACCAACTTTAGTTCTCATACACATTAGGAAACAAACTTTAGGTGGGTGAATGGATTAAAGATCTGTTTTCCTTTAGTTTAGACTGAACTCAGCCCCGGGCTCAGATTCTCAGCTGGTGTAAACTGGCACTGTTTCAATTAAACCAATGGTGCGGCTCCAATTTGCAGCAGCTGATGGCCTGACCCCTTCATTCTCTCACCCTCTCAGCTGCTGAAGAACGAGAGGACCATTAGTCCAGTCGTTAGTGAATCATCTGGACAAGACAGTTGAAAAGGATATTGCATAAGTAGATAAAATGAGGACTAGTAAAACTAGGATGATGGAGACATAAGATCAGAAAGGGCATAGAGGACATCATTCAAAGGAAAATGGGAGAACATAATGAGTTCTCATTTACCAATAGTCTTATAACTTTGACAAAACAAAAGCAAAGGCAAAATAAACAAAGAAACTCAAACAAACAAAAAATATGATGAAGGAAGAGTTAAAACCATAATATTGTGAAGACTGAAATGTTAGTAAGTTGTCAACTGATATAGAAATCTTTAATTTGCTACTTTAGTTTGCTTTAGGATAAATTCATCAGTCAAAATTGTTTCTGGATATTTTAATTCAAAACACAGAGCCAATCTACACCTTTTTTCCTGAGTCTCTTTGTCCTGGTTTGAGTCTGAAGCAAGGGCTTCTGCTGAGCCTTCCTCCCATCTCCCGGTCCTTGGGGCCAGGCTCTGAGTAGCCACTATCCTGCTCTTTTCTATCTAGCCCAGCAAACTTACATGGTATCTGTGATACAGAGATCTCTCTAGGCCCTCAGAAACCACATTTTAAGTTTAATTGACTCTTTCTTCAGGTCATCTCTACACTATACTTTTTCACATCTATCCATGCTGGAAAACTC
This sequence comes from Clamator glandarius, assembly GCA_033459285.1. NCBI lineage: Eukaryota > Metazoa > Chordata > Aves > Cuculiformes > Cuculidae > Clamator > Clamator glandarius. The sequence goes on along the minus strand of JAUNZM010000482.1, from coordinate 233,234 downwards.
TCTCAGCATGTTATGTCTCAATTTCTGTAATATCCCTTTTATCTAGCTGAGAATGTTGCAGATATTTTTCTTGATGGATAGCCTGGGTTTGTCTCTCTTTTCCCTTCATTTCTTCACCTTCTTCCTGCTATCTCTCACACCAAGTACAAAAGACTATCATAGCTCAGAATTACTTCTGTAATAATTCTTCTATTGATGTCGAGAGGTTAATTCTGACCTCCGTTTGGCATATGGTGTTGAACTTGCATCATCAGCTTGTAAAATTTTCAATTACTTTGTGCTTTTCCCTGTACTAATCCTCATGGCCTTTTTCTATAACCAAAAGCCATTACATCTTTCCAATGAACGAGAGCTGTAACAACGGTTAACCACCTCCAATTCCACCTGGATATGCACAAGTCTGTAGGACCAGGTCAGATCACAGAATCACAGAATAACCAGTTTGGAAGAGACCCACTGGATCGTTGAGTCCAACCATTCCCACCAATCCCTAAATCATGCTGTTAAGAAGCTCATCTACCCTAACCTTAAACACCTCCAGGGACGGTGACTCAACCACCTCCCTGGGCAGACCGTTCCAATGCCTAACCACCCTCTCTGTGAAGAACTTTTTCCTAATCTCAAGCCTAAATCTCCCCTGGCAGAGCTTGAGGCCATTCCCTCTCGTCCTGTCCCCTGTCACTTGGCAGAAGAGGCCAGCTCCCTCCTCTCCACAACCTCCCTTCAGGTAGTTGTAGAGAGTAATAAGGTCTCCCCTCAGCCTCCTCTTCTCCAGGCTGAACAACCCCAGCTTTCTCAGTCGCTCCTCATAAGATTTGTTCTCCAGCCCCTTCACCAGCTTTGTTGCTCTTCTCTGGACTCGCTCCAGAGCCTCAACATCCTTCTTGTGGTGAGGGGCCCAGAACTGAACGCAGGATTCAAGGTGTGGTCTCACCAGTGCCGAGTACAGGGGGAGAGTAACCTCCCTGGACCTGCTTGTCATGCCGTTTCTGATCCAAGCCAAGATGCCATTGGCCTTCTTGGCCACCTGGGCCACTGCTGGCTCATGTTCAGTAGCTGTCAACCAGCACCCCCAGGTCCTTCTCCTCCTGGCATCTTTCCAGCCAGGCTTCTCCTAGTCTGTACCTCTGCTTAGGGTTGTTGTGCCCCAAGTGCAGGACCCGGCATTTGGCCGTGTTAAACCTCACGCCGTTGGTCTCAGCCCAGCAGTCCAGCCTGTTCAGATCCCTTTGCAGAGCCTCCCGACCCTCCAGCAGATCCACACTTCCACCCAGCTTGGTGTCATCTGCAAACTTGCTAAGGGAGGAGTAAATGCCTTCATCCAGGTCATTGATAAAGACATTAAACAGGACTGGACCCAGGACTGAGCCCAAGAGATCCACCCAAGAGTACTGAAGGAGCTGGCAAAAGTACTCACTGAGCCGCTTTCAATCATTTAGCAGCAGTCTTGGCTGATTGGGATATTATATTTGACTGGAGAACAGCCAATGTGACAGTATTTACAGGAAAGGCCAGAAGGAGGATCTGGAAAAACTGCATACCTTTCAGTCTTACTTTGGTGCCGGGGTGGACATGGAGCTACTTACAGGATAACTTGGTGATCAGGCTCAGCCGGCATGGGGTTAGGAAAGTCACGTTCTGCCTCACTAACCTCATCTCCTTCTATGACAAGGTAGCACACTTAGTGAATGAGGGAAAGCTTGTAGGTGTTGTCTGCCTAGACTTTAGTAAAGTCTTTGACACTGTTTCCCACAGCATTGTCCTGGAGAAACTGCTGGTTCATGGGCTGGACGGGCACACCCTCTGCTGGGTAAAAAACTGGCTGGATGACAGGGCTCAAAGAGTGGTGGTGAACAGAGTTAAATTCAATTGGCAGCCAGTCACAAGTGGTGTTCCCCAGTGTTTGGGCCAGTTTTGTTTAATATCTCTATCAATTATCTGGATGAAGGGACAAAGTACATCCTCAGTGAGTTTGCAGACAACACCGAGTTGTGTGTGAGTGAAAGAAGAAAGGTTTTACAGAGTGATCTAGACTTGATCAATAAAGAACTGTGTGGGGTTCAACAAGGCTAAGTGATGAGTCCTGTGTTTTGGTAACGACAACCCCATGTAATGCTTCAGTCTTGGGGTCCAATGCCTGGAAAAATACTCAGTGGAAAAAAGACCTGGAGATGATGGTTGACGGCCAGCTGAATGTGAGCCAGCAGCACACTCAGGTAGCAAAAAAGTCCAATAGCACCCTGGCTCACATCAGAAATACTGTGGACAGCAAGACTAGGTAAGGAATTGTCCTGGTGTACTCAGCACTGGTGAGGACACAACCTGAATCCTGCATTCAGTTCTGGGCCCCTATGTACAAGAGGAACATTGCTGGAGCATGTCTGAAGAAGGGCAACAAAGCTGATGAAAGGTCTGCAGTGAAAGTGTTATGAGGAACAGGTGAGGGAGCTGGGGTTGTTTAATCTGGAGTGAAGGAGGCTGAAAGGAGACCTTAAGTTTAAGCTAATTATTAGGAAATATTTCTTCACTGAAAGGGTTGTCAAGCACTGGAACAGACTGTCCAGGGAAAGTGGTTAAGTCATCACCCCTGGAGGTGTTTTAAAGACATGGTTTAGTGGTGAACTTTGCAGTCTTAGGTTTAAAGTTGGTGATCTTAAAGCTCCTTTTCAACTTAAATAATTCTGTAATATCTGTAATCTTCTTTAAATTCCTTAAAGATTTTACTTACCATAACACCCTTAGAGAAAGCCTGTCAATACATTAACTGCAACAATAATCCATAATGTTTTGTTGTTCCTCGTACTCTTAAAGAGCTCTTAGGCTTTGACTATTTCTTGCCCAGTAATTGACAAGGAACATGTTTTTGTTCTGTGTCAGTAAAATATCTGCCACGATAATGTGCTTGGGTAATTAAGTACATCTGAGGAATGCCGAGGTTGTTTAAATCGAGTATTTCCATCCATGTTGGAATAAACTTGATATAACTTGAGATAAGGTTCAGAAATGAACACACTATCTAATCACTGAAATCATGAGGCTCTTCTAAAAGAATGAAGGGAAAACCAGACAAAAATAAATAGCAGTCTGAGATGTGGCATGACTGAAGTTATTGCTTGGATACTCTTGATTAGAGGGTGAGCTAGGGGCAACAGTGATCTCCCTTATAGTTTCAAATAAGCACCTGGGTGGTATAGATATAAATATTCATTTCATTCTCCATTTTCTTGCATTTGTTGAATAACAGGATATCACAAATCACAATACAGAAAATAATTATTTTGCATTGACTATAGCACTGGAAATTTTTATCATCTTAAGGAATGTGATGAATTATATAACATTTGTTAACTAACTTTTGCATATAGATCAAGCCAAATTCAGCCAATGTATAAAGACAGGATTCATTGCCCTCTGTAGAATTTCAATAACTTAGACCTGCAGCAAAACCATGAACAATGTGGAAAAGTGATGAAGTTATTCTTATCTGACTGACTGCTGAATGAAAGCTCAGCACAGTGGTAGATAACACTCTGACACTTGAATTTCAGACAGTTAATAGCACTTTTCTCACAAGAATTTGAGGCTTTTGAGATGTCATATAGGTGACAAAGATATACATGCTAGTCTGGTTGTATATAGACTTTATACTACTGCTCATACTGCACCATAATCACTTGGGGCAGGAGTAATTCAGCACCATCATCTTTTAGAACTGACTGTTGGTTGTGTTCACTGGACACTGGATTCATCCCATTAGCAAGCAGTGCATCCGGGCTCAGCTGGGCAACCAAACTGGTCTTCTTTTCCAAAGAAAGTTTGGATTGAGGTTTTTTATGTTGAATATTTCTCAAGTTAAAGAACTGGAAACATTATTTTTGTCGTGGCAGAGGGGTAATGACAGAAAGGGATTCCAGCAAAGGCCCACATGTCTTCTAACCCACACTAAGAACATGTTTCTGGCCGTATCATACGTAACCCCCAACAGATGGGATGTTCCTTTAAAATGAACATTTAGTCACTCAAAGTTGAGCCACTAATGGTGTCAGCCCAGTGACAATACTGTGGAATGTTTGTGATACCTCCAAAGGCACATTGCCGTGTTACTCTCCTATATACATTAGTTACTTCTTGAGTGAGCTGCAGTTGGTGTCAGCTGTAATATTATGTAGAGATTATATATACAAATGTTTATATATATATATATATATATTTATTAAAGTTATTGTTATTTCTACAATACACTTTTTTTTCTCTCTCCTTTCTTCTTCCTTAACTGCAGACATTTTTTAGTATATATGACACATAATTTGACAAAAGTCAAAGCAGGACATCATTGTTGAGGCAAAGTGATAGCCGTATGCGCTGAGCCTAAGGCTACAGCCAGAAAGCAGCTGTCAGTAGAGAAGTAATAGATACCATTGGAAGACAGAAAGCCCACACAGTTACAAGAAATGGCATATTTCTTGCATATAGTAACAAATAAAAATGGCCAGGAACTGTGAAGCTTAGTTCCCTCACCTCTAGCTTTAAATTCACAGATTTCAACCAGTTCTTTTCCAGACCCTAACTGCTTCTTATTACTAAAATTGAATTTATAACTCTCTAAGCAATATTTCTTTAGGCTACTAACTACACCTCTAGGCTTCTACATGAAATGGGAAGCTGATTGGATGGCATCTTCATATTCAGGGTCAAGTTTTGTGCCAACACTGAACTTTTTGAAGTGAGAAAGATTTCTCACTTATAACTTTGCCATTAATTTTCTTAATATCTCTCATTCTTTCAGCTGAAAGCTGAAGCAAAATGGCCCACGTAGCAAGACAGTAATTTCTTACTGCATTTTTTATCAAGCTGATAGAAAGAGTGAAGAGGTAACACTCTAATCCTAGTTTCACTTCTACAAAAACTTCAGTGCAACAAATTTTCATTTTGATCTAGCAGGAGCAAAGGTAGAAGGACTGAGAGAACAAACCCATGTTTAATGAAGAGTCTTTGCTCTGTGAGGGAAACATTAACATTTCTAATCCTGAACAAGATCATACACTGCCAAAGGATATGTTATCACAGAAAGGTACATATTCAATTCAACAAAGCCAGTTATTTAGTTCAAAAAATATATTCCTGACATTTAGTGGAGATTATCTTGTGCCCTAAAGTATCTCTCTTGTCTTGTTAATGCAGGAAACATAGGAATAGACTATTTTAAGACTCTCAAGTGTGTGTTCTGTAGGTCGATACAATGGGATGGAGCAGCCCAGTGGCTGCACCTTGATGTGGTGTGGAAAAACAGTGCTTGGGCCTGCTTAATTTATATGTACCGTGGCAGAAAGTGGAGCTGCTGGTGGGTGGGAAAAGACATCCTCCCTATTCTCTAGGGGTTTAGATGAACAAAGTAAATATTTTCCTCTTTCCAGACTCTTGGAACATTCACCCATATTCCACCTGGCAGAAACCAAATCACAGAGAATCTCATTTGCCTGAAATATACAGGTGATAGGTGATACAACCTCCCTATGAGCCAGACACACATTCTCTAATACCTTTTTCTGTTTACTGGGTAGTCTATATCAAGTAGTCTTTCAGACTGTTTAGAAAGAATGAAAAGTTTCTAAAATAGTAACATGATCTTAAAGTTAGAAATAAATGAAGCTTATTGTGTTTATACTACTGCATAATACTCATCGTATTTCCTAATTGTGCCTTCTACAGTTTCTTTCAAGTGGAACGTGAGTTTTCTCAATTATGAGATAATTTTAGTAAGATCCAAGGTTTCTTTTATTGTGATGTCTTTTTCCCATCAGTAACTATTTATAGGTAGTCATTTTTCTTCAGTGACAAAGAATTTGTTGTCTGATTGCTTGAGTTTCAACATTATGAGGTCAATGTCTTTGCTCCTCACTTAAGAAAGCAGGTAGAAGAACACTTCCCTGTATATTGCATCTAATGAGGTATGGAAAATAAGCACAGGGCTGCAGAGGGCTCTCTATTAAAGCAGTTGTCATGAAATTCCTAGTAAAGAGAAAAATGATAACCGTTTCCTTGAGCAGCAGATGCGAAACAATAACTTTATTGTGATAATGGACAGGCATCTTATTTTTCCAGGCCTTAAAAACTAGTGGAGAACCTCACTTAAAGTCAACAGAAAGGTTGCATGGGTATTGCAGAGGGAAAAATAGGCAAGTATTGCCTTATTGAACAAAGGTGATCACCCAGATGATACCAGCAAGGAAGTATAATTTCCTTTTCATCTGCAGCTCAGAAGAAGGCACGTGCCCTGAAATATTTAATATTTTACAATCACTATGGATGGAAATAAATGATACTCCTCATCTTTCTCTTTCTTCCACCCCTAGTCATCTAGCAACTCTCATAACTGGCATATGTTATGGCTGAATGACCTGGCTTCATTCACAACTAAATCAGTACTAAAACAGTCAGGATGATAGATAGTGGCTTATCAATAATTGAAAAGAAAGGCTTAGAGATGTCTCATTATCTGAATAATTAATGCTGCACATGGGCTTTGTAATTCCTTAATAAAACTGACTGATTGATTTGCTTAATTAATTCCTCCTTTGACAGGCTTATTGCTTTCTTTGGAGACAGGGCTGGGCAAAAAAAAAAAAAAAAAAAAAAAAAGAAAAAAAGAGGAAAAAAAAAACAGTAAAAGGAAGACTCAAAATTAGAAAAAAATAAAAAGATTTAAAATCTTTCATAAATTTGAACCATCCACTGAGGAATAGAAGATCTGTTCAACAGTTAATTCTGCCTTATACTCCAGACTCCCCCCAACTTCCTCCATCTCTTGTCAGACACTAAAATGGCTCCACAAATGGAAATATTGACAACAGAAATAACACCCAATAGGTTTTCCCTCCTCCTTTGCTTTGCACTTTTGTTCATGTCCCAGTACAACATATCGAATATTATGATAAACCGTAAAGTGTCCCACGACCACACCAGTAGTAAACTTGGCTGAGCCTTAAACACTTTTGAATAAATCGATCTGAATGAAATGTTTAAAGCCCACTTCAGTTTAACAGCAATCATTACTTTCAAAGTTGGCTCCTGTTGCTACTGCACTGCTCTGTCATAAATGAAATTCTTCCTTGGGTTGGAGAGTTTAACTAAGGGAAAAAAATTAAGTTGTGTCTTACAGTCAGCAAGCACTGACAGATTGTTGTCTCAACTTTTTCAGTTTGATGTTTGTTGTCTTAAACTTACTTAAACTGCTGTTGGATTAATGTTGTCATTTGGCATATTCTTCTCCAAATACCAGTGTGCTTGATACAACTCCCTATCTGGTGTCTGACACTGGGTAAAAAAAAAGTGTATCTATGAGAGTCAAAGAAAGTAGAGGAAAGCGTGGTCATCGAAATCTGGCCATAAGAGTCATATAAACAAACATGGCAGTCAGACTCAAAATACAGTTTATGCCTAAGTGTATGAGCAACAGTTTTGATCCAGACACGTGTTCTCTGTTACTTATCAGCACAGCAACGATTGTTCAGCATTTGGCTCTATGCAAAATTGGCTTTATCCTTACAATCTAGACACATATTTTTCTAAAATTTAGCTCCATGGGCCTGAAATAGGTATATTTGTGTTAATAGTTTCCCTTTGATCTAGATAATGCCAAACCTGACTTCAGTCAACAGCTGCTGCTAAAAAGGTAATTTTCATTAAATAACATGGAAAGTCTGTTGACCCTGAGTTGCCTTGGAGAGATTATCTCTTTATTGTCCCATTTGCCCTGTAAGAAAAAAGACCAAAACCCTGAATCTATCCAAAAGAGAACAACATCAACAGGTTATCTGAGCTCTGCAGACTCAGAAGGCTAGCACGTTGTACTATGTGAAGGTGATCTGTAGAGAAAGTGTAGATCACTGAGCAGACATGGTTTCTGGTCTAATTTCTGTCATATGTTGTACTATACTTCAGAGATTCTTACAGTATATCAAAATCTGCAGTATGGGTGTCTTTTATTTTTTACCTGTAAAGAAGAAATTATTATCATGTTTTTGATAGGCAAGGGAAGAGGAATATGTAGACAAGATGACTCAGATCAGTATTGAGCACGGTAACTAACACTACAAAAAAAGAATGATCTTTTGTGTAATAAGATTTATTCCAAATTTTCAACATGATAAATACATTCAAGGTTTCTAATTTTTTTTTTTTTTTTTTTAATGTAGGTGGGTCCAAGATGGACCTTAGTGTTTAAGAGTAGTTCTGACCCAGGCCTTCAGATATTTGGAGCATCTCTAGCTGTGTTGTTGGTACTGCATCTTTTTATTTTGTGGCAATTTCATAAAACAATCAGAAAGAATTCTTTTCTGAGGAGCAAGTCTCTAGAACCCAGTGTGTATATTCAATCGGTTGTTCAAATCTTGAGTATGTGCAGAGTATCTGTATCTCAAATGACACATAAAACTGGATGCAGAGTTGAAGGAAATTATCAGTATAAGAAATGATTTTCTTCAGACTCATGGTGAGGTTTCCAGGCTCATCATATAGGAGATTTTAACACAACCAATACAACTTGTTTTCAGCAGTTCTTCACCTGCATAATCCACCACTCCTCTACTCAGCATTTCAAACTGGAAAAACACCGAGACTTACAGTTCCAGTATCTTTTGGGACTGGTGTCTGACATCAGCATTATTCATTGCCTGACATGATCAAGCCAGTTATTTCCTTTGCCTCATTCACTCAAGACGGTGCCACCACTGGAAAAAGAGATGGACTTCTGAAGCTAGACAGTTCTTATGCAGAAGGAGGAGTCTGAAAATCTAACATTCCGTTTAAATAAGATTGTTTCTCTATCCTGTTAAAAATGGTGTGACAAGAGAATTGAAGCATTATCTAAGTTGCAGAGTTTGAAAACAGCTTCAATGTCTTTTATTTATAGTAAATTATTTGCAAGTGTTTATCTTTTTATTCCCCTTGGAAACCAGGACGTGATTGTAACAGGTCCAGGCAATACCGAGATATTCTGCCTATGCTTCTTTTCCTCCTACTCCTGTGTTAATCTGATGTGGAATCATAGGAAAGTGCTTCATGTTTCTGAACTGGATTTTAAGTCTGAATGTAACATAATGAAAAATTATGGATAAGTAATTGCAAAGAGCTTCCACTTAGTTTTCAGAGTAAGCTTCCTAAATGAGAAGTAATATTTAGTACTCAGAAAAAGTTCGTAAATACTATAAGGCAATACAACACATCTGAAATATCAAGCTACACTGAAAGTGGAAATTACTTATTCTGCATGACCACTATAATATTTCACTATGAAACTTCATATATCTGTGCTAAATACTTTCCTCATTGTCTTTGCTCTGATAAAGTATCTCAGAACATGAAGCTCTTCCAGATGTCTCTCCAACAGCCTGAAGCTGTTTGCTGTAGTCCTCAGTTCAGCTGTATGATTGGATTGCAGAAGCTCCCTGACTCTACATTGTATTTTTTTTGGCTCACATAACCTGTTTACACAGGCATATAGAAAACTAGGCTGATTCCTATTCTCATGGGAAGCTTTCCTTGTAAATTAATGTAGAACAACAGTTTCTGTTGCCCAGCAATAAAGTTCCTGCCAGAATCTCATCCACAGAACTGACAGATATTTCAGAAGCCATTCTCCATGTCCATACTCAAAGTCTTTCAAGGGGTTGACTGTACTGGTTCAGGCAGATGGTCCAAAACAAATTACAGGGCAAAACCGATGCCCTGCCCCTTGAGGCTTCCCATTCTCCCTACTTCAGCTAAGCTGCCTCATGCTGGTCTCTGTCTTCTCCTCATCACTTCAGACTTTGTATTGAATGAAAATTTCTGCAGGACAACAACTCTGCATTTTACATAGTTGTTGGAATGGGCTATAACGCTTCATGATATTGTGTGTTTTGCTTAGAAGGTATTACCTCTGCATAGGCTCAGAAAAGACTTGGCAGTGCCTGTCAAGGAAGCTTCTGTCTCAAAGACACAGACCTCAGCACAATATTTTGGGAGAAACTAGTCATCCGTCTAGTCAGCTGGTGTGATTTTGCTTCCACTGAGCCGACTATGAAGATGAATACTTGCCAGAGGAATTGCATTCATCACGGGGAAAAAACAAATGCAGTCTAATTTTCAATTTACTGATTAAGATGTTTGTTTATGTTCCGCCTTTAAGGCATCTTGCAACAGCAGACTATCGTATTTTGGTTCTCATGAACTTCTTCAGTACAGAACAAAGACGAAGTGTTTACAATTTTTTATTAATGAAAAAGAACATCATTACATTATGTTGCACTCTGATTGTACTGAAATGTAAATTCTATTTCAAATAAAATTTAACCTGACATTTTAACATAGGCATTTGTTTGCATGTACATGTATATATCTGAAATATGATACTTTCAGCAAGGTCTGTATATGTACTTTTGTACATATATACCTATCTGTATTTGCATAAGCTGTAAACATACATGTGATTATATCTTTTCATACTATCTTGCAATTTTTCCCCAAAGTATTTAAGACTGTGTTCAAAAGTAATTGAATTCATACAATAAGGGCTATTGTTTTAAACAATTTTGTCATGTTAAGAGCTGAAGTTCCATGAAAATGTATCATTTATATTTGCCAAACATGATTAAAATTATATCTTTTTCAAGAGGTGGAAAGAAATATAGAAAATGAAACAAGCATCATGTTCCTTTACTCCTTCATTACACAAATTGTAGTTTTACATTACTGGAAAGTATTGCTTGGTTGGTTTTTTTTCAGGAACTGGATTACATGTAGCCATACCTCAATTCTTTTTAGTACAGGGAAATAATCTCCGAGAACTTATAAATAATGTAAATATATAGATTGTAGTTTTCATTTGTATTTTTTTTGAGCATTGTTTTCTGGGGGAAATAATAATTCAGTTCAGTGATGCTAGAGATTTTATAGGTACCATGTATGAAACAAACACTTGCTTAATTGTTTTGGGCATATAAACGTGAGCTGAAAAATGCAGGATCATGGCAGCTCCAGACATGCTGATCCTAAGGAAATGGAACTTGTATTCTTGAGTTTTAGCTATGTAATAAGCCTTTGATTTCAGAGGAACAACTGATCATGTTGGTGTATTGTGTAAAACAACCTGCATAAAAGAGAAATGTATGGTACGCAGAGTTCCATGCTTTGAAGGACAGAAATAGGAAGTCCCTACAAAAGAGGTACTCCCTTTCATACCTCTGGGGTGATCCATGCGTCTATGGTTTTACTTCATTATTAAGGGTATCATATAATAAAGGCATGATCTGAAAATAGTCAAATATAGCATTTATGGAAATTTGTTTTAATGGCTAAAGGAGATGCCTAACAATGATGAAAGTCTGATTATGTGTTTGGTGCATAGATAGCAGCATCCTCTTGCATCAGTGGTCTTTAGTAGACATATATTAGAAGATAAACTACATGGAAATGGTTCACAATGCCTGGATATCTGCCTATGAACAACAGTGAGATAATAATAACTATAGCTAAGTGTAATGAAACTAGAGATATCAGAATCAGCCTGACAGGTAGTCTTTGGACACAAGTGCAAGCTCCTTTACTTATCTGAACCCAACATTTTTTATTTTGCCAAGAAGAGCATTGATCCATATCCCATTTCAAAGTGGAACCTCACTAAACATTCAACTGAAAATCTGTAAGTGTGTTAAGCCATCAATTGTTCTCCAGCAAGACTTAAGAATTTCTTTACTGGTGTTTACTGAAATGCAAATCACTGATCCTTAGTCCCACAGCCTTCATAAACATCATTTAAAAACTAATTGCACAAACCAAATCATATCACTGCTAGAGTATCTGCCAGCTGAGAGTTCTTTAACTTCTGGTATTGATAAATTGCTCCAGTCCCTAATAATACATTCCTTATGGACCACAGATGTACAGAGGAATTAATTAGTTTCAGGAGAACAAGTTTCCTAGTCTTGCTGAATACGTTCACTTCCAATATAAAGTATGGAGTAACAGAAATCCAATAGGTTGCACTGCCTACGTCTTTCTCAATACAGAACTGCTTCTGTCCTGTGGGGTTAATAAGCATGAAGTGGTTATGCGTTTGCCTAGCGCTTCAATGTGAGAGAAAGCAGATGCAGGACAAATAAATTCTTCACTCCTCATGTCGCTGCAGAGAGCACAAAACAACTGCAACACAATATGTTATGGCCAGCTCTCCTCTCCTCCTCCTGTGCAGTCCTCTCCACTTAAATGAGCTTCTCACTACAAACTGAGACTGGGAGTGAGATTGAGTCCTTAGTTTAGGATTTGATTGATTGGAAAGGCCTCCAAGAGAAGTGAGGTAACTCTTAGGCCTTTTGTTTCCTTTGTCCTTTCTGAGAAGAACAAAGGCAGTTTATGTAAGCTAGATATCTGTCTGGTTTTTATATATATTTTCCTACATTAATCTAGCTGTAGTCTGATCATCTTCCTAAATCTCAGTTTGCTATATACTCAGAAACCTCTCTGTGTGCCTTTGGAAATGGTTTTAATATTGACTCCTCTAGTTTTACTCCATTTAGTGTTTCTCCTCTTGATTAGCAGGCATCCTCATGGCAGATGAGTGAAGAAAGTGTCATGATGCCACAGTGGCACTAAAATCAACACAGCCCATTACAGAAAAATCAAAAGCCTCATAGGGAACTGTGAGACTAGGAGTCTGTAGTGTTCATATATTGATTGCTTTCTCCTAAGTTATTGAAAAAATAATATATTATGTCATGACTCTAGTAAGTCAAAGTATGTCCATTAATGTTCAGAGACTCTGCATGGATTATGGTCTACGGTCTACATTTCTTTAAACACTAAATGTCTCTGAAAACACAGCACAATCCTTGTTGATTTTAAGACTGTAATTTTTTTGGTATAGATTTGTTTGTTTTAGTGGGGTTTTTTTATTTTTTCTCAAGAAATAAATGCTGTCATAATGTATAGCATGCAGTGACTAGTTATTTTGAAGAAATGTATCATCATAGTCTAATTATCATCTAAGCTGGTGGGGTTTCCATCTTATATTTTGTTTAGATTTTATATAAGTTGTTATTTTAAAAAAAGAAATACATATTTGCATGTTAGCATCCTTATCATTATCAGCAACGATAGTTTTTCTTATTGTTTGTATCTAAGGGGTCTATTGACACGTCACTGTTCCACTACAGCAAGTGTATAATAGGGAACAAAAGACAAATCCACCTCAAACAGGTGAGATGATGAATTTAATGAGTAGCAGCCTGACAGACAAGGACAGGAAAATTACAGGATAACATTTATGAACCAGGAATGATGCTAGAGCCTCCAGGTGAAGATTCTATTCATTTGTCAGTAAAAGCTGAAATGAACTGTACTAATTTCTTTTGTTAAAAGCATAATCAACCTTACACTTAAATTCTGAAAATGGGCTACTTATTTTTGTAGGTTTTATTTCCAGGCAGATAGTCAAACCTATCTTGATGAGTGGGATTGCCAGCACATAGAAATAAAAGCCATGGATAAGACAAGATATTTAGTATCATTACTCATTTTCCAAAATACTGGCTGTATTACTTAGTGAAAATCACAACTTTTATGGTGATTTAACTATCCAGAAAGTTACAAGAGAGTCCATTCAAGAGTTCATGGGAGTTCAAAATTACTTCTTTGGGATATTTTACAGATAACTTGATCTTTCTAATGCTTTTCTTACAAATGGCCTTACCTTAACATTAGTAATTTTGTCTGCATGTCAGTTTAAAGAACTCTTGTGTCATTTTTCATATTCCTTTAATAAAAAAAAGCAACAACAACAAACATAAAATTTAAACCAAGCTACTTTATTATAATTTTTCTTTGCTAGTGATCTCACTTATGCTAGAAAAATTAATGAAAATGTGCTTATCTTTTGTACCACACAGACAGTTCCATTTAAACTTTGATCCCCTAATTGGAGAATTTTGTTTCCTAGTTTAAATGAGACATAAAGGGGCTCCCCAATTTTCAGGGTAACAAACCCTGGAGGTCCAGGATTTAAGTTATATACCCTCTAGAGTTCACTAATTGTTCTGAGAGTCTGGTAGATTTCATCCAAATTCAAAACATTTTTTTTTTCCTCAGCCTGCACTGTTTTAACTTCAATCTCCACCTTCTCTGCTGAACCTTCCCCTGCCCTGAACAAAGTTGCTGTGCTGTTCCCTTAGTCTCTTCTTTGAGAGCAGCTAATACTTAAATTTTAATTTCTAGTGATGGAAGTTAAATATTTAAGGAGAGGTCTTATAAGATGAAGATATTTGCCCTTTTGCAATTTATTTTTTCAGGGAAACAATAAAAAACAAAATAAAACTCTTATGACTTCGGTTCCCAAATAAACATTTTCTGATATTAAAGCAAGTAGTCGTCCATACGTATCTTGGAGAGCTGTGCAGATCCTCTCCAAAAGTAGGTCAAGATTTCTTTATTGGCAGTAGTTACCTGACTTGGTCCACTGTTTCTTTTTCTTTTCCTTGTGGGGCTTTCCATAAGGCCTCCACAGGTAGCAAAGAACATTGCACTTGGTTTCAGTTCAGTAAGGTGTTTCTGTCAGTGCTTTTCCTTGCTTTCAAGACAGATATTGTTCTGGGCCTCAGCCAAGGTGCAGAAAAGGACGTGACAAGATTACACTGGCTTTTTGATTTATCTTTCCTGGCTTGTTGGTTTGTAGAGTACTAATGGACACTGGTGCAAGGAAAGGGATGACAAATTTTAGGACCTGTTGGCCGGGCAGGATTGTGTCACACATACGCTCAACTTGTGGCTTGATGTAAGACATTTAATCTCCTTGTACTTAAGCCCCGTCTGTAAAATGGTTGTCAGGACATTGCTACAGCAGGAACTGTTGTGAGAGAAAAAGGGTGTATAATTAATAGCTGACTAGAGGCTGGAGTGTAAAATTCATCAGGTGGTGGATAGGTTCATAATGAATTTCTGACCTGGGGGACAAACATCGGTGTTACTTCATTACTTGAGTTCTGGGATGAAGAAAAGGCCCTTTATCATTAAACAGCCAGGAAGGATGTCTGTAAACTGGGAAAAAAGTGGGAGTTGGAGAATCATTTTCTGCAGTACACTGATGAGAACTTTCATACTCTGCAGGTAAAGGAACTCAAGCATTAAAAAGCAAGGTATAATCACAATCTAATCCATTATCTTTATCTTTCTGTTTGAGTTCTTGAAAGGACTTACAGAAAGATCTGATTTATCTGTTTCCTCCTTTCTGTCCTCTCTCTCTGCTCCATATTTGTATTTATATTGTTTCATATGAACTCTCTTCAGAAAGTTCACCTTGCTGTCCTCAAGGTCTTCATTTAAAGAACCTCTTCTGACCTGGCCCTAACAACTGTATACTTCCTTTCTAATTCTCTCTAGTTTAGAAGGACCCCAATAATTGGATTTCTTACTTTCCCTCATAACATTAATTCTCAGCGTTACTATCTATGTTACATCACATTCTTTCTTTGTTCCTGAGAATTACAGACTGATTAGCCTTTTCCTGCTTTCTGATTCAGAAATTAAGGAACGTTACATCTAAGCATCCCTAATGCTTCCTGTCATCTCCTGGATGATGAACTTCAAAAAATAAAACAGCAACACGTGTTCAAGTCATCTAGTAGCTACTACCCTATTATTATAAAGACGTGGCTGGAGAATCTTAAAAAAAATATTAAAAATACAAAAAAAATTAACCCACTGCTGTTTAATATGCAAAATTAAGTCAGTTGCTGCAAGCAGCACTGGGCAAATGAAGACATTTATTTCAAATAGGCAGTATGTTAATATACACTATGTTTACATCTAGCATGGCTGCTCCCCTTCATCTGTCTCTCTGGTTGCCCTCCAGAACTTCTGTAGGGTACTATCCTAAATGCTAAAAAGCTCAGTTGTAGAAACACCTATAGTGGGTGACTGCAGATGAAGACGTATGATATCAGAAAAAGTTCTGATCTTGACAAATGCAGAGGTTCTACTAGGTGTGAGAAAAAAGAAAAATGAACATTTTGGGACAGAAGAACACAACCTTTACCTCAGAGAAAATAAATCTTCTCAATTTCCATACTTACATATGTTTAAATGCCCTCCCACATTATGAATTCTCCTTTGTAAATAAACTAGGTATTTTTCAGAGAGATACAATGCTGATGGTTTGAAAAGCATCTAATTCAGAGACATAGGCACAGCACTGAAGATACATTGAAATGGTGACAAATACCATTCACTAGCACTTTTTTTAAAAAAAGGCTTTTATTGAAGATTCTATAGCTTTTTTTTTTTTTCCTCAGTCTTAGAAACTGGACTGTTTATAGTAGTATATGGAGTACAAACTATATTTCTGGCTGATAGTCTTTTTTCCATGGGGGTTCAGCTGATCTCTCAGGATTCAGTATTGCTTCTAGTCAGACTGGGCCAACACTGATAATGTCCTCAAGAAAAAAACAGTTCTGTTATCAGAAAAATAGCCCAAGTGTGCTGTTTCAGGTAGATCATTATTACTGTCACTTTTGAATCTGAAAGTGTAACTCGGCTTTATAACTTTGCTTTTCCTTGGTCTGAGGATGTAATTGTCAAGAAAACTTTGCATTCTTCTGAAGGGAGAGAAAAAGGGGACCTGCCAGGAAGCTCTGTTGAACAATTCTCATATAAAATCATTTCTTCCAATAGCTGCTGCTGGAGATGTGGGAAACCCTGAGTTTAGATTTTCCAATTCTGTGTAAAAATATAAAAGTTTATATTGGCTTTTCAGCTCTTGGAGCCATGGAAGAGAGAGTATGATGTATTTTCCTCACCAGGTCTCAAGCAAATGAGGTTCTAGTTCACCTCTTAACAGAACATAAACATTATGCGGGATTTACATTAAATAAAATCAGCTATTCTAATTGAAGTAATATCAGTTCAATGTAATGTAATAGATCTCAGGCAATGGTCTTATTTGGGTTATTCTTCATGTTAGGGTCAGTAGAAAGTAATTACTCACATCATTACTGAAATTGATTTTAAAGCATTACTTCAGGAGGACAAAAAACATTATCAAGTTATTCCCATGTTGAAATGATAAAATAGAATATTTACAGAAGAAACATGGGTTATCAGGTGAATGAGGAGGGATATCAGAGAGTTTTGTGAAAAGTATAATGGTAGTAGGATTACTGCTTTTTTTTTTCTTTTCCTTTTTTGGAACATATTTCAGATCAGGGAGATTGAATTGCAGCTGCTATCACTAATTCCAGCCTTCTGCTACTTGAATTACCATTTGATGTATTGTCATACTCTATATTGTTAAGCATCCTTTGCTATCCAGGTTTATATATTTGTTTCTGTTATTTTGGTACTGCTGTAGAACCTCAGCAGAATCTGTTCCTTTCTCTTATTGAAAATACTTCCTTACAATTGTCTTCTTTATCTTACTGCAAATATGTGAATGGGAAAGAAGAGAGCTGCAGATGGTTATAGCATAAGTTAAATCTGCAGAATAAATAATATAGAAAAATTAAAAGCATTAAATGTATGCAGTATAACACATATTTTAATATTTTTCCCTTACAATGTTATTAAAGAATACATAACTTCTTTGATTTATGTATATTTCCTTGAGGAAGGTGTTCCATAGCTCTGAGTCAGGGTAAGTAGCATGTGATGTGGCAGCTGTAAGGTAACTACATGTTTTCCCATAAAAAGCAGAGTAAATGGGCACATAAATTCCATAAAAACTGTCATCATGTCAGCTATGTTAACACTGGCTAAGCTACTGCCCTGCAGCCTCCCTAACTTATGCACCATTATTTTTCAAACAATACACTTCAAGAACTCATATGGCTCCTGTAGAAATGATACTCAGACCACCCACCTTCTGGCCACTTCATATGCCTTCGTTCCTGTGCAAAGTCTGAAGAGAGATGAAATTCAACTGTTTTCTGTAGGTGATGTGTTCCCTGGAGTCAGAAGGCAGGAGGTCTGCTGCAAAGCTGAGATTTTAACCATGTTTTCTGATAAATTATACCAGTTCAGGATTCATCTCATCTAGTTTAAGATATCTACTCAGCAGACCTCTACATCTGAGCAAGTCACCCCAGGCTCTGCAGTCACTCATTGAAGTTAACAAGGGTGCTGACTACTTTTAGGGAGCAATTCATCTGATCTACTTCAGCTGTGTACTTTATCTGACATGCATTACACCTCGAAAGAGCCTAGGGAGTCTAACAGACATCAATGTCTGCATTATGAATGTTTAAGTTACAAGACATAAATCAAATCTTGAATATTTTTAGCCCTCTCAAATAGTTCTGCTATGCTACTTCTTTATTTAAAAAAAAAATAATCTAACTGACTACTCTACTTCTTTGGCTCAGTATAAGTTAAGGAATATCATGCACTTGAGTCATTCTAGCAGCCCATACCAAAGTATCTACCTCATCAAGCAGAAAACTTACAGGTAGCTTGTGGGTCCCTGTACAGAAAGAATTGTGATCTAGTAAAGCTGGTGACAGAAAACTGAAATTATGAGATTGATATCAAAGAATTTCATGCAATGTTCAAACACAGTTATATTCCAAATACCATACATGGTCAACAGGTTAGGAATAAGGGACAACCTTAGACAAAAGGCATCCCTTCTGGGTCACAAGTCTGTGACTGTTTTATCAGGTCCATTTTATATACTAACTATATCCAAAAGCACTTCTTGAGGTAGGGGGGTGAACAATTGACATGGTGATTGTACAATTAAATTTTTTTGTATATTAAAAAGTCATGAATGAAAAGTACAAATATAGCACTAAAGGAAGAAGATGGGAAGAAAAATTCTTTGGTTAAATTTGAAAAATGTCCTTTTTTTTCAAATATGTTGTGAGAGAAAAAACAATATATAAAAAACGTACCCTGTAGTATTAAGGAAAATTTATTGACCACCGTAGTTTACTTCCTGTATTTTGGGCTGTTGACACAATGATTATGAAAGATAAGCAATGTCAGTTGAAGACAGTTAGAATTTTTACATCAACAGATACAATGAAACTCTTCCACATTTACCCTTGCTCTTCACAGTCAAGTGTTCTCTGTCGACCTCTTGAAACATGCACACAACTAAATTATACAGGCATATCATTGTTATCATAAATACATTATGTACTCCTATTTTCATAGATAATGTAAGAAGGTCAGAGAAAATTTTACTTGAATAAGGTGGGTCAGTAACCTGAAAAGGTTGAAGAAAGCTGCTTTAGATAAATGGACAAGGAAAGTCTTCATGACCTGATTTCCATGAACTTTATCTGAGTTTCAAGTGCTGAGGAGGTATTTTAGTTGTGGTAGAACATGAGCTGCTCTGAAGGTATTTGAACTTGCTGCCAGATTTGAGCTAAAGTGAGATTTTTCTGCTTTATTGGCAATGGGGAGGTTGATCTTGCATACAAAAAAGAAGTTTGTAATAAGAAATGAAATTCTGAAAGCTCAATAGACTCATGGTAACCATTACACTTCTTTATGCCCTTAGGTTTGTGAGGTTGAGTAGTAATACTCATGAGAATCCTATAATCCATTGACAGGATTATTTTCTTGTATGAGGAAGGGCTGCAGACCAAAAAAAAAAAGAAAATGAAAACTAAAAAAGATGAAGAACTAAATGTTTTTATAAAAGTTTGTGCTTCTTTGTTTTTTTTCCTGAAGCTGAGGGCAAGGTTTCATTTTAGGATGTGATTCAAGTATTTTTGCAGAACTTTGGATCAATTTTTATATACTGTATCTATAACTAAGCTTTCTCAAGCTGTGATCCCATCAGATCTCCTGGGGCTCTTCCAACTGTGATCCTGTCAGATCTCATAAGCTAAATAGATTGGGCCAACTCAAGCTGCGATCCTGTCATATTTCATCAGTTAAGCAGGTTTGGGATGAGGCAGTGCTTGAAGAGACTTGTCATGAACAGGCTGGTTTCGAAGGTCATAGTGGTGGTGATAACACCATGTATGTGCATGATGTTCCCTTTTCCTTTGTACAGGCATTGATTTCAGGCAGAAAGTCTGTATTGCCAGTATGTCACGCTGATAAAAGACAATGCTTATGAAAAGGAGGGGTTGAAACTGAAGCACTTCTCTACATTTCAAGATAAATAAAGAGATTGGAAAAGTTCCTTTCTTTTTCCCCACCTGTGTATCATTTTCCAGGAATGAAACCAAGGGGAGCCGAGTATGAGACAGGAATTGGTGAGTGCGATCCAAACCTTGTTTGGACAAAACAAGTGTATGTTGTTTTCACTTCAGAAACTGCATCATCCCCTGTGGCTCTGCCAACAAGCCTCAGTGTAGATATATATATAGAAGAAACAACTGCTTTAATCTATGGTTCTCAGATAGTTTCTAGTGTAAGTGTGTTAGGAGAAGACTTCTTAGGAATTAGTCTTCCTTTCTCCTTAAAACATAAGCTGTATAACCTAAAGGTGATAGCAATCCTTGGCCTTCACAAGCTTTTTGTAAGATTATTCATTGTATTGGACTAATGTGAAGAGAACAAAGTAGATGAAGTTGTTGGTTTCGTATGTGAAGTGCCTTTCTTAACATATTTTATAATTCATTGTCCCTCATTTCATCCTGAAACTAAAATAAAAAGATGAAGAAGTTGGTGAAAAAAATCGAGGAATAATCTCTAGACAAAAAGGAAACAATGTTTTGAAGTTGCATCCATTTTGCAGGTTTTATGGTGGCATTTCTTGTGTGTCGATATTTGTGTCCTTTTAATAGATATTTGTAACAAAATAATTTCTACTAAAACAAATTTTTATCACCACAAGTCACATTTCCTTATTATATGGTGAACTTCATTAAATAGATAAGGGAAAAGCAAGGTCTTAAAAATGAACCTGATAAAAAGAAGTTACAGTTTCAAAGAAAACATTAATTAAAATAAAATAGGAATAGTATAACAATAACGATGTAATTTTTGTTCTTTATACATCTCTTTTATGAAAGAAAAAAGTATTTCTAGTGAGGAAAGCTGCTGTTTTGTGTATAATTTGAGCAGTTTTAGGAACAAATCTTGTGCTGAAGTAACCCATATCCACAACAAAATCCTAAGCACCCTAAAAGGTAGGCTGGCCCCACACTGCAGGATGAGTCTTGACAGATTCTGCTGATTTAATGCACTAGAAGATAAAGATCTCTGAAGAAATATTGAGTGTACCTTCATTTCACTCCCTTTTTCTACCTTTGATTGTGATAAATGTTGTGCCACAGTGTTGTCTTTTCAGCACTTTTCAGGGAGCCTTATCCTGGTTTAAACCTCACAACTGTCTTTATCAACAACCTGGATGAAGGCATCAAGTGCTCCCTTAGCAAGTTTGCAGATGACACCAAGCTGGGAGGAAGTGTCGATCTGCTGGAGGGTCGGGAGGCTCCAAAGGGATCTGAACAGGCTGGACTGCTGGGCTGAGACCAACGGCATGAGGTTTAACAAGGCCAAATGCCGGGTCCTGCACTTGGGGCACAACAACCCTAAGCAGAGGTACAGACTGGGAGTAACCTGGCTGGAAAGCTGCCAGGAGGAGAAGGACCTGGGGGTGTTGGTTGACAGGGACTGAACATGAGCCAGCAGTGGCCCAGGTGGCCAAGAAGGCCAATGGCATCTTGGCTTGGATCAGAAACGGTGTGACCAGCAGGTCCAGGGAGGTTCTTCTCCCTCTGTACTCGGCACTGGTGAGACCGCACCTCGAGTCCTGTGTTCAGTTCTGGCCCCTCACCACAAGAAGGATGTTGAGGCTCTGGAGCGAGTCCAGAGAAGAGCAACAAAGCTGGTGAAGGGGCTGGAGAACAAATCTTACAAGGAGTGACTGAGAGAGCTGGGGGTGTTTATCCTGGAGAAGAGGAGGCTGAGGGGAGACCTTATTGCTCTCTACAACTACCTGAAGGGAGGTTGTGGAGAGGAGGGTGCTGGCCTCTTCTGCCAAGTGACAGGGGACACGACGAGAGGGAATGGCCTCAAGCTCCGCCAGGGGAGGTTCAGGCTCGACATAAGGAAAAAATTCTTCACTGAAAGGGTCATTAGGCAATGGAATGGTCTGCACAGGGAGGTGTTTGAGTCACCTCCCCTGGAGGTGTTTAAGGCACTGTTGGATGACGTGCTGAGGGGCATGGTTTAGAGATTGGTGGGAATGGTTGGACTCGATGATACGGTGGGTCTCTTCCAACCTGGTTATTCTATGATTCTATGATTCCATGACTGTTGTAAACAATTGAAAATATATCCTGGCAGAAATTAAAGATAATACATTAAAGCTGTTCTTCAGGATTACTGAGATAAGCCTCACCTCACCACAGGACACTGACAAGCTCTATCAATGGCAAAAGCTACAGTCATCCAGGAGTAATCTCAAAGCTGGAGAAGAGAAGGAAACAAGTAATCATATTTTTTGGCCTCTTTAAGGTCAGGCACACTAGAAGTTTTGCTTTCTTTCTGTTTACTTTAAATGGAGACTAGGTGATTGGTAAATACGTACATTCAGACATCTGTGTTAGTCAGATAAATACAACCCATGCCTTCCTCTGAGGATGTGCATCCCAGTACAGGACTACATTCTCTTTCTTATTAAACAAAACACAAGAGACTTTCTGTCTCATCAGCTTAAGCTGTTGACTTAATCCCTTGCCACTCATTAGGCAACAGGGGGAGAGGACACCTTATTCTTAGTAAAACACATAAACTGTGGTTTTAAGAGGCATCTGAGTGACCATCCAGGTTAGACTGAAAGGATATTGACAACACCTAGGCTGGGCTTTAAACTGTCTGTAGACTTAGGTAGCTCACTGCACCTCAACTAGACTTTCTTCGTCTCTTCAACGTCAGGTTGCAGTCACACAGAGAAAAAGCTGTTGGGCCACTTCTGAGTATTTGGATTATTTTTCACTTTTAAATGACTGATGGTTTCTGTATTGTCAGCCAGGAGCATGTAAGATCAGCATTGTAGCCTGTGCTCCACTTCCTTTTGTGTTGCAGACCAATGTCTGAGAGAAGCCAGCTACTTTTCCCATGGATAATAATAATGTGTCAACATTGTCCATATGCAGAAGGTTTTCTGTGTACTGCTTAGAGACACAATGACGTTTTCCCCTCTCCTCTTTTTGTTTCTTTTTCATTTTTTCATTTTTGTTGCTTTTTTCCTGGATGCTTAGAAATTCCTGTTTGAAATGTTAAACTGAAGATGAAGTTTCTGATGTTTGTGTCAAGATTAGCATGGTGAGTGGGAGGGAGTGAGAAATGTTTTCCTGAGAAGCAAAGCTCTCAGCACAGTGGAGTGTGTCAATAGAGATGAGGGGAATCTAAAGCATAAAGGTTAGCTTTTTAAATGGGTGAAGTCAGAAGGACTGCTCTTTGTGAAACTGGTCACAAAGGGAGCAAAGTGTCTGCAATAGAAAGACTGAGTGACCTTTTCAAAGTGTTAGTTATTGTTTATTTTCACTGAATTTTGTGTATATGTGTATGTATGTGTGTTGTGTGCTGAACAACTGACAGATGCTGTGCAGTTTTTCCTAAACTTGCCGAATGTCTACTAATTAGAACTAAGATGGAATTGCATTTTATAATTCATAGTTAAATTCTTTATTTTGAAATATAGCCTGAGCCAAAATGAACACAAGTAGGCAATGCTTCCCCCCTATATTTGTATCCAAACAGATTCCAGAAGAAGTGTTCTTTGTTTAATTGAACTTTTCATTCCCAATTTAGTTTACTTTTAACATTATACTCATATTTTACTCTGTAAATTATGTAATATACAATCTGAAAACAAAAGCCACATCTAAATTATACATGATCTGAACTCAGTTTGGACACAGATGCCAGCTGGCATGGATCAGTCTACTTCCTTACTTGGAAATTCTTTTAACCTCCAAAACTGGGTCTCAACATCCAAACTGCCTACTGAGAATCATCCAAAGCCTGTATTGTCTCCTGAACTGTTCCCAGAAACTGACTGGGGAAATGTGGGTTACCTGGTGCCAAGATTGTACTAGGGACAATTCTAACGAGTGAACTTTAGAGGCAATCATATTCCAGTGCCCAGGAATACTTTCTGGCATTTATTTGCTTAGAAGAGTATAATCATCAAATCCTTTAGACCACATTGCTCTTAATTTGGTCAAAAACCAAAAGAAGGAGCAGGTCGTATTCTGTTTCATTCTAAGTCATATCTCACTGGCTTTATTTACATACCAGTCTAAAGGATGTATTTACTCTGCTGGCTGACAGCCTCAGATGCTAGGAAAATGATCTCACGTGTGTGTCCTACATGCTTCTCCATACATAAAGCTTACAGTTTGAAAAAGAAGAAATATATTTAGTCAAGAAATAAGTCAAAGGCAGTATGCATTTTGGAACTTCAAAAATAATTGTTTATAACTGAGATGTGCATCAAGACTCTATATTTGATTTTATGTACGTTATGCCATTAGAAAAAAAAAAAGATTAGGTATAGTAGATTATTCTTTATATTACAGTCCATTTCTAGTTCAGTTCTTGTTGTAGAAGTGCAGAAAATGACCTATTACTGTAGTGCAGCCCAGATGTGGATAGATAAATAGATAAATGGGGAGAAGGAAATTGCAATTTATGGATTTTGTTCCATTGAATACTTTTCCTTTAGGTGGTGAGCTATCAATATATTTTCAAGTCCCAGATATCTTCGGTTAAATTTTTCAAATATTTATTTTGATGCTTTAGATACCTTCTTCCTTCAGCTAGAAAAATCCACTGTCTCAATTAAAGGTATTTCAAAGAAGTATTAAAAATATTACTTACTTTTCACATTGTCTTGTCTCATGGATAATACAGGATCACTGATAGAAGATCTACAAGCCAACGGCATGCTTACAGCAACCCTAGTGAAACAGAAGTATCTTTCAGTCGGTGACCAGAGAGGATTTCACTCATGATTCTTACACATATTCTGTAAGTCACACCCAGCAAGGTACTTTAAATGTAGATACTCCATCTATCAGTACTTATGAATTTGTTCAAAGGTCTCAGCATCTATTTAAGAGTGTAAATAACAGCCAGATTTCTAAAAACATTTAAAATGCAAAATGCTTTTAAAAAGAGAAGCTTTTATTTCTCTGTAGGAGCTGCATTGCTTTGATATCTGGCCATAAATTTACTGGAAAACAGTTAGCATCACATTGAGAATCATAATTGGATCTACACTTACAAAACAGGGAAATAATTTCTATTGATCACCCTGTAAAATATAATCCATACATATCAGGCAGTCCCACATATCTTGAGAATGTGGGCAGCTGTCTTTTATGATGAGGCACAACTTTTTTAGTGCTTTTTTTTGGTGGAATGCCAAATATGGAAGAATCTCTTTGCCTTTCTTTCCTCTTTCTCCCCTATCCAAAGATAAAGAAAAGCCACAGTGAGTCAACTTTAACTCAAAATTTAAATCTTCCTTTCTCTAAATATAAAAACTCCTTAAAATAAAATAAAATTACACATAAAATGCAATTCCTACTACAATATAAAATGTGCTTTCACTCAAGCTCTGCGTAGCATTAACTCTAACTGCAGTGTAACTAAAACCTAATAACCTCATTTTTAATTAGCTGAGTTTGTGGCATTTTGTACCCATCTCAGAGTTGCTCCTTCTTTAGCGTATATCATTATTAACTCTGGATGTCTTCAAGGAGATTTTAAATTCACTTTGTTCTTTTCTTTCTCCTGAAAATAGTTCTGGAAACCCTTGTGTTCTGTCCTTACCTAAATTCTTTCCTCTTTTTTAAACAGTAAAATAGGTATATGTTTCTTTAAAATATCATAGTGTTTCAGTTTGAGTGCCCTAAAAAACCATTAAGGTGTGAGTTTAGAAAAGGAGACCGAAAGTATTGCCCATTTGTTCACTTGATGTCAAAATAGTACTGTGTAATAACAACACAGTATATCTTGGCTTTCAGTTCTTTTAAAGCCATAACATGTATTAAGGGCTGATAAAGAGGACACTCTAGAAGTAAGTGGTCATTGCACTTCAGGGGTGTAACAAGGAAAATCTCTCAGATTACAATCCTTCATCACAGATGCCAGAGATGAAGAAACACACCACATGCATTTAAAGAAAATTTTAAACCATTGAATATCTGACCTGAAGCTTGACCCAGAAATGGATGGGTCACATCACTAACCAATATTGCACCTTACCAGGCTGTGTTGCCTCCAGCTGTGATCCCATCTTCTCTCACATCCTCCATGTAGCTGAGTGGGGCTGCAGGGGATCGCCCAGGTGAATAGCCAAGCCAGGGTGGTGCCTCCCTTTGTGGCTGGGATGGAGGCAGTCATGCAGTGAAAAATGTCCCTGCCCACAGATGATCTTCAAAGGTTCCTCCCATCTCAAACCATTCTATGATCCTAAAACTAAAAAAAAAGGGTAATTACTTGTACATAATGTCTAATGCCACAGGGATGACATATACACTTCTGTAATTTTTAGAGCATTTGAAATATTTCCAGCTGAAAATATTCCTTCTTTTTGACCAAAGATGAAAATATTTTCCAACACATACCTTTGTCTGTGGGGGGAAGTAAGGAGGAACCTTTCATACCACTGCTTCTTTCTGAGGACTTTGTTAGTGATCAGTTGAATTTGTTGGTATCTGCAGCATGTAGTTTCTTCTGTATCCTGTACTCTGCTCTGAAGTTACATAACTAGGAAACATGCACTCTGGTCTTTTAAAAATTTGGCGAAAGGCCGTGATCTTGGATTCAAACTTTAAATGCAAGGAACATATAATTTTCCTCCAATGTTTTCCCTTGGAAGAGGCTATGCTTCCAATAACTTCTGTGATCTGTATAATGACAGCAAGATCCATTTGGTCAACAGGCTTTTACAGAAATGCGAGATCACTATCACAAAGATAACACAATTCTGAAGAACAATGGGAAAATATCTGGGGAATATTTTGCCTTGTACAAAGCTCAAATAAATACATTACTTTGTATTTTGCTTCTTTTTCATTTCATAGCTCTCACTGACTATCTCCTTTTTCTGGGTATATGTCTTCTGTGTTTCATTAGATGAATTTAAAATCCTGTTTTTACAGTGTCCTTGAATAGATTTCTATAATTAGCAATTATAAATAAAGATATAGTCTTGGGTTATAAAGTTTGCTTTTATTGACTGCAACAGGAGGTTTAAGTTCAACTTCCCTTTTTCTGATTATATTTACCAGAACTATGGGAATTCACTGTGCTATAAAAATGGACCTTGTTGCTAGCTTGCACACCCCAGAACATTTAAATAAAAATAGCAATGAAAGTTAACCAAATATTATTTATGTCAGTTAGATGCCAATGAAAACTAAGGCTTTCAGGGGTAGAAAGGATCGATTTTCAAATTTTTTCTCTCTCTCTTTTTTTTTTTTTTTATATATATATATGACAGAATGACACACACTTCAGTCAGCTACTCAAGCTGAAGAATGACTGGAGAACCCTGTGAAGGTCAAACACATTTTCACCCAACCGATGCTCTTTTAAAACTGACTTAACCCTCCTTTTGCGTTTCTGCACAGCATGGAAGTTAGCTTTGAACATCCAAATTAGGGGAAAATGCAGCGAGACCTTCCTTTCATAAGGCTTTTTTGTATTAAGCACAAAAAATTCTCTATAAGCAGAATTGCAATTTGCACATTGGAAAGCATTCTGCCTATAATGATCTTCCCGGCAGAAAGCACTGTCATTTCACAAATAGCCCCTCAGTGCTCCCCAAAGCTAAGCAAAAATACACAGATATAAACAGAGAAGG
Source organism: Clamator glandarius (assembly GCA_033459285.1). Lineage (NCBI taxonomy): Eukaryota > Metazoa > Chordata > Aves > Cuculiformes > Cuculidae > Clamator > Clamator glandarius. Next base: position 205,426 of record JAUNZM010000482.1, on the reverse strand, counting down.
AAATTAATACAGGCCCTGATCCTGAAATGGACATATAGGGTACGATAAGGACAGCATTGTCAAATCACAGGGATGACACTTAGCTCACAGTATGCAACAGTAGTCATGGCAAAGTGAGACAGAAAGAATAAGTGTCTTGAATTCACTGTTGGTCAGCAGAGAGATGTGTCACTTACATGAATACCTTAATATGCTTCAATAGGTGAACTTAAGCCACAGAAGCGGAAGAAAAAAAAAAAAAGAGAAGACCACTCAGAAGCCCCTGAGATATTTCCTCACCTTATATGTTCTGACTTCTCTATGCTTTTTGAGGAAAACAGTGATTAATCTTGTACTGCTCAGAGACCAGAGATACTAGCCATAACCAGCTGACAGGTCTTTGCACTGCCGACCTCTTATTTCCTGAGAAGACGAACTAAGATGCTAAGTGGACTATCGGCCTTAATGGTTCTCATGATAAAATTAATCGTGCAGGAAGTGGGATACTATTCTTTCAAGATCTCCTGCACAACTCATCATGGTCCACAACTTTCAAGCTGCACATTCATCCCCGTAATATCAATCGGCAGCTTGAAGAAATAGTTATGTTATCTAGCTATTTCTTAAACAACTGGTGATAGTGAGCATGTAAGGACTGTTGGAATAAGAGGACTAGTGACAGAACATTGGCCTGTAGTTTTTTTTATCTGTAAGGGCCGTGTTCATTTCTGAGTGTACATGGTCTCTTATAGAAAAACAACATCCTGCAAGTTAGGACAGTGAAAAAGGAGAATAAAAGAGACTTATGTTGATCTTTGTGCTTGGATACGGATGTTTCTATTATGGGGTTTGGGATCATCTTTTCAATAGTGAAAGATTTCTGTGAGGAGAATGTAGAAGGAGAAGGAGGGGAATAAAATGCAAACATACAGAAAGCAAATGAACTGTCTTCTAAGAAAAGGAAGCATGAGAAGAAGGTAGGAGAAATGTCAGTGACAAAAAAAAAAGTATACTTCCAATATTTCCATTCTAATTAGAATTGTTCTGTGCCTCAAACTGCATTTAGCACTACCAAAAATATTTGAAAATACATAGAGGAAAGTAAATAAAATTACATTATTTTCCATATTAGCTTGGGCTTTAGATTATCTTTGCTTGTGTGTGTGGATATATAAGAAATAAAAACTATTAAAAAAGGAAAAATATCAAAGGAGTAATAAGGTTTGAAAAAGCTCAGATTTCCTCTGGTTACTGGGTCTTGTGCTAGGATTTACCACACCAGACTTGGAATTCTACAAAGACAATGGAAATATTGCTCCACTCATGTTGCGTATCCTAAAATTTGAGAGATTTCACCTCACATCTATGTGTTTAGCAGGCTACATCATCAGCTTCTGTTTCATAAGCCATTTATTTCCATTTTGCCTCAGTTTCTTCATGTTAAAATGTCTGGTATTTTCCCAAATAGGTTTGGACATTTAACAGGAGAGTATTCTAATAATGAACACAGAGAGGAAAACAACTTTATAGGATAATTCAATCCTTTGATCTCTTATTTAGTGAAAGTTCTTCAGTGATATGTTGATATTATGTGGACCGTGTCTGTTTCCACTGTCTTTACCTCAGCTCATCAATTCAGACACAGTGGTCCTCATTTCTGCAATATTAAAGATCTCCACCTCTCCTACACCACTTCCTTTAGAAATATAAAGAGTACCTGTACCTTCCCATACTGCCCAGCAGCCAAAATGCATCAAGCTTAACACCTCATTTCCCTCAGCACACTCATTTTTCTCATGGCTGTCTGTCTTGACAGTATCTCTTGGCATCTGAAAACATCAGTGAAGAGAAAAGGTAGCATGGTGCCTTATCCACTCTAAGCCTTGCAATGCTAAGCATCTTCTTTCCACCTGTAACCTGCCTTTCACTTTTGTCAACGCATCCCAAGGCTTCTGCAGCAGTGCCTTTACCACGGCACAACAAGCATTCCTATCCAAACTGCACTGTAAGATTCTGACTTGTTTTGTATGGGTTCTTCTCCAGAGTAATTGCTGTTGGCACTTCAATGACCTTGATTTTCCTCTGCCTTTTCAAGGTTTTGTCTTGTAGCTACCAGTCTATGCCTCCATGTGTAGGTCCATTCACCCTACGGGTTTTAGTTTGCATCTTCATATTAAAACAAACATAGCTTATTAGGCAATGAAAATTTAAAATATAGTATATATTATATGCATACCAAAACTTAATTGCCAATTAGTATGCAATACCTAAACAGAATCAGGCATGCTCCAGTCAACACCGTAATGTCATAAACTGTAACTACCAACAGAAAATTATTGGGGAGAAAGCAAGAAAAAAAGATTGTTTTGTCATTTTGATCTTGGTTATTGTCACCACCACTGCCCTGCAGAAGAAGCAAAAGGAGAAAGCTTATTGAGTAGCTAATCACTTTTCTTCCCACCTTGACATGAGGGAGTGTGCTTCCTTTTCCTTTCCCTTTCCCCCTCCTTGTTTCATACCCTGTCCTAAAGCAACAAAGTCTACCACTAGCTATGGCTCCTACTAATAAACTGTGTAAAAGTAAACCTACTTGAACTGTCACTGTGCAGCAAAAGTTAGTGTATTACAAACCAGAACTGAGTAGAAGGCAGGTAGGAAAGAAGAAAGGCGTATCTCTCCAGACCATTCAAGTTTCTGGTTTCACTTTACTTGGGTCATTAAACTTGTGCTAGAGTCAGGTATCTTCAGGGGAAACAGAAGTCATAAAACAATCATTTTATTAAAAAAAAAAATCATAAACTTCCCTTCTCCCTTCATACTCACAATCTTAGTCAGTAATGTGAACTTCAGGGGGCCATCATATCTCCAGTCAGACTTTTTTTTGCTGATGATACTTACTCAACCTTTTATGTTTTTGAACTTCTAGTCACCTCTTGAAAGAAAGTAGTAAGAATTTTACAGGCATGAAGGTGGAAGTCCAGATGTAATTGTATCTCTGGAACATCTACAGCGTGCTGTTGACAAGTATTTTGAAATTACATGAAGGATACATATAAAGGCTGAGCACCTTTAAAGCGAGGCTTTTTTTGAGATGACCAGGCAGGACATACTTCTTTAAGATTCATTACAAATTTTGCAAAAGGACATGTTTTTCCATTAGAAAGCTGATTTCTTGAAGTTAGTTCTATGAGAATGTGTCAGCTATGATAAGGTTTCATTTTGATTAAAACTCCTAGCAAATAAGAAACTTTTATTTTAGAAGGAGATTGGCTACATTTAATCATAATTCTTTATCTAGATCTAGAATAGATATTGAGATAGAAATTAAAGAAAACTATTATTTGGCTACAAAAGTACTTCCTTACTCCTCAAAATTAATTTGATTATAAATTTCAGACAATATTTCAGAACAAATTTTAACTCAGGATATTTTCTATTTCAGAGTCCCTTCATGTGAGGATTTATTTAAATTATTTTTGTTTTAAAGTAGCACGGGGAAAAGAAAATACAACATGGGTAAGCATATCGTTGGCTTTTTCAACATAGAGGAAAAGGAGAATGCCCACTACCTCAGAAAGCCTGTGGCCAAAACAGGCAGAAATGCACAGGGAAAACATTTAATTTGGACAGTCAGAGAAATTCATCCCAGTCCTCATCACATTTGAGAACAGCAAAGAGTTAATGCAGTCCCCAAAGAGTACTTTATGAGGAACGGCTGAGAGAGCTGGGGTTGTTTATCCTGGAGAAGAGGAGGCTGAGGGGAGACCTCATTGCTCTCTATAACTACCTGAGGGGAGGTTGTAGAGAGGAGGGAGCTGGCATCTTCTCCCAAGTGACAGGGAACAGGACGAGAGGGAATGGCCTCAAGCTCCGCCAGGGGAGATTTAAGCTGGACGTTAGGAAAAAAAATTTCACAGAAAAGGTCATTGGGCACTGGAACAGGCTGCCCAGGGAAGGGGTTGATTTACCTTCCCTGGAGGTGTTTAAGGCACGGGTGGACGAGGTGCTAAGTGGCATGGTTTAGTGATTGATAGGAATGGTTGGACTCGATGATCTGGTGGGTATCTTCCAATTCTGTGATCCTGTGATTCTGTGAAATAACCCATTCTTCTCTAGGAACAAGCAGTATCTGTGCTCCACAATTTCCCTCACATTTCTATTATATTAAGCAGCATACAAAACTAACATACATAACTAACATAACTCTTAGAATATCAAAGGCCTTTGGTTATGGATTGTGGCCTTTGTCTAGGCTGTGATCTAGCTGATGTGCAAGCATTAAACATGTTTGTCTGATTCTACACAGATATTAGGAATTGAAAAAAACTTGAGAAAAGTAGGAGGTTGTGCCATCAATGGAGCCAGCCAGCTCTGGTTATTGTTACGCTCACCATCATCTGAAGTGTGAGGCGTACCATCAAATGAAGAACACAGACTTTCCCGAACCCTTACATGCAGGACTTACTGTCCACCAAAAATGAAGTATTACGAAGGCTATTTTGATCTTCCCTTTTGTCTAATTCACTCTGAAGCTTTCCAATGAAAGATGCAATTAACAATAATTATATTTATAGGTGCAATTTTGTGTCATTTAAGATTTTAGATGTAGTTTGAGAAATTTGGAAAACATGTCCTTTTGTAAAATTTGTAATGAATCTGAAAGTAGTATCTCTTGCCCAGTCTTATTTCTAAACAATTCAGTTTTTACTTGCATATCAGGGCTATATGGTGTTAGAAACTATGTCATGATTCTGGTAAGTTTTGCTGGTCAGTATGACTCCAGGGCTAGAGATGAACTCAAATTTTCTGGCTTCAGATGCTGGAATCTTAAAGCATTCCCAGCACTTAATGGGAAAAGGAACCTTGGATAGGGGAAGTAAAAGCTATTACTTCATGATATACTATGAAAGAAGACAAACCTCCTGTGAATTAGCCTTAGCAATGAATTCTCCTAAGAACAGGCTCTCTCAGGAGATTTCTAGTGACTTTTATTTCTAGCTGTGACTAAAAGACTGCAAGGAAAAAAATGCCATCTTTCCACACAGCTGTGTTTTTACACTTTCTCTCCAAACCCCAGTCAATGCCAGTGACTGCAGAAGAGAGTGAAAGTGGGAATGTGTATCAGAAGTACATTACAGAACTGTAATGAGGTTTTATCAGCATGAATTTGGAAAAGCTACAGTGCTTAAGAGGCAGCAGAGCTGTGGGAATAGGACAACATGTTTTTGTGTTCCAGTGACATTAAAGCCAGGATCTCTGAATAAAAACACATCTGGTGAATTGAACTCTATATACAAATGATTTTCATTACACCGAAGAATGCTAAAGTCATCAGTTTGGCCTTTAGGATGTCTGGGTTTAAAGACTTCCTTGTGACTTCAGGCTCAATCACAATGGCTACCTCCAAGTTACTAGATTTCAGAAGATTCGATATGTTTTCTGGACGCTGAAACTGAATCAACTACAGCATTAAATTACTAGTAAGGTAACTGGCCTGCTTTAGACACAAATGGTTAATCTCATCCTATGTACATCCAGCAACCAGCAGTCAGCAAAATATTGTTAATGCCAGACTTCTGGGGCTGTATTAAATTATTCAGTATCCATTTTTTTTGCTTGTTTGTTAGTTTACATGTCATTAATGATCTAAGAATCATGGAATCATAGAATAGTTTGTGTTGGAAGGGACCTTTAAAGGTCATCTAGTCCATATCCCAGCAATAAGCAGGGACATCTTCAACTAGAACACATTACTCAGAGCCTCATCCAAACTGACCATGAATGTTTCAAGGGATGGTGCCTTTAACTCTGGTAAGATATTCCAGAGTTTCACCACCTGCATTGTAAAAAATGTCTTCTTAATATCTAGTCTAAATTGACCCTCTTTTTTAAAAAAACTATTATGTCTTGTCCTGTTGCAACAGGGCCTTGTTAAAACATTTGCCCCTATCTTACTTATAAGCCCCCTTTAAGGACTGACGAGCCACAACATGGTCATCTCAGAGTCTTTCCTTCTTTAGACTGAACAACACCAACTCTCTTTCTTCCTAGGAAGCGTGCTCCATCCATCTGATCATTTTAATGGCAGTCTTCTGGTCTCTCTTGAGCGTGTCCATGTCTTTCCTGTGCTGAGGGCTCCAGGGCTGGAGCAGTACTTCAGGTACTCTCACTAGAGTTACGCAGAGGGGCAGAGTCACATTCCCCGATCTGTTGTCCACGCTGCTTTTGATGCAGCCCAGGATATGGTGGCCTTCTCTGCAGTGAGCACACATTGTTGCCTTATGTTCAACTTTTCATGTACCAGTACCCTTAAGTCCTTCTCCACAGGGCCACTCTCAATCCCTTCATCCTCTAGCTTATACAGATAAAAGAGTCGTGCTGACCTAGGTGCAGGATCTTGCACTTGGCCTTGTTGAACCTCATGAGGTTCACATAGGCCCATATCTCATGTTTCTTCATGTCCCCCTGGATGACGTCTCATGCCTCAGGTTTGTCAGCTGTTCCACTCTCTATGTCATTGATGAAGATATTAAACAATACTGGTCCCAATAAGGAGTCCTGAGGGACACCGCTTGTCACTGATCTCCATCGGGACATTGAGTCATTGACCCTTACCCTCTGGATGTGACCATTCAAACATTTTCTGATCCACTGAACAGTCCACCCACCAAATCCATGCATCTCCAATTTAGAGAGAAGGATATTGCGGGTGGTCATGTCAAAGGCCCTACAGAAGTCCAGATAGACAACATTCATAGCTCTTCCCTTGTTCACTAACGTAGTCACTCCTTCACAGAAGGCTAATATGTTGGTCAGGCAAGACTTGCCCTTGGTTAGGCTATTCTGGCTGTCTTGAATCACCTCCCTGTCCTCATTGTGCCAAAGCATAGCTTCTAGAAGGTTCTTGCCTCCAAAATATCTAGTTTTACTTTCTCTCATGATGCATCTGCCTGATCCCTTTCTTGTCTTTTTCCTAGGTTATTATGGATACTGTCTGCTTCGTGACTTCTTTGGCTTCTTGATTTTTTCCCCTGAGATCTGTCTTGCCCTTGATGAAGTTACACTGTGGCACTCTGGGATACTTATCCATACCGTTGTATAGTTGCTGGGAATCAAATTGCCCTTTCTTTATAGTCATCTGTATTCCTCCCTGTTTTCAGAAGAAAAACTTTCCTGGGCTTGACAACTCAAGACTTACTTGTACTTTTATTCTATTCATAGAATCATAGAATCATAGAATAACCAGGTTGGAAGAGACCCACCGTATCGTCGAGTTCAACCATTCCCACCAATCTCTAAACCATGCCCCTCAGCACCTCATCCAACCGGGCCTTAAACACCTCCAGGGGAGGTGACTCAAACACCTCCCTGTGCAGACCATTCCATTGCCTAATGACCCTTTCTGTGAAGAACTTTTTTCCTTATGTCGAGCCTGAACCTCCCCTGATGGAGCTTGAGGCCATTCCTCTTGTCCTGTCCCCTGTCACTTCGGAGAAGAGGCCAGCTCCCTCCTCTCCACAACCTCCCTTCAGGAAGCTGTAGAGAGCAATGAGGTCTACTCTCAGCCTCCTCTTCTCCAAGCTAAACACCCCCAGCTCTCTCAGCCACTCCTCATAAGATTTGTTCTCCAGCCCCTTCACCAGTTTTGTTGCTCTTCTCTGGACTCGCTCCAGAGCCTCAACATCCTTCTTGTGGTGAGGGGCCCAGAACTGAACACAGGACTCGAGGAGCGGTCTCACCAGTGCTGAGTACAGAGGGAGAAGAACCTAGCTGGACCTGCTTGTCACGCCGCTTCTAATACAAGCCAAGATGCCACTGGCCTTCTTGGCCACCTGGGCCACTGCTGGCTCATGTTCTGTCGCTGTCAACCAACACCCCCAGGTCCCTCTCCTCCTGGCAGCTTTCCAGCCAGGCTTCTCCTAGTTTGTAGCTCTGCCCAGGGTTGTTGTGCCCCAAGTGCAGGACCCGGCATTTGGCCGTGTTAAACCTCATGTCATTGGACTCTGCCCAGCCGTCCAGCCTGTTCAGATCCCTTTGGAGCCTCCTGACCCTCCAGCAGATCCACACTTCCACCCAGCTTGGTGTCATCTGCAAACTTGCTAAGGGAGCACTCGATGCCTTCATCCAGGTCATTGATAAAGAAATTAAACAGGGCTGGACCCAGCACTGAGCCCTGGGGAACCCCACTTGTCACTGGCCTCCAGCTGGATTTAACTCCATTTCCCATCACTCTCTGGGCCAGGCCATCCAGCCAGTTTTTCACCCAGGAGAGTGTGCACCCGTCTAGGCCAGAGGCTGACAGTTTCTGAAGCAGAATGCTGTATCAAAGGCTTTACTGAGATCCAGGAAGGTACATCCACAGCCTTTCCCTCGTCCAAGAGTTTAGTCACTTGGTCATAGAAGGTGATCAGATTACTCTGGCAAGACCTGCCTTTCATGAACCCGTGTTGACTGGGCCTGAGCACCCGGTTCTCTTGCAAGTGCTTCATGATCGCACTCAAGATCACCCGCTCCATGACTTTCCCTGGTACCGAGGTCAGACTGACAGGCCTGTAGTTGCCCGGATCCTCCCTGCACCCCTTCTTATAGATGGGCACAACATCAGCCTCCAGTCCAGGGGAACCTCCCCAGTCATCCAGGACTGTTGGAAGATGATGGAAAGGGGTTTGGCCAGCACATACGCCAGTTCCCTCAAAACTCTTGGGTGGACTCCATCCTGCCCCATAGACTTGAGAGGGTACTTGACATACAAAACCCTATCTCTTTTCCTTTTGAAACCATGGTTTCTCAAGTACCACTTTCTCTTTTTTACAGGCCTCTTGGTGTAGTGACCATCAATGCCTAATCAGCATCTGAAGCACTGTTTGTTTTATGTTACTTGAAGAACCTCGTCTGATTGTCCACCACTTGCTCACCAGATCACAAAAACTGTCCTATGGTGACTTCCCCTTTTATATTTAAAGCTGGATGGACAGAGAGGGATGTTTATGAATGACTGCCCTTTGAAAACTGGCCTAGTCATGAGACAGTTCATGTAGGACACAGGAAACGTGTTCAGGGTCTGTGTCAAGAAAAGACTTGTCACCCTCCAGCTTCTGCTGTCCTGGATAATGTCATACCCCTTAGGTTTATGACGGGCAAGGGGAACATGTAATCTTTGCTGCTAGAGGTGAGCCACTGCAAAGAAAGGAAGGAAAGATTCAAGAGTTGAGAAAACAAGAGGGCCAAACGTAGCTCTGTGTTTAAAAGGAGCCTGTGGGCGAGAGAAGATTTTGCCCTGGGTATCTATCTCCTCTTCATCACCTTACAGGGGAATCATGACTCCTTCTATATACACAGAATGGACCTTCTTTATGGGATGGTACTGGGCTGTGGATCTTGTGCACACAGACAGACTGGTCCCTTCTGCAGCGTGTCGAAACCTTACGTCCTGTGCCCAGATTCTTGATGGAAAAAAATGACTGAAATATCAAACCCGTTTAGAAGAGGTCATATACAGCATGAAAGAATACTACAAGGGAACAGGATGAGATTGCAAACTGACAGGGAGGAGGGATGCACACTGCAACAGCAAGACAATTATGATTAGTGTAGACAATTATCACTATGATTTAGCCATAGGATCCCCAGTAGCCATTAACACGACACTAAATTTTTCTGACAAAAAATTAAAAGGGAAAATTCAGTGGCTAAGCAGCAATGCTGAAGCCCAGGGGTAAATATTTGCCTTGAACAGGGCTGTAAGCCATGCGAGAGAGACTAATTAAATGAGTCTCTGGCCCTTATTTATGTCAGAAATGAGAGAAGGAGGGTATTGTTTTTGGTTTTTTAATTCCCCAACTGATGAAAAACAGTGGGGGGAGGCATGGCAAGAAAGGAAGAAGGAAGAAAGATATTCCAGGACGAAATAAGATTTTAGAGGTTTCTTTTGTTTGCAAAGCCTGCTAACGGAAAGAACAGACTTCCCCTTCTCTCTCCCAAAGGTGGAGCTGTTGCAAAAGAAGAGAGGCTGTTTGAACGAACAAGCACACACAGGCGCCCACACACACGCAAAGTTCGGTATTCTGCAGCAGGACTTCAGGGTTTCACCGAAAACACAACTGTTTCTTTCTATACGGAGAAATAAAAATCCGTATTATTATAGCAGCTGCGTTATTGCAAAATTCTACCAAAACACAACATCTGATATTAAGTATCTAACCCCTCTTAATTGTCTATTTCATGGGCTTTAGATTTCTAGATTGCTAAAATAACCATCTGAAGACAAGACTTCAATTCATTTTGTTTTATTAGTATTATTATTTCCTTACAATAATAATAACACTTTACACTTAGACAGCACTATTCATCCAGAGATAGAGACAGTAAGGACAGGATTGCTGCTATTATGCTATCACACCCCACAAATAAGAAGGGATAGCAAATTCTCTGAGTAGCTGAAACTAGGTAAGAAATTTCCTGAAATCTTCAGGGCCAGGGGTGATGCAGAGGGAAGGGTAAATAACTCTGTGACAGCAAGGTCAGCTGGTTTGGTGAATTTTAATTTGACTTGTAATGAATATTAGGAAATCTTCAATGATGTAATCTGAGCAGTCTCAAAGCCAAGAATTTAAGGATCTGGGTTATTCTCTTCTGAAATATGTGTTCTAGTTGAAGTCCAGTCTGCAAATGTGAAATTGATGTTATTTAGGACACAAAACTTGACAGTCAAAATACCCTTTCTACTCTTAAAATCTGTGAATAAATGAATGATCTAGTGCTCTTTAAGACATCACTCATGGATTTGATGGAGGCTTTGAAGTAATGACTTTTGAAGCAATATTTGTTTTCAATTGCATTTCAGTTCAGAAATAACGTGGTGTTGTTGAAAACAATACTCTGGAGTGCAGCTAGTTCAGCCCCAAATGCTTCTTGACTTGCAGCCTAGACCAAGAAAGGACATGTACTGAACTTGAGTAAAGAAAAGAGAAAGAGGTGGCAGACAACCTGAGAATAACATTTCCCACTTTGTTAAGTGTTCACATGGATTCTTCTCAGTAACATAAAGAAGAGGGTGACAGCTAGTTGATTAAGTATGGTATTATTCACTGTTATTCCATGACCTACCTTTATAGATGGGGAAAACAAGGCATCATTTAATGCTATGTAACTCTGGATTTCTATAATGTAGACATCTGAGTGCATAATCTCTGGCTTTTTTTTAATTAAATGGGAAAAATCTATGGCACTCTTAAATCATGATTTATTTGCAATCTTGGGCAGGAAGTGCCTATTCCACTCCACTCACAACTGGAGAAAACTGCATGACTCAGATGAACCTCATCTGTGGTGCATTTGGGTTCCAAGAGGCAGAGGGACCAAGTGGATAAACTCTGTTGCATGAGGCACAGCCAGGCTTGGGTAACACTGCGTTCAGACTGTCCTTCAGAAGGCCACAATATGAAAGCCAGAGTCAGTCTGTGGGCAAGCACAAGCACCAAGAAATTACTCTCTGCATGACATGATTGCTGTTGTGCAAGGTGCAAGACCTCCATCTTCTCATTTTTAAGTAAGCTGAGCAGTGTCACGCAGCGCATCCACAATGAGGTCAAAAAGACAGTCCAGAACTTGACTCCCAGGCTCCTCATCTGACCCTCAGTCAAGTTATCTATCTTCAGGGGCTTGATTCAGTAGCTCCACGTGCTGTCTCCTGCCCCTGACACAAAGGGACCAAAACTTACTGCAGGTATGGAAGGATATAATGCAAACTGCTCTGCTTATTTTTAAGAACAAAAACAAAAGAGAAAGCATGATTATTTGACCTGGCACATGGCTCTCCCCTTTGGTGCTGCTATTATTCCAGGTCTTAGACTCTTTCCACTTTCTCTCTTGCCAGCAGGAAAGAAGTAACACAGAGATGTTTTATGCCACTGAGACAAAGAGGTATTGATCCTTTTTGCCTCTGGAAAAAGTTTCTAATAATTTCCAGATATATCATAGATTGTGGTGCTGCTATCTTTAATTAAAACATGACACAGAATAGAAAGCAATTATTGGACTGAGTGTTTTTGTTTTGTTTTTTTTGTTGTTGTTGTTGGTTTGTTTGGTAGGATTCCTCCCCTCTCCCCCTCCGGTTTGTTTTTAAAGTATAGATTCTTTTTTGTGTTTTAATGGGCTGTGGTACCATGTCAAATGACTTGAAGCTTGGGCACACAGAAAGTGGCAGGTGAGAGGAAGAATATTTTCTCTTGCATTTGTTATTCATGTTTAAGTACAATGTTTTGCACTTCATACTCAAAAGATTTCATCATCTGTGGCTTGAGATAGCTGTTGGTACAATGAAAAGGATAATACAATCTCAGAGTTTGTACCCTTTCCGCACAAATTTCTTCAAGAACAAAAAGAAATGAAGAATTGACTTCCATATTGCTGCTGTCAGATCAGACATTCATTCTAGTCAAAATTGTGTGTAAAATCCCCAGCTTAGCCATTCTGCTGGTAATAGGTACATACTGGTGAAATTTGGGAGGAGACATTGACTTCACTCTTGTACTTTTTTAAAATGGTGGCACATGCCATTTCTTCTGGTTTACCAAAAAATTGCAAAGGTTTCACCAAAGCCACTGTGTACAGACTGATAGAGCTGGGGACTGTTACATCTCTGATCAAAATAAGTATTCTAAAACTTAGCAGACTGCTATTTTGAGGTTCCATCTGCTAAATTCAGATGGTTTTAGGATTTTAACCTGAAAAAAAAGAAAAAAAAAATAGGACATAGGTTCAAGGTTCAGAGGATACATTTAGAATTTAATATTCTCTCTCCTCAGTAGAATGAACAGCCTCTGTTAAATGCATGATGCCTGAAATTCTGCTTTGTCCAGCACATTAATTACACTCCTTTCCTGAACTCCAGACTCACAAGCATTTAAATTTATGATTAATCTTTTAAGGAACACATAGAAGTTGAACCAAAGAAGCACTTTGCAAAACACATTTGTGCAAAACACACTGTTCTCTCATTAGCAGTACAAGAGAATTGCAGTGATGTTTGGGAAGAAGCAGTCATCTCCATGCTGTCCTGTCCACCTCTTTGGCAGTCCACGGGGACCCTTTGAGAAGTTACTACCTACTACAGATTCGATAAGACCTATAGGTGCTCCTTCTTCCTCACACTTCCTCCTTACTGTGAAGGACCTTCTTCTCTGTTCAGGTTCTTACACCCAGGGCATCTTCACTCACTGACCTTTCATATTTTACATGCCTATAAGCCTAGAAGGCAGATTTTTTTTTATTTTTCCCCTTGCCTGAAACTCTTCTGCTTATAGATGGTGCAGCAATTTATTGTCACAGTTTCTTCAACTGCAGTGGCTACATAAATATTGTGCAGAAATCAAAATGGAGATAAATAATTTCAAACATACTTTTTTGTCCTAAACTGCCCCAAAGCATAAAAGCAAAGCACTTAAGTAATTTTTCTAATATCGGTGGGGAGCTATTGACTCTAAAAGCTTAGATTAGAGCATAGTAGCTGTTATTTATTAGATCAAGATTACTTCATTATAGAATGCCAGTTGTCATGCTATCAAACCATCAGACCTTGTGGGATCTGAATAAGATTTTCATTCTGCTACGGTAACGATACGAAAAAATGCAATGATAGGTGCCTCTGTTTTCTTGTACATATAACATCAACCTGGATATTCTCCTGAAAAATTTTCTTTGCATATTCCTCTCTCAGACAAACACACAACCTTTCTTTTGTACATATCACATTGTCTATTTTATTCAAAGATAAAATTAAGTACAGCAAGGGTTATCTTTCAGCAGTTTTTTCAAAGGATTCTGATTTCATGTGCTAGAATGATTTGTTAAGTGGTAACTGAGCTTTTATACACTACTGATTCAGATAAAATGCTGATAAATGCCCAACAGGTGTATTTTTCAGAGTTTACCTGAGCTAATACAACCCCTTGAATCTGAAAATTTCGTTTGAAAATGTCTCAGGAGAAGAGCTGTCTCCTGAGAATCCCACTAATATCTCTTGCTTCTTAAATCAGTGGGAATTCAAAACCAAAGGTACTAAAGAGTGCAATTTTTGTGAAGCTATTTGAATGATCAGTTTGGGTCAAGGTCACACCTTGGATCCATGAGCAGAACAGGCTCTTATTTTACCTGAATTCATTCAGCTATCTCTTGTCTCTAGCAAAGCAGTAAGAGACACACAAAGAAATCCTACCAGTATCTGAAAGAATCAGAAACAATACACAAGCAAATAAATAAAACATTTCCTTAACACAAATGGGAGTTTCAAACAAACTACCTTTGCTCTTCTTCAGGTTTACAGATTCATACCTCACAGATACCCTATTGCTTTATTCATACTGCTAAGGGAAAGAGATTCAGCCTGTAACCATCAGCACCCATCACTAAATTATTACAAAAACTTCTCCTATTAAAAAGATAAATACATGTATATATATGGCTGTGCATATATTTATATTTATAAAATTTTGTGCATAGCTGCGTATAAATATGAAATGCTTCTTGAGACTACTTACCTTTATAGTGTATCCAGTACTAGCACTTGAAAGAAATAAAAGTTTTCCAGTTGTCACATAAAATTCAACCTTAATATCGTTGAGGTAAACATACAGAAAAGAAAACAAAGCTGAAGGATTTTCCTCAGCAATTGTTAAAACAGAAAGGAAAGCAAAGTTGAGTGACAAATGTTGACTCCTAAACTAAATGTCAGGGGAAGACCTACAGGAATCACAGAAACTGTGCCACAAGACTACTGTGAAAGAAAAACATATTTTCAACAATATCAGGCACTAATTACTTAATGTACTAGAAAAGATTTCAAGAATGCCCCTTTTACCCCATGCGTCACAGATGAGCTGGAGGAAAAAGAACCAGCAAGAATGAAAATGACAAAAAAACATGGAAATATGGACACTGACAAACCTGGCTTTTACAGATACAAAATCTTACCTAGGGATTTTAATCCTGAAATGACCAGTGTGAGGAGTCAAGTCACTTTGAGTAGGTCTATGGGTACAGCCCAGCTGACTTTTTGAGGACTCTTAATGCTCCCTTCTGCTAGTAACACAAAGACCTACTTGTCCTCCCTAATAGTGAAGAGCTTTTCTTGAAGTCTTGAAAAACTGGAGAAGAAAGGGATTACCATACTTTATTCAAAACCATTATTATCTCCATCAAAAGTCCTGGTTTTAGCAATTACATTTAGAAAAAAAAAGTGAAGAATCTCAGCGTTAAGTAGGCATAAAAATATCTCTCCCATACAAATTTTCTTCTAGACTGTACTATTAAAAGTAATTCACATTACTAAAAACATTTTCTGCCCTTACCTAGTGGTCTTTCAAAATGTAGTTGGAAATAAAATAGACTTCCTAGAAAAAAAGGAAAACAAAAACCCCTCTCTAAACTTTCAAATTCTCATTTACAAATAAATCAAAGCAGTAAATCTCTCGTGAATTTATACATCGCTTCTCATTGGGATAACAAGCACTAGCCTGTAAGGATACACTTGGCTTGAGTGTCAGTGGCAAGTTCTAGAGCCGTTGTGATTCCCAGAAGACATTAGATGTATGTTCAGAGGGTAAAGGGAAGTTGAAACATTAAAAAATGAAACAGCAACTGTCGTGAAACGAAAGTGAAAAGCAGAAAAGGAAAAAAAAGATGGAATTTTGTCATTATACACTCTGAATCTTCTGATTTTAAAGGAATTCTTAAGAAACTTCTCAAGTGGGTAGCCAGAAAACTAATGAATCCTAAAAAATATCATACAAAGACTGAAAAGAAAAGAATGAACTACTGATAAAAGTATTCATAACACATCTTACTGATGTTACTTCACATGGGAATGTAATTTATGGATAGAATATAAGGTATAGAAGTTTGGTAAGATTAAGGATCCTTTTTCATGTTTTATAGAGAAACATTCGTAAGAACATTAGGAAATCTTAGTGCATCACTAACTTGAATTGAATCTACATTTCCCTGAAAGCAAACTACATACATATCAGACAGTAACATAAAGAAGAAAGTTAAATTTATTGCTTGTTATAAAGGATTATTAAAAAAAATGCTTTTAATGCCAAGATTTAACTCTTTGCGATCTGTGTGTTATACATGCATAACAACAAATGGATCATATATTTATAGACACACAGAGAAAATACCGAGAAGAGTTTCTAAATAACTTTTGCCATCTTATGCTGTTGGTAGTCAGTATATTAACCACATTAAGAGCTGTTAAAAGAATCATTTCAAAGAGATACAGAGTTCCTAACACTTCTGTAACAAAGCACCCTCCAAATCCTGTGAGTGGAAGCAGATGCTCCTCTCATGAATTCAACTGGGTCCACAAGCCAGTGCAGAGATTTAAAAGTCCATTCCACATGATTTAATATCTCTTTTTAACTGTTTTGAGTTTTTTGATATTCTACATTGGGAAGAAGCAGCTATGAACTGAAGACAGCATTTGTTTAATGAAAATAAGTTCTTCACAGATTCAAATGACCTTCTTTGTATAAAATGAGGAGTTTCCCCAAACTTCTGGCCTCAGACCATCTGATTTCTGTGTATCTTGCCTGTATCTTCCTTTATAAATTTTGAAAAAGTACTCATACGTATTTATGATGAAATGTTTCTGAGTACACAGGGTAAGTTTAGGATATTAGTTAATATCATTGAGAGAAGATTGTGTATGACATAAAATCATTAAAAGGTGCCAAATGGTGGGGAAATGGAGGGGAAAAAAAAGGATAATTACATATATGCCTATATGTGTCAGAGAGGGGAAAGATTTTCTCAGTTAAGAATACTGTACTGAAGAATTCACAGTATATCTCTAAATACTAAAATAGAATGTATCATACAGTAGGAAGTGCCCTGGTTGTGTTTAAAAAGATGCTACATCTTGCTGATGGGCAAGAATCCTAAGTGTCAGTTTTTCACTTCTTCATCTGTTTGTTTTGCTGGAAGTGAAATAGTTAAACCAAGGAAGCCAAAAAGAATAGATGAGGTCAAAGTGCTGGAGAGAGTAAATAAAGCATTACCTACTGCCAATGATAAGCTGTACAGAAAATTCTTTCATTGACTCTTTATCTTGCACCTAAAACCTTGAAAAAAATAGTTGTAGATATAAAGAGTTTTAACTCAATGTACAAGGCTTAGCTTGGTTCATGAGTCTGGTAGGTAATTCACTACCTCCGCATCGATAAGGAAGCAAAAATGTCAACACCTGGCTTAATAGTGACCTATGTTCTTTTTCTGTCAAAATCTGCTGAGCACAGCCAACAGAATCAAGATTGGTCCTCATACGATAGATGAAATCAGGAGCTGGAATCACTTTTATTATATATGAGTTCAGTTTTCCACGGTGGGTAATGCAGTTGTTCTCTAGTACTCATGCAAATTGATCAACAAAGATCAGAAGACTATTATTTTCACTGGAAATTACTTGACTTTGGAGATCTGCCTGAAACATACCTGGTTTTAATTAGTCTCTGAGGACTCAAAATTAGTGATAGGTTGTAATTGAAACAACAATACATTGAATAAAAGACGTAATTATTGTAAAGTTTCCAACACACTAATTTAACCATACACATTATTGAGGAAATTGAGACTTTTTCTGATCTGGACGCTATGGACTTTGGCCCCTGGGGACAGAAGTGAGCTCCATTGTATGTTCCACACCTGTGAGTTGTGCAGAGGAGTGATGTGACCACACAGGAGCAAGAGGAGCAGGTATGAAAGATAAAGGAGCCAGAACAAGCAGGAAAATGCTATGTGAAAAGGGGAAAGTTTCTCATCTGTTTTAACATCTCTGGAACAAAGCAAGTAAAAGTCTGACAGTGTATAACAGGTGCACAAATTTACCTTAGGTGATTAATGCATTTTGAGCATAGAACTGTCATCTCGGTTCCTTTATTTTTTTTATCTGCTTTTGTGCCACATACATGTGGTTTGTTGATAGAGCCTTTGCTCTGCAGTGTAGGCAACTGCCAGGTGTAGTGCTTTTGCCTTTTAATTACCATCTCACTTTGTACACATATGCACATACATACACACCATAAAAACAGTCAGATAGAATTACAGAAATTGACAAATAATGATGAAGGAAAGGAACAATAAAAGAACTGGTCCTGTGTTTGGCCAAGATAGAGTCATTCATGGAAAGTGTGTGCTAATAAACCTCATGGATCTGTCAGAAACCTGGATGGAAAAGTTGACCCTTAACATTACAATATCATCACCTCTGATTGGGATATATTTTAAGCTTCAGAATAAACTGAAGAATAACCAGTCATCAAAGTACAGCAGAACAGCTGTTCAGGTTTAGGTAAACACAAGAAGTCTTTTAACAAACCAACCAAAACACAAGTGTGAATGAACAATAAGTTCCAATAATGCAAGAAAATCAATCTTTTTATCTCTTGAATGGCGATATACTTTTATACCTCAGAATCTTTCCCATCTAACTTAAGAAATCAATTTTTAGTTTAAGTATGAAACTTTCATTGATTTTCACTTCAGAAGACAACATATTTCTGGTGTAACTATTACCACCGCATAAAAATTAAGAAGAGAGAATACAGTACCATTTTGAATAGGTATTAAAATTGTAGAGTTAGACATTCAAGCTTAGTATGCACTTTGCACAGGCCTAGAAAACAGCATTGCTCACTGACAAATGACTGTGCAGTTCTTGTGAGTTTGTCTCCATGAAACAATAATTCTGCTGTGTGTGCTATATAAAGTCCAAAAAAATTGGCCACTGCACTTATGTGACATTACATTTCATGACCTGTCACGCAAGATCATTTCATGACCAGAGATATACACAAATGCCTGCAATTTCTGCATTTTTTTTCTGTAAAATATTTACCTGTCTTAAGATTTACTGTTAACATGATCACATTGTAGTTGACATTTATTAAAAATATATACAACTGTATATTTAATGCGTACTTACCTACTTGAATGTTGTTCATTGCAGCAGAGGAACCATACAAAATTAATTTTATTATTATTTCATTATAATGTACATTCTTTCTCTTTTTCAGAATGGTTAGAGTTAACTCACCTTGCATTCTTAAATCACTAGCTGAGGTCTTAGTTGCTGCAGCTGTACTATTGAAGCTACACAGCAACACATAGACGAAAATTAAAAGAAGAAATCCTCTTTAAACACAGCAAAATATACCAAGGAAAATCACGCACCTCTCTTGAAAAACTTAGCTCTTTTATGTGTGTTTGTATGAGAGTGAATATTCATTCTTCGGTTTTCATCATTCTACAGTTTCCTGCCCAGGCTGTTGAAGAGGCAAGAGGTGGCAGTATTGATACATTTATGAAATGCAGCAGTTCATTGGCTAACTAGAATATTAGGATTCTTTTTTTTTCAGATTTCATTTTTATAGTTTCCTTTCTGTGTTTTTATTCTTCTATTCTCAATATATACTTTCTAAAAAAACCAACCCCAAACTACAAACCAAAATCACCCCATGCTCTCCCCACCATCCCCCTTGAAAAATTCTCTTCATCCACCCCTGCTAAACCAAGGGAAATAAACAAATAGGACAATCCAGAAAGGTATTCTGATATGTTAAAATAAAGAATCAAAACCAGAAAAAATTAAAACACAGAGAGAAGGAAAGGGAGGTGGGAGGGAGCAAGCATGATAAATTACTGATTACTAAATGGAATTGTTTTAATCAGGAGCTTTAAAAAAAAAAAAGTAAAAAAAAAAAGAAAAAAGAGCAAACTTGCTTCTTTCCTTGATTCTAGCTTTTTGCAAGAAGATCAAAGAGATTTATGACCTGTGCCTCTTCGAGTCTGATGCCAGAAAAGAACATGTTCTCATTAATAGTCATTTTCTCATCAAAATAGGGCTTTTATGCAGACAATGTGCAAAGCTTTTATTAAGCTGATTGTTGACAAAATTTTCAATAAGTTTCAGTGCAATGAATGGCATACAGAGAACAAAACTGAAAGGATTGCTAATAAGTTTTATACTTTCTGCAGAAAAAATCAAACCTGTCTTAAAACCAAACCTCACCAGTGAAATCTTGTCACACTGTGTGAGCTTGTAAGAAAAGAACCTCAGTGTTTTTGGATGATCTTTTGAGTAAGAATGAAAGCAGTCAATTTTTTTTTTCTGTTTCTCTGAACTTTAGTAAAACTTCATAAAACTGGAAATCTTGAGAGAATGAACTTTTCTCTTGAGATTTCCTGTACATTCAGTTTTCAGATGAGTTAGTAATAGAGGCAGCTGGGGACAATCTCCCATGGTATATTATTGCATAATTAGTTACAATATGGGAATTTTATGCCTCCCACTGCAGACTCTAGAGACTAGATACTGGGTAGAACGGGCCATTTATTTGTTCTGGTATACTGGTCCTTGTTACCAAATGGCCATTCTCACTCTGTTTAGACAGCATCTTCTAATCCTAAATAATAAATAGATCTGCAAGTATAAAATCAAAATGCATAAAAATATTTTCAGTCACAGAGGAATTTAAAAGGTAGAGGCAATTTATTTTGGGGTTGAGGTTTGGATGAGGAGCTGATCTGAGTCTTACCTTCAGTGTGGTCTATGTAACAGCAGCAAATCCAGCTGAAAAGATTCCTGCTCCTACCTTTTCCCAGAAGCTTGTTTCCTCTTTGTGCTTATTGACCTGCTTTATTTCTTCACTCTAATCTAGATGAGGTTTGGTTTAAAATAAGTATCAACTTTTTCCTGTTCTTGTTTTCTAAACACGCATTTTTTACAGAAGTAGCTTAAAGAACTGTAATGAAGTAGTAATAACTTATTTTGAAAATATGGAAATAGGCTGAAACAGACACATGAGCAGAAACTTAATGAATCATCTTTCCTATCTCCTGATATGTACTATGGGACTACTTTTTTTTTTTTCTTTTTTTTTTTTGTTTAAATTCTTTAATAGAGAAAAACTTCTCAACTTATGGATGTGCTAGAGACCCACCAAATTTCTGTAATGATGGATGACTGGAGGAATTCCTAGGGACAAGGTCCAAAATAGACATAGTACAGCAGACTAGAAGTCTAAAGCATTACAAGTATAACCCATTTGTTGCAAAAACAGTTTTAAGGCATTTCTGCATAGTATGTTTGCTGTTGAATGGGTCGGAACCAAGCCCTTATTGATGGCTAAAGAAGCAACAGAAATCTCTTGAGTTTCGGAACATTTTTCCTGGCAGAAAGTGACTTTACTGTATTCTCTTTATACAGTGCGTATACAAGGATATATATAAACATAGTTATATATGGTACTGTGTATATCTAAAAACATGTCTAAAATCAGATGTGTAGGCACATATACATGCACGTGTGTAACTTTAGAGATCTACTATGCCAGACCTTTTAAAAGGAAAATCACTTTTGAAAGCCATATTTTTTTCTGGACCTTTTGTTAGAAGGCAGGAACAAACAAGTAATCAAAGAAAAGAACAAGAATGCTGTCTATTAACTAGCTTTGCCACTGGAAGAAATCAAACAGGATTTCTCAGGAAATATCAGTGGTTCAGTATTCCTGCCACACTGGGCAATACCCACAAACACTTTTCTTCTGCTGCACTTATTTCACTACCCATCCACTATACCACAATTTACAATATTTTCTACTTCTCCTTTTCTAGGGAAATTATGTTGTTTTTCTTTGAGGAACTCCTGTCTCCCACTACAGTGGTCAGTGGGGCCCCAAGTCCACCCCATTTGCCAGATGGGTTTGGAGTAAATAGTGCTAGGGAAGAGACCTTTGTCTATATGACAAGCTGCTGTAGACAAACACTGAATCTGAAAAGTGCTACCATACACAGCACATAACTACAGCAGCTTTCACCTGGGTATGTAAGTTAATCAGTGCTATTTCAGCCGTGTCTATGTCAGCATTCAGTAGAGACTGGGCTACCAGAGAGGTTTAGATGGAAGCAAACTGAAGAAGACTAAACTCTAGCTTCAAAGATCATTTTCTTGGCTGACAGAATGTAAATAATAAAACACAGACGAGCATCTACTAACGAACTGGGGAAAAATGAATTTTGTAGGACAAGAAGACAATATTTGTCTTTTGTTTTGAATACAGAGAATATCACAAGTATCCTTGCTAAGAGCCTTTTACTTTCAGTATTTTGTTGAGTATAACTTCAGCATACTCATTTCAATACCACAGAAAGCCTTTGACTGACAAGAACTTGAAGGGCAGTGAAAGATTTGGCCTGCAACAACGTCCTAATTTAGAAATCATTGCAAGTATAATAGATTCATCATAATAATTCCTAGTTTTCTGTGTTTTTCCACATCATCAAAATCTCCTGACTTCATCACGTTCTAGTTACATCAACTGGCACTAGTGACATCGGCAAATAGCAGCCTGGAAGGATGCAGAATAACAAGCAAATTGGTTCTTGGGATCAAATTAATGGCTGAAACAATCAGCCAAGCCTTGTATAGCTATGGAAAGAGCAAGTGAAAAGTTTCATGAGGGCTGAAAAACACTTACTGCCCCCCTCCCAAGTGCATTGCAGCAGAACTCTTTCTGCTCAAATTTTACGCATCAGGATCTACCATAAGGTGAGTTTTCTGTAAGAATGAGGCATCTCAATTGACTGAGTGGTGACTGGGTACAAGCATGCTAGGATTCAAGAAATGCTGCAAGTACTTTTAAATACAGAGCCTGGATATAGCTTGAGCAAATGAAATATATGTGTCATTATAAGTATCACCAGGAAAATGCTTTTGTACCTTCTCTTTGTTATAGAAATATAGCTGTGAACATACTGTCACTAGATGATAGTCAACCTATTTTAACTTCATAAATTAAGTGTTCCAAACAAAATGAAAGAAATAATAATTTTAACTTCTTTTTGCTTTTCATAAATGGATGCTGACTTTCTTTTTCAAGTCACAGTGATTGTTGTGACACTACAGTTCTTTTTCAAAAAACCTCACAATGCCTTACAATTTCCACTATTTTTTTTCAAAGAAAGACTACACTTTTACACCTTTAAAAGTTATCTTTAGAAGATAGAGATATATTATGTAGATAATTAAACTCTACTAAAAGTCAGTAGATTCTGTAGTTATAAGGGCTATGGCTGAAGTCTAGTGATAGATGAACTCTTATTGAAGTATATGATAATGTATTCATATAAATATATGACTTAAAAACATGGTGTGTAGCTTACAATACCTCCAAATGTAGTCATGGATATACAACTGAGAGCACTTTTTTCACATAGAAACAGAGGCAGAAGAATTAATGCTATGTTCCTTCATTCAGAACTCACATAACTGAAGCAGGTAATTGACATACCTGTTATATTTTACAAACAGGAGACACTGGAGAGACTGCACATGTATTAATTTTTAAGGTGAAATAGTGAGATGCAGAATCCTCTCTAATATTTCTGAAATAGAAATGAGATCAGTCCAACAGTTCAGACATACTTTATAAGAGGAATGAATAGATTGGTGTTCTTATATTCAAAAGCCTTCATATAGAACTTTTTATGCACAAAATAAGTAAGCAAAAATATAGAACATCATCTCAATCTTATAGCTAAGCAAACCAAGGCCTGGGGGACTATGATGTATGTGTTTTAGCCAGTATCATACAGGAGAGCTCTCAAAGAGTCTAGGCTGGAATTCAGCTATGCTATCTGATTTTCATTAGATTTATATTCATTCCATACATGCAAGGGGAGAACATTAAGTCCTTTTCTTGTTCCTTATTATTTTTTGTTTGTGTCATGTTTTCTGGGATTTATTCCATAATAGATCAATTTCTTTTGCAATGCATTATTTTATTTTTATTTTTATTTTATTTTTATTTTTATTTTAAACTTGTGACTTCTTTTTGCAAAGGTAACATAAAACTATACAGGTATTTTTTTGTCCATCCATCTGTCTAAGCCTCAGGGTCTGATTGTCATTTTCACTGAGACTGTTTTATACTGCGCTAACCATGTCAATGAACCTTACAGTTGTGGCTGTAAATGTAATTTACACCCACTTGAGAGATCCTATGCCTTGCCAGAAAGATGTATCTTAGAAAGAAAAAGGCTGCAATACACTTTGAAATCTAAATGTTGATCTCTTTTGTTGGAGCATTAGTTCTACGCTTAACTACAATTCAGAAGATGCAAGCAACCTGCTCTCCTTATGATGTTCCTGACTTGAATACTCAAAAGAATTTCCTAGTTCTAATACAAAAAATTATAGTGGTCGTTCCTGTTAGTTCATAAGGCAGTGACAACTAGGGAAAACCAGGGAAGAAATAATAAAAATCAATATTTGGAGTGTCTGGAAAACATTCCATCCTCATTAACAGTCATGATCGTGATAATGAAGTAGAAATACACCCAAATAATTAAAATCAGCCCCATGACAAGACACCATGACAAATTATATTCAGTAACTGGACCTGTGTGGGAGTTCTAAAACTACATCGTTTTAAATTCCAGTACGGCTGGTTCCAAAGGGAAGCCTGTTATGGACCAGCCAATATAACTGTGCCCACTCATCGCTCTGAGAAGGCTGTTGGATCAAGACATACTGCTGGTCTAAAGGACTATGGTGGATACTACCTTCACTTATCTGCAAGAGTCATTCAGGTTCTTCATTATTAGGAATGTGGGCAACTTCCCTCCAAGCTGACGATTCTACTGTCAGAATCAATAACCATAGCATTCATCCACAACCTGTCTGATACTTTCAAGCTGAAAACCACAAACTTTAAAAGACATTTACGAAACAAACCCAAAAATTTTTCTTTTCCCGGAATTCTGGTGTCTACATGTACAAAGAAATAAGTCTACAGAAGTATTATAACTGCAATCTTGTAATGGAAACTTTTGTCTCATCTAGTAATCTGTCTCCAGCTCTTAGTAGTAGAAACTGACGCAAAAGATTCTCTCCTAGTTACTTACCAAGAAAAAAATCCCTACAAATCTATGCCAGCAGTCAGAATATGGACTTACATATTTCTTTCCAGGTAATTTATTGACATTTTCTCTTCATATTCATAGACTTTTCTCAATATTTTTTTGATAGTTATGGTAAGTTTTGGATCATTGATATCCTGTCTCAAGGAGTTCTATAGTCCATTTACAAATTATGATTTCATATTCATTAGTCAATAATGTGCCAACTTTCAATTTTAATTAATATCATCTTCTTTTAGGTGGTCTATCCTCTATGCCAACCAGAATGAAACAAACTTTTAGTTTGTCGTCTTTTTTGTACCTCACAATTCTATCAAATCATGAGACAGAATCAAACACGCCACTGAAATGGTGATTCCTTTTTCCCACTTACAGATATTGCTAGTGAGCCTGCATCTCAGAAACAATATCAATAGAAAGCTGCTTCATTTTTTCCTCAAGCTTATGAGACCTAAGACCGATGATGTATGTGAAGCTAGTCAGATATTTCAGTTTCTTTTCTCGGGGAACTCCTGTGAGAAGTAACCATGTTAAAAAGATGGAATGATCATTCTAAAAAAGGGGGGAATAAAGAATATCCCACAGAAATACTGGTGTCTATGTGTGCATTAGCAATACAGTGCAAAATTCTCCTAGACCTTAGTCTGACACTTAAACAATTTTTCTCTGTTCTGAAGCTAGGAGTAATTTGTTGCTATCAAACTTTCACCTTATGTAAAGAAAGTTGTTTATAGTTTCCTTAGGTATGACAGCTGAAAGGCAAAGGTTTTGGCAAGGAATTTGAAATATTTTTCCCAAACTTCAGGTACTCTGTTAGAAACATGAGTTTAAGTAAGTGTATCCAATTAATGTTGAAATTGGATTCAGGTCTTACCTATCATAGAATCATAGAATAACAAGGTTGGAAGAGACCCACCAGATCATCGAGTCCAACTATTCCTATCAAACACTAAACCATGTCCCTCACCACCTCATCCATCTGTGCCTTAAACCCCTCCAGAGAAGGTGACTCAACCACTTCCCTGGGCAGCCTGTTCCAGTGCCCAATGACCCTTTCTGTGAATTTTTTTTCCTAATGTCCTGTTCATTTTGATCTCATAATGCAGAAATAAACAAAAATCTCCTAGTCTACTTCTACCATCCTCCAAAATAGGTTCCTCAGGATGTCCAGGGAAGTTGTTGTATCACCATCCTTGGAGGTACTGAAGAGATAAGTAGAGGTGCTTAGGGGCATGGTTTAGTGATGGACTTGGCCATGTTAGGTTTATAGTTGGACTTGATGATCTTAAAGGGCTTTTCTGACCTGAACAATTCTGATTCTGTGAAAACATTCCCATAACTATATTTTTTGATCTGTTAATATTAACTGATCCTGCTTTAAGACCTTGGAAATATTAGTCATAGTTGAGAGTTCCTTGTCTACAACCCAAACTGGGATAACTTTAACTCTCTGCAGAGAACTTCCCAGTGGTGCAATGCAAACAGCAGCCTGGACTCCTGAAGTCAAACCTGAATTCCCAACTTTTTGATTATCTGTGTCATGTATTGTGTGACCCTGGACAAGGCGCTTATTTTTTCTCTCTGAACCTGTAAAAAGTGGTAATAGTGTTTCCTTTCTAACACCTTTCCTCTTCCTCATCTGTTTGAAATCTCAGTCATGTAATGAGCTCAGTGTTGGAAAAAAACCTACTGTAAGTTAATTGCAAGATCACAGCTACAGATTGTAAAATCCTAGAGGGAAGGACTTGTGATCTTTTTAATAACATCTACCACACTAAGGCCCTGATCTTTATTGAGGCCTTTAGACCCTAACCTAGGTTTAAGCTAGTAAAAATAATATTACACCTAGTATTCTTGTCATGGGGTCAGATATACTGTCTAGCTTGTTGCTTCTACTGACTGAATGTCTTCTAGACCACGGTTCAATTTTTGGTCAAAGTTTTTTGGTTTTAATTCTTTGTATGTGTCTTCTCAAGCCTCAACAGAATAAGTCTTTAGCAGAATGACTAAATCTATGCATATATCAATTGGTATAATTAATTATTATGCATTAGTTGTTTTTATTAGTAGTTATTACTAAATATTTTATTATTCTGTCCAGAAGGTATAGATATCATTAACTATTATTAACCTCACTAGTTATTATTTAACAATCATCATAATCAGCAGAAACAATTATTTGATTATTATTAACTCTTCCATTATTCCATCCAGAATAGAAGATCCAAACGATTAAGATCAGAGCTGGCTTTGAACATCATACTTTTCAAATTTCTCTCTGTTCCTGGTTTCTTTCTTCTATTTTCCTCCAAAGCTTGCTTTCATGCCAATAAATAAGTCCCATCAGCAGGACTACTCATCAATTTGCAGCAAATTTCCTTTCCAACAATTTACTGTGAATAGGGCTGTGAACAAGCGAAGTAAAACTTTGTTCTTACTGTAGCAGTCTTTCTCTTTCTGGTAGAAAAGAGAAAGAGAAGGCAATGATGAAAGGAAGAAAAAAAAATAAGCCCTGAAATTGTAAGATCTCCACTCATGTACTTAGTATACAGTCTTATCACCTTGACATTTATTCAGCTTGCTGGAGACTCATGTGCCCTCAGTCAAAGCTAATTAACGCTTAATTGACTTCATGAGAATTTTGTTCAGCAGTTCTGATTTGCCACTCATTGTAAAACATGTAGCTGTATCTTCTGAGACCTCAGCACTTGTGGGAGGTTTGGCAGGTGTCAGGGGAGTGGGAGAGCCAAGAGGGAGGGGAGTGTAGGAGTTTCTGTCTCCCTCTTTTTTTTCTCTGCCTCTCATTGAAACTGATACAAGGGCACAAGAGTAACAATATAAGGATTCAATAAATTGTCATTGTGGATACATTTTATTTAGCTAAAAGCACAATTTACAGTAGTTGAAGTTTGATTGATCTGTTGATAAACACTAATGTTTTCCAGTTGACAATTTTTCCATGTTAATTTCCTTAACTTTGGCAGTCCTGGCTGGCAGAACCCTATAAATAGTATCAGTGTCATCATCCTTTTTAAGTTATTAATGAGCCATCGTGTTTATAGAGGTTGGGATTTGGGGACAGGCTGTGCTTGACTGCAGTTTCTGACATTGATGCGTTAGCAGTTGGAACTGGGTCTAGATTAGAACAAGCAGGGGGAAAAAAATGGAAAAGAAAAAAGAAAAAGAAGCTTGGCAGTCACCAAATGCATTTGGAGTGGACAAGAACTGTTAATAATTAAAAGATAATTAAAAGTATATAGAAAATTCCAGGATACCATGCACAATCTGCTCTGATGCTGCTGCCACTTGAAATACATGTCTGACTAATTATCATTTCATCTGTGATGGAATATCCTATTTTTTCCCCAGCCTTCTTCCCACTGTGCTGCTCTTTAGCCTATGTCCAGACTTTCATAACTGCCAAGGGCTGACAAGACACTAGAGAAGGCATGACTAATTAACTAGGCCAAGCTACCTACTTGCTGAATTCACAGCAACTTCAGTCAAAGCTGCCAAACATATAAGTGCATGTTTGTAGAGGGATGTCCTTCGCCAATGGTAGTGTTCTAATGAGCTGTTAAATATTTACCTAGTATTAAGTAGAAGGTGCATTGTGCTAGCAAGAAGCAGGTTATCACTTTTTCCTGTCTCTTGGAAAGTCAGATATCTACCTCTTTTGTGTAGGCTCAGATAGGCACATAGTAACGCTCTTCCTCTGCTGAGTAAACAAGCTCATGACATTGCCATGGGCTTGAAACTCTCTAAGAAATGCTGGGAGTATCCTTGGCACTACAGTAGGAGAGCATATCACAGAAGATCAGCCTCTTGTCTTTTCACAGGCCATCAACAACCTTGAAGTAAATTTTTCCACTAAACAAATGCCAGAACTGATTCTTCGCCTGGCAATATATACAAAATGTGGTCCGCTTGAACTATTTTGCATTCTTGAAATCTTCCCCTTTCTTCTTTTTCATCTTCACTATGTTTTCAGGGAAATATATATTATTTTTAATTTACAGGACCTTTTCCTCATATATAAATATAAGAATAGGTGTGTGTGTACATGCAAGTACATATGTGTGTATGTATCCTCACAGAAAAGAAATATATATTCATGCATTCACACAAATCCAAAGATGTTGAAACAAGGCAAAATTTACATAAGAAATCAAATATGACAGAAGTTTATAGTTTAAAAGTTATCAAAATATTTCTACAATACAATATTGAGCTCATACTCAAAGCTCTAGAAGTGACTACTGGCATCATGATATACAGTGCCCTGCAATAAAAAATAACCATGACTATATGCAGAAGTTTTCTTTGACATCTAGCTTTAAATGAGGGTGTATTTATGTTGGGGATATGCATTTGTGTGTTTGATTGTTTTAATTTGGATCCAGAGTTCATTTCTCAAACAAATGCCCTGTTTTCCCTTGCTTGCCATACTTTGGTTCACATCATGCTTATAGATGAAACTAGTCTGCATGATGTGCTTCTGAAGCACATGCAGTGTAATCCAAACATTTATGGAAGTTTAGCCCACTGAACTGTATCAGAGCTGATCTGAGATAAGAAAACCCCACACACGCTATGGACACCACATCCTCAGCAGCTCTACAGATTGGGTCCTCTTCCGCAAAGACAGATATATTCTAGCAGATATCTGATTTAATTGTTGCCTAAGCTTCTTTTCTAGTCAATGAGGAGAGACAGACACCTACCTTTAAGGCTGTTGAATCTCACTCAGTGTGCAGAATTGCTTGAAAAGAAATAAACTTCTTGTAAAGCAGTTGTGAAATTTGAGAAATATTCACTGGTGAATTTGAAAGAGATTTCTGCTAATCATCAAAATTTTCCTGGATCCTATTTCTGACATATCTAAATATTCTTGTACACAAAACAAAACCAAAATTAGTGTGAATTTTCTTTTACATATGAAGATTGTAAGGTTTAGACATTCAAAAATTTTATAACATATGACATTATTTATTTGACTTAGCTATAAATTCTCTGAGAAAGAAACTTTGATTTTGTGTGTTTGTTTATATAACACAGTACAATTGTATTATCATTACAGAAGCAGCTAAAAGACTGGGATTAGTATGAATATACCTATTCTAAGGGTGAATAATCTTTTCAGGGCTAAGAGAAGGAAACCTGTAACTTAAGGATAAGAATGCAAAAGTAAAAATCCATATTTTCCATGGTATCAAATTATTAATTTGTTTATGTGGAATATGGTAGAAGACTGAATGAAAAATCTCCTTGAAGAGTGAGAAGATGCCAGTCTAGAACCCAGTATGGATCGAACTCAAAGGTCCCAGGCAGTAAGAAACACACCAAAGAACAGCTATGAACTCTTACACAAAACTTCTATCAGTTTCATTTATTTATTTTGCACATATCCAAGCACTAAAACATACATCCTGTACCTCAGGCAACTTACTTCACCTTAACACAGTAAAAGATTCATAGGGAGTTCAATTATAGAATGATTGGCTAATTTCAAGAGCTTGTTTTAGCTATTAAGCCCTCCACAAAGTCTTTATGAGTGTTCTAATGAATACCTTGCAAGACTTTCAATGTAATGAAATTTGTATTAAAACACTGTAAGGAGTGTCCCACAATGTAAGGTCACTTCCATTTGTTCTCATTACAGCCCTAGAAGGACAAAAGAAGAAAAGGAGAATATCAAGTTCTTTTCTTGGCTGCAGGAGGGATGTTAACTTTGAGCATATAACTCGTAATGTTAACTTGAAAGTAACATCATCATCTTTGGTTTATGGTGACCTAGAATACTGTTGATTAATAATTGCTAAATTGGGTTAGACTGGACAAATCCACCCTTTACTTTCTTTTTGGATAACAGTGCATAACATGGGATTGAATTACAGCAGATGACGAGTGTTGAAGAGTCCTTAACAGATTGTACCAACTAAGGATCTATGAGGAAAGGAATGCTTAGAATCATATCTTTTCTAAGAATTATATCTTAGAACCAAATACTGATCTTTTAACCAGCTGAAAGAGAGACATGGGAATTTAGAGATCACTTATACCACTTAAGAAAGAGACTAAAGAGGGAGAATACTCATAAGAAATGTTAGGAGAGTCATCCACAAATAGCAAGTCCAGCATTCAAAATGTGGACCTAGGAGAAGAAGACACTACTCAGACAGTAAATGCGGGGAACATTATATAAAAAAATACGTGTTTTCAATACATTGGTTCTTACTTTTAAACAACAGACTTTGACATTCATGCAGCTGACATATTAATTAATAATTTATTTTTGTAGCCAAAGAAGAACAAAATTCCGTTGTGGTAAATTCTGTACAGATATGCAATCTGTCAGTGTTTGAGTTAATATCTGTCATGTTTCATATAGGATGAAGATGTATCTTTACATCATCTGAGTTGTACTATTGTGGAAGTGTTATGGGGGTGCCAATAAAGAGGTGAGACACTTGCAAAATTATCCTGAATTAATTTCTCAAGTGCATTACTTCAATCTTATTAAACTGTCACGTGAATCTCTGTTTGAGAATTAAAATGGTCTTATTTTGATTTTGCTTGATTCACTTCCAAATTTACACTGAATTAAGGCCACCTGAATTTTGAATGTGTGCCCAAAGGGAGACCTTAAGTCATTCCACAATAAATTCACTGTTAAAGGCAGACTAAATTACTGAAGAGATTTACATACATAAAAGCAACTTCATCATATTTAGATAAATATTAATCAATTGTTAGAATTATTTCTAAATGCTATTCTAATCTGAACATTACACAGGCACAACAGGATTACATTCCTCTCCTCTTCTCCGCTTCTCGGCCTTCCCTCTGGAATCACAGAATCACAGAATAACCAGGTTGGAAGAGACCCACTGGATCGTTGAGTCCAACCCTTCCCACCAATCCCTAAATCATGCTCCTAAGCACCTCGTCTACCCTAACCTTAAACACCTCCAGGGACAGTGACTCAACCACCTCCCTTGGCAGACCGTTCCAATGCCTAACCACCCTCTCCGTGAAGAATTTCTTCCTAATCTCAAGCCTAAATCTCCCCTAGTGGAGCTTGAGGCCATTCCCTCTCGTCCTGTCCCCTGTCACTTGGCAGAAGAGGCCAGCTCCCTCCTCTCCACAACCTCCCTTCAGGTAGTTGTAGAGGGAAATAAGGTCTCCCCTCAGCCTCCTCTTCTCCAGGCTAAACACCCCCAGCTCTCTCAGCCGCTCCTCATAAGGCCTGTTCTCCAGCCCCTTCACCAGCTTTGTTGCTCTTCTCTGGACTCGCTCCAGAGCCTCAACATCCTTCTTGTGGTGAGGGGCCAGAACTGAACACAGTACTCGAGGTGCGGTCTCACCAGTGCCGAGTACAGGGGGAGAAGAACCTCCCTGGACCTGCTGGTTACGCTGTTCCTGATACAAGCCAAGATGCCATTGGCCTTCTTGGCCACCTGGGCCACTGCTGGCTCATGTTCAGTCGGTTGTCAACCAACACCCCCAGGTCCTTCTCCTCCTGGCAGCTTTCCAGCCAGGTTTCTCCTAGTTTGTACCTCTGCTTAGGGTTGTTGTGCCCCAAGTGCAGGACCCGGCATTTGTTATATTTACATCTCCGCAGTGCCCAGGATCTATCTTTCCTCAGCTAATTTTGCATTGTTCCGCTGTGTGCACAGTGCTATACATGTGCCTCTTTCATGTGACTTATCTACAAAATCGTCATCTGGCTTCATGTCCAGGAGTCTGAAGATGTGAAGTGATTGGCACTGAAAATGATTTAAAGACTCACTTGATTTTGTTCTGAAATGGATGAGGAGTTCTCAAATGACTCCATGTTATATATTTACTCTGGAGCAACTATAAACTCCTGAACGTAATAAGTGAAAGGTGAAGAGCAATAGATTCACACATACCTTAGAATACACAGCAAACACTTGCCAGACATCTACACTGGGGTTCATGAAAGTAAATGTAACATTACAGCACTGACATCTGCTTCCAAGGTTGTCTGCCTTTATATATAGAGGACAGAAAGGGGTGCTGCAGTGTAAGAGTCATCTCATGATAAAATAGATGTCTAAAACTGTGGCCTGAAAATGCTTGCTTCTGTCTGCTGTTTGTACAAGAATGTAAGATGCCTATCTTAGGTACATAGAGCTAGTGAAGATGAAATTAATCTTTCCCTATTAGTCTGATTGTCTTGCTGCTATGCTTCATTATTGGGTTATTTTGTCCCTTATAATGTGTTACAGCATTGTTTGACACAAGTGAGAAATTATCACTGCATTACGGTCTCCTGCAAAGTTAAAACTGAAGATGAAAATATTCTTGAAGTTCAGTTTCCTCATAATATGGAGTGGCCTTTGCTAGGTTATTGCTCCTTCTAAATTTACATATATAACAATATACCCTGTCAATAATACATTGCCTGAAAGTTATTTCTGGAAAGAATAAGTAAGTCACTAAGTGGTGGAGAAAGTGATTTTAGACAGGTTATCATTACCTGAATAAAAATGTTATTTATTCTTACAGTTGTCATTAGGATAAGGTGGTCATGAGTTTACCCTGCTGACATTCAATTCATTCTGCTCGTATTTTGTTCAGCTACTACTCAAAGCCTAAATGTTCTATTAAAGTCCATTCCTTCCATATTTGAACTTTCTCTGCTGGGTAGGGGGAACAGAAGCTGCAGCTCCAGATCATATGTTACAGCTTCTGGAAAGTAACATTATTCTGAAACAAATATTTTGCCCTAAAATATTATTTTTCTATCCAGCTTCAGAAAAGCATAATATTTCCCCCTGTAATGCATGGTCATGCTCAGGTCCTATCCTTTACTATCATTTTATCAGTTTGTGGGGTTGAAAGCAAACAAAATTTACACTTAGTAATATTTACCCTTACTAATATTTACAAATTTGCAGTTTTCTGTCTTCAAAGGATTTTGCAAACATTGGCTGTGAGATGTGACAAAAGATTCTACACAGATCAAAATAGCAGGAAAAATATTGTCTTAGAGAAAATAAAAATGATGTTAATTTTCTACGTCTGATTTTTTCTAACTGCTGCATTCATCATTACACAATCCAGTCTGCTGATGTTAACTGGTCTGACTGTAATAATATTCTACCTTTTTTATTCAAATTCTGGACATTTGACAAATGCATTGTTTCTGCTTGCAAATTATTACCCAGCATTGAAAAAATTCTTCTAACATTAGAAGGAACTGCCTTACATTTCCTAAGCTACATCTCAACAGTCTTTAATATTTCTCAGAAGATGTCAGAGGAGAAAATGCATCTTTATGACTTCAATATGAACCTATAGACGAAGCAGCCATCTAGGTGGATATGCAGAGGTCAATGTACTTTATTGTGTCTCAAACATCAGAGCAACTCAGATTCCCTCTGGCAAGGATAGACCCTGGGCATTCTGCCTTCCTTCCCCTACGTAGTCTTAGAATCATAGAATCATTGAATATTTTGGGTTGGATTGGACCTTAAAGATGACCTATTTCCAAGCCCCCTGCCACTGGCAGGGACACCTCCCACTATATCAGGTTGCCCGAGGCCCATCCAGCCTCCAGAGATGGGGCAGCCACAACTTCCCTGGGCAGACTGTGTCACTGCCTCACCACTCTCATAATGAAAAAATTCTTTCTAGTGTCTAGTCTAAATCTGCCCTTCTCCAGTTTATAGTCATTACCCCTAGTCCTATCACCAGAAGCCTTTGTAAACAGTCCCTCTCCAGCTTTCCTGTAGCCCTTTCAGGTATTGTAAGGTCCTGGGGCACAAATAGTATTCTGCTCCATCCCAAGGCTAAATAGAGAGGACCTGGAAGTCAGGAAAAACAACTCAATTAGTGCCTGGCTCCTAGCCTGGTGTGAGGAGAGGGGCTTTGGCTTCTTTGATCATGGGGTGGCTTATGCACCCCCAAACTTTGTTACTAAGGATGGGACACGTGTGTCTTCTAGGGGGTCTAAAGCCCTTGCTAAAATCCTAGCTAAGCTCATAAATTGAACTTTAAACTAGATGTGAAGGGGGAGGGGATTGAGACCAGGCCAGACAGGAGCGAGCCTGGATGTGGGGCACTGGTGATTTGGAGAGGATGTGCTGGAGAGGACCACCAGTACATCACCACACAGAAAGTGGGGGTGAACACACCTGGGGGTGGTAAGGGAGATAAGAGTGTTCTGGTGCTAGCTACTCCTGTTACCAGGCAATTGGGAATGAACTCTGTTCCCTCTAAGAGGACTGAAGGCTCAGCAGCTCAGCTGAGGTGTATTTACACCAATGCACACAGCATGGGTAATTAGGAAGAACAGCTGGAAGGTGTCATAGGGCAAGGAGGCTTTGACGTTGTTGCCATCACGGAAACGTGGTGGGATGACTCATATAACTGGAGTGCAGATATGGTGGGGTACAAACTCTTCAGGAGGGATAGGAAGGGAAGGAGAGGAGGCAGGGTAGCCCTCTTTATAAGGGGGGACTTGGACACTGTTGAGATGGATTGTGGCGATGAGGAGATTGAGTACCTGTGGGTTAAAATCAGAGGAGCCCATAAGAAGGTAGATTTTGTGATGGGAGTCTGTTACAGGCCACCCAGCCAAGGAGAAGCTGCTGATGAGCTCTTCTATAAACAGATGGGATTAATCTCTAGAGCAATGCCTCTCGTTCTTGTGGGAGACTTCAATCTTCCTGATATCTGCTGGAAGTACAATAGAGCAACAGAGAAAAGACTGAGGTACTTAATGCCTTCTTTGCCTCAGTCTTTAATTGTAAAGAAAGTTGTTCCCTCTGTTTATAAACCCAGGAGCTAGAGGAGAAAAACGAGGCTCCCATGGTCTAAGAGGAGGTGGTCAGAGCCCTGCTAGCCTGACTAGACACCCACAAGTCTATGGTGCTGGATGGGATTCACCCAAGGGTATGGAAGGAGCTGGCAGATGTGCTGGCCAAACCCCTTTCCATCATCTTCCAACAGTCCTGGAAGACTGAGGAAGTTCCACTGGACTGGAGGCTGATGTTGTGCCCATCTACAAGAAGGGTCGCAGGGAGGATCCAGGGAACTACAGGCCTGTCAGTCTGACCCCAGTGCCAGGGAAAGTCATGGAACAGGTGATCTTGAGTATGATAATGAAGCACATGCAAGAGAACTGGGTGATCAGGCCCAGTCAACACGGATTCACAGAAGGCAGGTCTTGCCAAACTAACCTGATCACTTTCTATGAAAAAGTGACTCGGCTGCTGGACGAGGGAAAAGCTGTGGATGGATCTTCTTAGATTTCAGTAAAGCCTTTGACACAGTTTCTCACAGCATTCTGCTATGGAAACTGTCAGCCTCTGGCCTGGACAGGCGCACACTCTCCTGGGTGGAAAACTGGTTGGATGGTCGGGCCCAGAGAGTGGTGAGAAATGGTGTTAAATCCAGCTGGAGGGCAGTGACAAGTGGGGTTCCCCAGGGCTCAGTGCTGGGTCCAGCCCTGTTTAATGTCTTTATCAACGACCTGGATGAAGGCATCGAGTGCTCCCTTAGCAAGTTTGCAGACTACACTAAGTGAGGATCTGCTGGAGGGTAGGGAGGCTCCAAAGGCTGGACCGCTGGGCAGAGTCCAATGGCATGAGGTTTAACAAGGCCAAATGCCGGATCCTGTACTTAGGGCAGAACAACCCTGTGCAGTTCTACAGACTAGGAGAATCCTGGCTGGAAAGCTGCAGGGAGGAGAAGGACCTGGGGGTGTTGGTTGACAGCCGACTGAACATGAGCCAGCAGTGGCCCAGGTGGCCAAGAAGGCCAATGGCATCTTGGCTTGGATTAGAAACAGCGTGACCAGCAGGTCCAGGGAGGTTAGTCTCCCTCTGTACTTGGCACTGGTGATACCGCACCTCGAATCCTGTGTTCAGTTCTGGGCCCCTCACCACAAGAAGGACGTTGAGGCTCTAGAGTGAGTCCAGAGAAGAGAAACAAAGCTGTTGAAGGGGCTGGAGAGCAGGCCTTACTTGGAGGAGCTGAGAGAGCTGGGGTTGTTCAGCCTGGAGAAGAGGAGGCTGAGGGGAGACCTCATTGCTCTCTACAAATACCTGAAGGGAGGTTGTAGAGAGGAGAGTACTGGCTTCTTCTCCCAAGTGACAGGGGACAGGACAAGAGGGAATGGCCTCAAGCTCCAATAGGGGAGATTTAGGCTGGACATTAGGAAAACATTCACAGAAAGGGTCATTGGGCACTGGAACAGGCTGCCCAGGGAGGTGTTCGAGTCACCTTCCCTGGAGGTGTTTAAGGCACAGTTGGACGAGGTGCTGAGGGACATGGTTTAATGTTTGATAGGAATGGTTGGACTCAATGATCCGGTAGGTCTCTTCCAACCTGGTTATTCTATGATTCTATTTCTCTATGATTCTTAGGTCACTATAAGATCTCCTCAGAACCTTTG
The DNA here is from genome assembly GCA_033459285.1 of Clamator glandarius. Lineage (NCBI taxonomy): Eukaryota > Metazoa > Chordata > Aves > Cuculiformes > Cuculidae > Clamator > Clamator glandarius. The sequence goes on along the minus strand of JAUNZM010000482.1, from coordinate 168,039 downwards.
CTTCTCCAGGCTGAAGAAGCCCAACTCTCTCAGTCTGTCCTCTCATGGGACGTGCTCCAGCCCTCTCATCATATTCGTAGCCCTCCTCTGGACCCATTCCAACAGCTCCATATCCTTCTTGTGTTGAGAATTCCAGAATTTGACACAATACTCCGGTTGAGGTCTCACAAGAGAGGAATAGAGAGTTAGAATCACCTCCCTCGACCTGCTGGCCAGACTTCCTTTGTTGCAGCCCAGGATACAGTTGGCCTTCTGGGCTGAGAGTGCACATTGCTGGCCAATGTGGAGCTTCTAACTGACCAGCACCCCCAAGTCCTTCTCTGCAGGGCTTCTCTCAGTTGTATCATCCCCCACACTGAATTGAAATCGAGGATTGCCCTGCAGGTGTAGGGCCTTGCACTAGGTCTGTTTAAACCTTGCTATGTAAAAAAAGAATTTGGTTTACCTCTCTGTTAATATCCATGTTCCCATATAAGATTTTGCTTTTCACATACTAAATTGTTTTATAAATCCTTAAACCAATGCAAAAATGTGTGGTAAGTACAGTTAAGTCAGAAATCTTGTCTTGCCTGTCTTAGCATGGATATTTCCTGCGCATGCTGACACTTTCACAGACCACCATACCCACATATATATGACTACTCTTTCCTCATGGTATGGTTTGAGCTCAGAATCTGAAGACAAGAGTGAAACTTCTTTGTTAATTTTATTATTGTTCTCAAATTTGAGTCATGTCCAGAAAGGTTATACTAGGACACAGGCATTATATTGACTTGTTTTTTTACAAAAGAGACTTTTGAGTCATGTGGGATGTTGGACAAAATAGTTGCATGTTCAATGAATTGCATCTTCTTTATGGAAACCTTAGAAGTGAGAACAAATGCAGTCAATTGTCATTAACCTGGTGACGCTAATTCTAGCCACAAAATAATCCAATTTGGCTAGAAAAGGGAGCATGACAAGAGGTATCTTCCACTGCAGAAACACTGATGATGTTCATGTTAATCCATGACCGTGAGCTGCATTCTGTAATTTAAGGAGATTAAAAGACCAGGTAGGTCAACTCTTCCTGAAATATTGTTAATAGACACCCCCAACTCACCAGCTTTCAGGCTTACAAAGAAACACAAGTCTGAAATGCATGGCATAAATCACAACCATGGAGGGCCTGAAAATAAGAACATGTATGTCCAGAAAAGCATTAGCACACTGTACTCCTAAACGTAGCACAACAGTGATTGCTGTTTAAAAACTATTTAAGACTGAACTGTGTCTTCTTGGTATATGTGTGCTGTTTGCATGTGTGAGGGAGAAATAGAAGACGAGGGAGGAGAATGGGGACTTTAATGTGAAAATTTTGCTGCTGAGTGGTGCTTAAGTTTTAGTGAAAAAAATCAACAGGGACATGACACTAAAGACTTTATTTCTTCAAGAAACAGAACTGGAATCAAATCAGATACGCACATTTCACTGGGAATAGCTCACAAATAATTCTCCATGGCCATATGCACTTCATTCAGTCCAGAGTTAATTTTGCATTTTGTTATCCTCAAAGGATAACTTAACTTTAGTTTTCTTTTAAGGACGTAATGAACAGCTAAAAGGATAGTTGTGAGTGTGTGGGTATGAAAGGGAAAATATTTGTTTCTTTTAAAAAAGAGAAAAAAGAGGGAATGTGACAGTTGTTTGTTTTGTTCCACACCTTCTCCTAAGGAAACTGTAAGTAGAGAGTCTCTTGATTTAAGACAATTTCCTGTAAAGTCTGGATTAAACACATTCATAGGTCTAAACAACAACTCCATATGCTCAAAAAGCAAATTTTTCAAAGTATACAAATCACAATTTCCCTTTAAAAACTTATTTATTTCCACCAGTTAAAATGTTTCCACAGTTCAGCGCTACTAAAGATATCACAGTAAAAACTGAATTTGTCACAAATAGGAAAATGACAGAAAGTTTTGTAAACTAAAGCTGCATATTTCAGATTAAATGTGCTAGTTTAACTTATTATGGGAGGCACTATCATTACAGAGAAGGATGAGAATATCATACAGGCATAAATGTGTGATCTTGAGGACAGAAGGAATTGAAATTAAATTGATTTAACAGAGTGAATTTCCAGGCTATTTGCTCCAAGAAGATAGTAAGAATTCTTGCTTTTAAAATCAGGACTGATGGGGATGAAGATAATAATCTTGAGTGCATCGGTCTTTCACCAATTATTTTAAGCTATAAATTTAAAGCAGATAGTTTGAATATCTGGGTGATACAGGAAAGAACGAATGTCATTTACACAGTGTAATACTTTGACTCAATTTAAAGTACAGGGAATGATTATGGGAACAAAAATCAAAAAGGGAAAAGCACAAAGAAGGACGGCTACAGAGACCTGAGAAAAGAGAATACATTGAACTACTGGAAAAGAAAGTAGCTGGGTGTATTTAACCCGGTAAAATGAAAGGTGACAGAATATGACTACAGTGAACAAACATTTTGAGAGGGTAAACACTGGGGAGTAAGACAGGCTACTTCAGCTAAAGAACAATGTTGGTAGAAAAAAATAGATATTTAATATCTAGGAAGCAAATAAGACAAAGTTTAAAAAGGCATTTCATAAGCACAAAAGAACAAGGTTCTGGAAACTGGCTTGATAGTGTAGTCATGGGAGGAAAACAAAGCTGAAATGGCTGAACTTTCAGTGTTGTCCATATGTCACATTTGCCTGCAACAAAGCAATTCTTGACACTGTGTTTCAGGAGATATTTTCCTGCCAATGTCCTAAAGCCTGTGGTAGCTTTTGAAACTCTGGGATTTTGATAATGCAATTTTAAAAGCACAGATCTGAGTTATATATATCTGACCCCAGAGAACTGAATAGAAACAAGGTGGAACATGAAGGATGCCACTGACTTGGTCCTGGAAAGACTGTGGTCCTGGAAAAGTATCAGCTAACTGAAACTAGCTGAACTAACTCCGTAGACCAAAACACTCCACCATAAATCAGGAAGGCATACAAAAAGAACTGCCTCCTAAATAAAGACAAGCTTTGAATAAGAATAGCACCCATAACACTGAGAACTGAAAATAACTCTAAACTGAATTTACAAAACATTTCCTAAACTATTTTTGTTTTCAGTACTACTTGCTACTCTGTTTTAGTACTGCTGTCAAGAACTGGGTTTGGTTTTACATATGGTAACTGCCCATAGGAAATTGGCTAAAAAATAAAAATAAAACAGGTTAAGTGCCTGATGCATGTGCTAAATAACACTTGACTGAGAAAAAGATGCAAATGAAATTTGGTTTCCTAATTTTCAACTTTTAAAAATAACTATGAAACAGAGTTGGTCCCTAAAGATTTTTATTTATCATTCATGAAGACTCATTTTATAAACAAAATGGCTTGTAGGGTTCCAGTCACAGCTCAATCAAAGTTGTTCTGAAGAGCATTTGTTCTCACCACTGGAAGGAACTGACTGAAAAAGCTGTATAGTTCCTCAGTTTCAGAAAAATTTAAGCTTGAACAGCAAGAGTACCTTGCCTACCACGTGTTGTCTTTTCCTCTGGACAAGACATTTTATTTAAAGACTGTTCATCATATATGGAAAGTCATCGAACAAACAGTGAAAACAGTCATTTGACATGGAGGATTGTTTTTTTGCTATATATTATAAACAAAACTATGCAAAATCCTCTTACCAGTTCCTAAACTCTATGGGGATTAATGTGCTGTGTTGGGAAAATGCCTAATGTTTGGTATAGAAGGTGACTTTTTTTGTGTGTTTAACACAAAAAAATGAATCAGTTTGGTTTTGTGTTTTTTTTTTGTTGTTTTGTTTTATTTTGTGGGGTTTTTTTGGCTTAATTCTGGTCTCTGCCTGATCAGCCTAGCTCCCTTCTCAGTGTATCCAATTTCACTTATGCATATTCTGTGATTCGAAATGAGTAAACAAGTCATAGACGTCATGCTGGTTTACAAAGTAAAAGCCTGATACTAAATAAGGCACCTTGCTAGACTTACTCTCCGAAAGACTAGTGCTATGTTGTATTCTGCAACATCTTCAGCGAGACTGTGAGGTCATGTCCATCTTCAAACTTGAATGTGGGGCCATCCTATCTGAACCTGAATTTACTCCCAGTTCTGTCTCAGTGATAGGTCAAAGCTTGCTTGAATGTAGATGCGAAAGGTGCAGGTACCAGAAAAGTCTTTTTCTATTTCCTGGTCAGAAAACATCACAGCTAAGAACCAGGCAAGATAATGACTCACAACCATCTGTTCTGAAGTGTGGCTAATTCAAAGTATCACAAAATGCTTTACACTTGGAGAGTAGATAGTTGTGAGGAGGGTACTCTCCTGGGCTGGGCTCAGTGGCTGATGCAAGCATGCAGACATAGGAATGGGTGTTGAAAGATAAGCATGGGGATGACTGTGCATTACCTCTGAATTGTGGTATGTTCAGGTAAGGAAAAAGAAAGAAACATGACGAGAGCTGTTAGCTATCCTCTAAATGACTCTGGCCAAATTTGCTGCATAATAAAGCCTTTAGAAAAATGAGGATCTGAACAAAAGTCTGGCCCATATATTTTTCTATCCTACTCCTCCAAAAGTTAAGTGTTGCCTGTCTGGAAAAAAGTATCAATATTACCAAAAATTTGTACACAGCATACAACATTTTTAACCAAATAGTACAACTTCTTCCAAATTTTGTAATCATGGGGAAAAAAAGTTTGAGGAAAAAAATTTTAAAGTGATAGAGTTTATGGTTAGGGTTGGAAGGGATCTTAAAAATCATCTAGTTCCAACTCTCTGCCATGGCCAGGGATGTCTTCTACTAGAAAAAATTTTCATCCTACTTTGCCTTTGTTCGTGAACACAGATCCTAGAAGAACATTGCCTTTTATCTCATGTTAAGGGAGACGTTATTTTTTGCTCTTTGAGACAGATTTGAGTATTAGCATCATAATATTGGTCTGATATTTTCCCAGCATCTTCCATTTGAGGCTCTGTTACAAAGCCATAAAACCATAGGAGCAGATGAATTTCCCTCAAGTACCCATTTCTGAAATAAAACTTTTGTCTGGTGTGTGACAGTGCTCTTTGCACTTCTACTTCTTTATCCAACATAATTCCAAGGCAAAGAATCCTTCCTCTCCTTCCAGAACTTGGTGTTGTTAGAGGTGTGCAGATACAATTCCATGCGGACACTGGAAGTGACTTAATGAATTACACAAGTGCACCATGCAAAAAGAGTGACTTCCAGCTATGACAAGTTCAGCAAATCTCCTGCTGGCTCTGCTGGCAGGAGGCCTTTCTTCAACAGTGATTCTATTATGTCCATAACATTGTCTCCTAGGGACTAAGGAGGTTCTGGTTTGAGAGCTGCCCTGGGCCACCTTCTCACCAATGTGCCTCTTAGGTAATGGATAACAATGTCTGTACAGGTGATTTCAGCTAGTAAAATGTCCTGACCTTATCTTAATTGTCTTTCACTGATGGAGTAAGTTAATTAATTTCAGTTTTCTGAATGATGGGTGTGGATAATTCTGGACAAACTCCTTTTCTCTTTGACAGTGCGCAGGCTCATCAGCACACTTTCCCAACTTAATAGCTCATCACCCCATGAAACCTTCAAGTGGAAAAATGTAGCAAGTCCAAAACAGATCCAAAATTTAGTATTCTATATAAATGGTCTGACGTTTAAAAGGGCTGTAGAAAAACATAACTCCTCCATATTAACACATGTTAAGAAACCGTACATTAGGATCCAATTTCAGAAACTCTTGGTGAAAACAGTTAACTAGATTAGGAAAGGTTAAATATGCTTTAATTTCTGGCAACATCTGTGATATATTCATTAGAAAAGAAAATTCAGTTGCTGAACTCTACATAAAAGTGTTTTTTTTTTTCCCAGAGCTTTTAGTAAGAGGGGAAAAACAGAAGACTGACAAAATTGTTTTCCTTTTGGAAAAATTGATGTAAAATTTTATTTCCAGTTTCATTTACCTAAGATAAATTTTGTTCCTTTTCAAAAGTATCTGCAAGCTTTTGGTTGAAACAAATTCTTAAAATGATAATAATTATAAAGCAATCCTATCTTTTGTCATTAATGTGACTTATTATTGAAACTCTTCTTTTGAGATCCATTGTATCAAGTGGCTTAGGCTTTCTAGAGGAATGTACTTTAAAAAAATCTTTCTTTCATGCATATTTCATATTTATAGCCTCACTTCCCTCTAAAACCAAAAAAATAGCTCTATACGAATATTTGAGAAGATGAGAGCAGAGGAAGAGCCATTTGCTGTGAGAAAGGATTTTTCTTTTTTAATATACCAGTAAAATATCCATTTTCTTTTATTTTTCCCTTTCAGTATCATAATGTAAACTGTAAAGATCAATTAATATAGTCTCTCATTGGACTGTTTTGCTATATGAATGAGCACAATAGGGAAGAACACTATCTCAGGTAATGAAATCTAAATGGAGAAAGGACACGTTTTGATGAGTTTCAGAAATTAGAAATGACAGTGAAGTTTATTGGGCTGTGTAATATATCTCTAAAGCAGAAACTGCTTATCTTTATACAGTTTGTAGTACAATTGGCACAAGCATTGGTGTCTGTATCCAGTCCTGTAACTACCATAGTTCAGTGTGAATGTATAGGTCTGCTGTTACAAGAAGGTAATATTTATGAACTGAAAGCCAGACTGAAACATTTCCTGCTTTCATGCTGGGTAGCTCATGAACTACGGGCTAGTTGTGAAAGTTTTTGGTCAAAATGAGAATAAGTATTCCTGTTTCTCATAAGTATTTCACAGAAAGCCTTGTTTCTCCATTGGAAAAAGAAAAAGGCTCAAATACTGATCTTCCTTCCTAGCCTTTTCATTTTTATCTTTAAATGAAAAAAAAAGGAAAATGAAAGAGAAAAATAAATATCATAGAATCTCTTGGAAAAGAACTTTAAGATCATCAAGTCCAACTTTAAACCTAAGACTCCTAAGTCCACCACCAAACCACATGTCTAAATTCCACACCCACATATCTTTTCAATATTCCAAAAAGTGATGACTTAACACTGTCCTGGGCAGCTTCTTCCAATGCCTGACAACCCTTTCAGCCAAGAAATTCTTCCCAATATCTAGTCTAAACTTCTCCTGGCACAACTTGAGGTCATTACCTCTCATTCTACCACTTGTTACTTGGAAGACGAGGTCAACACCTGACTCACCACAACCTTTTTACAGGTAGTTGTAGAGACCAATAAGATCTTGCTGCATTCTCCTTTTCTCCAGACTAACAGCTCCTGTTCAGCTGGCTGTCAAACAGCACTCCCAGGTCTTTCTGGGGGTAGGTTTCCAGCCATCTTTCCTCAAGCCTCATATGGGATTGTCTGAGACAGAAGTGTAGGACCTGACTCTGACCTTTTTGAATCCCATAAAATCAGCCTCAGCCTTTTGATCCGGCTTGTTTAGACCCCTTCACAGAGCATTCCTTCCCTAAAGCAGATTGAAACTCTCACCCAGTGTATTCCGCAAATTTACTGATTGCAGATGTTACCCTCATCCAGATAACTGATAAAGGTATTAAATAGAACTGACCCCAACACTGAGCCCAGTGGAACATCACTTGTGACCAGCCAGCAAATGGATATAAATCCATTCACTGCAAGATCTTGGGCATGACCATCCAGTCAGTTTTTTACCCATGAAAGAGTATGCCTTTCCAGGCTATATCTCTCTTCCATAACTATAATTTCAAATATAAATAAACACACATGTACATAAATATTCTACCCTTCACTCATTGACCCTTTTGCATTTTCTAGATTTTTCTTTCCCCTTTTCTTTTTTATGTTTTAAAGGAAAACTTTTCACTTTAAACTTTAAACTTAAATTGATGAGTAATTGGAATCTAGAAAAAATAAGGAAAATCACAGAATCACAGAATGACCAGGTTGGAAGAGACCCACTGGATCGTCGAGTCCAACCATAACAATTTAAGTTTAATATTGTAGAAAATTTTCTTCTTTATTGGCATAAGTAGTTCTTTTCCAGGAGGAAAAGAAGGAATACTATTGCATTAATGAAGCAAGCAAATGTGTAATAAGCACACTAGTTAGGTATGAGTTAATGAAATGTGTTCATAAGTTATAAGAATTTTTAAAGTGATAATGATACAATATTGCATGTTCTATGCCATTATTTTCTGTGAAGCCAAAGAATAAGAAAGCCAATTGATTTTAATTTTAATTCTTTTTATTGTATGATTAAGTCTCTCACTTATTCCACAATGCAGAACACTGTGATACAGAGCAATGAATCAGATAATATTTAAAAGCAATGAATCAGATAATATTTAAAAGGTGTCTTTAAGTAAATAAACAGCAACATGCAAGAGAATCTACGTTACAATCACACACAGAATAAAAGCTGTTCTTGAAACATTTTCAGACTGAGAACAACAAAATATTGGCATAGGATTTATTTTGAAGAAAAATCTGCCAACTTCTAAGAATTTCTAAAATATCTAAGTAAATGTGTTTGTATTAATGTTATCACACGTGTACAAATGTATGCAGGAAGACAACAGAGACAGAGTAGAGAAAACTGAAAATAAACAACAATATAGAAATGTAAAATATGTGTCCAATCGCCTCTACATTCCCCAAGAATGTTGCAGGTTATAGCAAACAAATGAACTACAGACAGGTGTAACATATTCTGTTTCAATACAGGTGTGCCTTATAGCAGTGTTAAATTATCTTTCATTCTGGAGACCAAGCTTGAGCCCTTCTCTACTGCACACAGGGAAAGACCTCTCTGCTATGCAACTTCTTGCAGAAAGACGCCTATCAACCGTTTGAGCAGTGTACTGAAACATTGCGTACAACAGTCTAGAAGTGCAAAGAACAAGGAAGGATCAAATTTATCTGTTCTGATAACACGAAAATGTTAGCAAATCCAGGTTTCTGCTTGTATAGGTACAGTTATTTGGAAATGCTTGATGTCTGCATTACTTACTAAGATTCTACATCACCACAGAGGACAATAGTATTATATGTTTCACTGTTTCCAAGAAAAATAAATTTAAATGAATCCCATCTTAAAAGACTCTCTCCTGTGCTTCAAATGAGATTATATTCTCAGATATTCCTATTTGGAAAATGAACAAACAAGTAAAAAAACCCCAAAACCAAAGAGGACTTTATCAGCCTCATATTTCCCAAAGTATTAGGCAACTTGCTGTATAGATGAAACATTTAAAATGTTTCCTGCTAGTGCTTATGAAAATATGTGTGGAGAAACTGTGACTTACAGATAGAGAGACAAGGTCGATACCTTTCCATAGAACAATGAATTGTACACAATAGCAAAGAAAAATTCTACAGGAACAATTTAATACTTTGCCATTGATGGAAGAAGTCTGGACGTAGTGACAGAGAACAGCCCTTTTAGTCATTTTGTTATGAGAAATTGCACTTGGTTCTTGTAGTTTCTAGACATACGCATTTTAATTTTACATTTCTTTTCCATGTTTTCAAAGCAATTCCTCTCTGAAGTTCTAACACTATCAGGCAGCTTGACATACATCTTCTGTTGTACAATAGTTATTTCATATAATATGCTGAGAAATAAGAAAAAAATAAAATGTTTTAAAATTGACCAATTCAAAGGTACATTCCTCAGGTTTATTATATATATATATATATTTAACACTGGGCTATATGCCATATTTTAAAGGGTGTGTAGTTTTATAGTGTGTGTCTGGAATTTCAGAAGATAGTGGAGTCTACTTTTGTAGGCCAGTGAAAAATTTGTAACCCTTTTATATCTATCTTGTTAATAACAACTATATCTGTATAGATAGCTGATATTGGTCTGAGCACTCTTAGCAAACTACTTCTTTCCTAAGTGTAGGTATGGTTTGCAGATGTCACATGACTCATGTATTTCAGGAGCTGTATCATGTACACACTGTTACCTGTCAACTTCCAAAACCATATCCAAGCTCAGACAGACTGAGGTGGAATTTGATCTGAATGTGAGCCTTTTCTTTTCCCTTCTGTTCCTTTCTTCTGTTTAAAGTTTCTATTCACATTTTTAAAAATTTTGGAGACTCTAGTCCCAAACCAAATAAGCCCTGAAACATATTCTGAATATCATTGAACTATTACTCTAGTTTAACTATGAAGTTTTCTAGATAAATGATTAAATATTTCATTAGCATGTAGAGGGACAGGTCTTGGATTTTTGAATCAGCTTTTCTATATTTTTCTCTCTTGTCAAACATTTCACTTCTCTGATTCAAAATAAAATTGAATGATGTCTTTGTTATATTGTACAGCATGTATTCTCTTTTCTCTCTCTCCTGTTATTCATTATTTAACTGCTGTAGCTATGTTGTACGCAAGAGATTCTATAAAACTAAATTATACTGGGCTGGAGTAAATCAGTGGACTCGGTGGACTCTTTCTGTCAATGCCAAACACTATATACAATCCTCAGAAACTAACAAATTCCCAAATTAGTCTGTGTAATTCCCCCTAAGAACAAATATCTTCTCTTCAAAACAGAGTCATGTGAGTCTATTTATTAAAGGGACCATTTTATAAAAGTTTAAAAATTATTTATCATGCACATCATGGGTTCATTCACATATGGTCGCTTTATCTTTGCTAAAGTCTTTATCATTCTGTCTTATGCTAATGTTAGTTGGAAAGGATTCTCCCTTTGTATTCGATTATTGTTAATATTACTCAGGAAACACATAAACACATACCACTTTTGTAGATTAAGTTTGAGATTTTTTCAACAGTCATATGTTATTCAATGTCAGGTAAATTAGGTTTTAGAGCTGATGTTTCACCATTATTTTATTTTTAATCAGTCACCTTAGCCTATATCTCACCCATTCAAGTAAAGCTGGGGTATTTTTCTTTTTTTTTTTTTTCCTGATAATCTGGTTAATAATTCTGGCTATGCATTTTGTTTGTTATTTAAATATCTATTGTTCTCTTTTATAAGTAAAACTCTGAAGGGAAAAAGTATTTTTTGATGAAAGACCTATGCTTTTATTTACAATAAAGAAAAACTGGAGTAATATTAATCATTTCACAACTGCAGCCATTTCAAGTTGACATTTGCAACTACATGGCTTAATTTACTCCTTTCTCATTGTCTGCTCCCCTAGGATAAAATCAAGAACTATAAGATAAAGCTTCCAACCTTTGTGCCTTGATGCATAAGACAGCCAAATATTTGAGGTCACAGCACTAGGATCAATGCTCTGAGTTTCTGCTGACTTCAGTCAGTAGAGAAATTTCATAAGTAGGATAAGTCTGGATTTTTTTCCTCTGGAATTATTATAATGTGTTAATTTTACTATATTTAAGTCAAATATCAAATCTATGGCAAACTGTGTTTATCTCAATCCATGTATGCTCTGCCTCATGTTGAGGGTACTGTCAGGATGGAATGGAATGGGATGAGATGGGATGGGATGGGATGGGGTGGAATATTCCAGTCAAAAGGGATCTAAGATGATCATCTAGTCCAATTGCCTGCCCAATTCAAGGCTGACAAAGAATTAAAGCATGTTATTAAGGGCGTTGTCCAAATACCTCTTGAACACTGACAAGCTTGTGGCATTGACCACCTCTTTAGGAAGCTTGATTCAATGTCTGACCACCCTTTTGGTAAAGAAATGCATCCTAGTGTCCAGTCTAAATCTTCTCTGCTGCAGCTTTGAACCATTCCTATGTGTCCTGTCTCTTGAGATTAGGAAAAAGTTCTTCACGGAGAGGGTCGTTAGGCATTGGAACAGTCTGCCCAGGGAGGTGGTTGAGTCACCATCCCTGGAGGTGTTTAAGGTGAGGGTGGATGAGGTGCTTAGGAGAATGATTTAGGGATTGGTGGGAATGGTTGGACTCAACGATCCAGTGGGTCTCTTCCAACCTGGTTATTCTGTGTGATTCTGTGTGTGTGTGTGAATACCAGGTACAAGAGCTCAGAACCTATTTTTCAACTTCCAGTCCCAGGAAGATACAGAGAGCAATCAGAATCATAGAACAATGGAATCACTAGGTTGGAAAAGACCTCTAGGATCATCAAGTGCAACCATTCCTTAATCCATTAAATCATGTCCCCAAGCACCTTATCCACCCGTCTTTTAAATACCTCCAGAGATGGAGACTCAACCATCTCCCTGGGTAGCCTGTGCCAGTGCCCACTGACCATTTCTGTGAAAAATTTCTTTCTCATATCTAGTCTGAACCTCTCCTAGTGCATCCTGAGGCCATTCCCCCTTGTTCTGTCCCCTGCCACTTGGAAGAAGAGGCCAGCACCATCCTTTCTACAACATCCCCTCAGGTAGTTGTAGAAATCAATAAGGTCTCCCCTCTGCCTCCTCTTCTCCAGGCTAAACATCCCCAGCTCTCTCAGCTCTTCTTCATAAGATTTGTTCTCCAGCCCCTTCACCAGCTTCTCTGGACTCGCTCCAGAGCCTCATCATCCTTCTTGTTGCGAGGGGCCCAGAAATGAACACAGGATTCAAGGTGCGGTCTCACCAGTGCCAAGTACAGAGGGAGACTAACCTCCCTGGACCTGCTGGTGATGTTGTTTCCGATACAAGCCAAGATGCCATCAGACTTCTTGGCCACCTGGGCCACTGCTGGCTCATGTTCAGTCCCTATCAACCAACACCCCCAGGTCCTTTTCCTCCAGGCAGCTTTCTAACCAGACTTCTCCTAGTCTGTAGCTCCGCTTAAGGTTGTTAGGACCTGGCATTTGGCCGTGTTAAACCTTCTGTCATTGTACTCTGCCCAGCAGTCCAGCCTGTTCAGATCCCTTTGGAGCCTCCCTACTGTCCAGCAGATCCACACTTCCACCCAGCTTAGTGTCACCCGCAAACTTGCTAAGGGAGCACTCGATGCCTTCATCCAGGTTATTGATAAAGACATTGAACAGGTCTGGACCCAGCACTGAGCCCTGGGGAACCCCACTTGTCACTGGCCTCCAGCTGGATTTAACTCCATTTCCCAGCACTCTCTGGGCCCTCCATCCAGCCAGTTTTCCACCCAGGAGAGTGTGTGCCTGTCCAGGCCAGAGGTGACAGTTTCCGTAGCAGAATGCTGTGAGAAACTGTGTCAAAGGCTTTACTAGGGTCCAGGCAGATCCATCCACAGCCTTTCCCTCGTCCAGCAGTTGGATCACTTTGTCATAGAAAGTGATCAGGTTAGTTTGTCAAGACCTGCCTTTCATGAACCCGTGTTGACTGGGTCAGATCACCCGGTTCTCTTGCATGTACTTCTTGATAGCACTCAAGATCACCTGTTCCATGACTTTTCGTGGAACTGAGGTCAGACTGACAGGCCTGTAGTTCCCTGGATCCTCCCTGCGACCCTTCTTGTAGATGGGCACAACATCAGCCTCCAGTCCAGCGGAACTTTCCCAGTCTTCCAGGACTGTTGGACAATGATGGAAAGGGGTTTGGCAAGCATATCTATCAGCCAGCTCAATACTTTTGGATGGATCCCATCAGGCCCCATAGAATTGTGAGTGTCTAATTGGCCAAACAAGTCTCTAACCACCTCCTCTTGGATCATGGAGCTTTGTTCTGCTGCTCTAGCTCCTGCAGATATACACACAGGAAAGAACTTTCCTTACTGTTTAAGAAAAAAAGACATTAAGTACCTCGTCCTCTTCCTCATCCTTTGTCTCAGTTTTTCACTTTGCATCCAGTAAGGACTGAATATTCACTTTGGTCCTCCTTTTACTATTAATGTAATTACAGAAGGTTCATTTTATTTTCTGTCACTGACTTGGACAATCTGAGATCTTGTTGGGCTAGAGGCCAACTAGAGGTCACCCTTCAGCCTTTTTTTATCCAAACCAGGGAAGCCCAAAGTCCTTAGTTGCTTCTGTTGCTTCTCACAGGACGCTCCTTCCAGGTATTTCATCAGCTTTACTGACCTCTCTGGACACACCTAAAGAACTTGATATACTTTGAAATTGTGGGGTCTAGAACTGCACGCAGTATTCAAGGTAAGGTCTTGCCAGTGATACATGCAGCAGGATAATCATCTCTTCTGACTGACTGCTCATGCTGTTTAAAGCACCCCAGGATGCGGTTTGCCCTTTTGACTGCCAAGGCACAACATTGACTCATATTGACCTTGCTGTCAACCAGCACCCCCAAATCTCTTTCTGCAGGGCTGCTTTCTAGCCCCACATCTCCCCAATTGTTTTTTTGCCTAGCATTACTCCATCCTTGGTACAGAATCTGGTATTTGGAATTATTAAATTTCATCCCATCAATCATTGCCCAATGCCCCAATTTATCTAGATCACTCTGCAAGGACTCCTGTCCTTCAGAAGAGTTGGCAGCACTTCTCAGTTTGGTATCCTTTGGCATCATTTGGTATCATTTGCCAATGGTACATTCAACTCTTCGATCCAGATTGTTGATAAAAATATTGAACAGAACTGACTCTAAGACTGAACCTTGAGATACGTGGCTTGTGACAGATTGTCAGCAAGATGTAGCCTCATTCATAACAATCCTCAGTTCTTCAGCAAGCACATCATAAACGCACTCACCACATAGTTCGACAACTTGTCCAGGAGGATGCTGTGTAGGACAGTATCAAAACCTCACCAATATCCAGAAAAACAACTCCAATTGTATTCGTTTCATCCACTAGGCAGGTGATCTCATCATATAGCATGCCAAAGTAGTTAAACAGGGCTTTATCTTTTTGAACCCATGTTGACTGTGCCATAAAACTTCTGTAAATCTGCTTTTTTTTCTTATAGAGATACCCAGGACCTGTGTTTACCCTAATATGAATTTTTACATTGGTGCAGCTCTAGTAACAATAATCAAGTTGTATTTTATTTCTTCTTGTTGACATCTGAGGGGAAGCAGAGTCTGAGTACCAGACAGATAAGGTCTCATGGACTCTGCCTTAACCATGTAGCCTCCTTGTCAACTGCTCTCCAACAGACAGATTTGGCTCATCATCACACAGAGCTTTTAGTTTCCTGAGTAGCTTCTAACAGCTCTAATTATCTTTTTATTAAGGACAGCAGCTATGATAGCCTTCAATCCAGATACTGCAGTGAAACATCTGAAGAGTGGTGAAATGAAACAAAATTCTACTTTGTCAGTGCTCAGAATCAGTCTTTGGGATAGATAGTTTCTGTCTCTATTCCCTAGAAATATTTGCCTTTGCCTTCTAATTTAGTCACATAATGTAAAAGGGAATTTGTGTCTGTGACAGCGTTAGACTGCTAGAGTGCATCTTTCTCTCATGTTCCTGTTGATACATGTGGGACACTCCTAAAGGTGCTTTCCCAGATCATTTCCCTTTCCGTCTTCAAAGACATAGGAAAGCTTTCCTAGTTCTTTGTAACCATATCTTGCTCTGTTTATATTTGGAGCTCATTTGTCCCTTCTTATTTCTGAAACATTCCCTCCAGCTTCTGTTTTCCTGCTGTGATTTCTGTTGCACATATTTAAGCCCCAAAGGCAATACCTGGATAAAATTATCATTGTCAGGGCACTGACTTCCATTCCTATCTCTGCTCATTATTTACAGTCTTTGTGTTGCAAATTACACATCAGCAAAGGAAGCCTAGTTCAATTTACCTACCTCTGAGTTATTCTCTGAGGTGTAATATGTTAATAAAGAGAAGCAAGTAATTAACAACTAATAAATTATAGAACTAATAAGTTTTGGGTTAATTTTTTTTTCTCCTGGACTACCTACATCAATTCTAATGCTTCTACTCACAATACACAATTAATCAAAAAACTATTTTTAGTCATTTTGGATGATATCCAGCTCATTGAGTTTCAGGCAAAGTTCACACTGTAGCACAAGTCATTTTCTGAAGTTCTAGCCCTCTGAAGGTGATCTTACTTCAGACCTGGATAACTAGTTCAGATCAGGTGTCTAATTTTGAGACGGGCAGTTCTGTATAAAATGTACTTCACCACCACAGACCAACAGTAACGTGTCTGGAAGTACTTGTTTGCTTGACATCTAGCTACTGTGCTGCTGTGGTTATTCTGTGAACTCATGCTTTGCTATGTCTCCTTGACAACTGCATGAAAATGCATAGTGCTTCCTTGATTTCTCATCTACGTACATTTTTTTTCTCAAAGTTGAGTATTTTGAGTGGGGTGATCACATCAACACAGACATGCACAGTTATGTATACTGAGCTCACAAGTACATTAACTCATGAAAGAAACTGTTAGACTACATCATTACTAGTTTCCATGACCTGCAAACCCCAAACCAACTTGAGATACTTCTATAAATCTGTTATGTGCCTCTTCAGAAGAACTATTTTTTCACTAGCTAGTGCAGGCAATCCTGGGATTTATTTAGATATTCTCTTGCATGTGTTAACCAATTTAGATTACTTTTAATTAGGTCTTTTCTCTCTTCAATACCCCAGAAACATAGCTGGAGAAGTAGTATATGGAAATATCCATAAATGCATAACAGCTAAGGGCATCTGTTTAATATTCATGGATCATTATATTAGAAAGGCTTCTATTTCTACATTTAGTAAGTATTTCAGTTTATAAAATCAATTTATGTAATAATTGATTGAGTCTTTTCTTTTTGTCAGTGACTTGAAGTTCAAACAAGGAAAGAACAGAAGGTGAAGGAGAAAAAGAAAACTGCAGGCCAGCGTTTTAAAATCAGAATACTTTAAAGTCAGACAATGGCATCTAGACTACTAAAATCCTAGTCCTTTATGTGTTTACCTTTAAATGCTGACTTACATTATACTTGGGTTGAGAGATGCTACTTTATTAGAAGGAAACTTTGGATCGGTTTTTATTTCACCACAATGGGTCCAGTGTTACTTTATTCAATAGCAGACAGAATACTGATGAGGCAAAATAATTTTCCTTGTCTGTGTTAAATCCTTTTTGACTTTTTCAAAAATGGTTTGGAAAAAAAATCACTCAAAATGAGGTTTAGAGTGGAAACTGACACATACTGCCTTGAGTATGCAGGACACCTTTTTTGATTCTTTATAAATGCCTTTGGAATTAATTACAGTTACCACTATGTGCATAATGCACCAAAAACTAAGAATTCACAATAATGATATCTGCATTTGAAGGAGAAATTGCAAGAAGTCTTATAGGAGCTGGAAAATGTCTGTTCACTTTTGAAAGATTCAGACAAGCTCAGACACATAAAACTGGACGTACTACCTGTTCCTAACCTAATACTGAACTTGAAAAAATAATTTTTCAGAATTTCTTTCTGTTTTCATTTCTTTGTGTGTACTTTCTTTTTCTTAGTTGCAGCCAGGCTCAGTATCTAGACATAATTCAGTCTAGTTATAATAGTATTTACACCTTAGTTTAAGCCTTGCTTTCATGCTTGATATAGCTGTTTATCTGGCTTCACTGGACATTAGATTTGGCCATAGGGACTCAATTCTCTAATGTACCTACATGTGCTCCCTAACTGTAAATTCATAATGAGCTCCACTATCTCTTTGAGAGTATTTTCATGATAATACTTAAATACACATGAATAAAATTTAGCATTTCAGAGACAAATTGCTGCAAATTTATGAAGATATTGTTTCCAGAAGATGACTATGTTTTGCCTTCAGATGCTCAGACTACCTTTTACTAGCGTATCAAACTAGGAGCCTCATCTGCCCTTTTTGCAGCAGTACAGGAGCACAGATTGCTTTCCAAGGAAACAGTTGCTCTCTTCACAGAAAATAGAAAGGTATAACTGAACCCTATTTCTTAGCTAGTTCTACAAAATATTTCTTCAGTTTCTTCTCCAGAGTGGAGAGTTTCTTCTTCCCAGGAATCATGTTACTTTATTTTGTACCAACTTCTGTATGGAAGACCTACATATGCTGAGCACAGATATTGAATCAACCAGAGTAATTACTCTACATCCAAAAAAACCCTGGTGTTCATTTCTTATCCCTGCCAAATATGTAAAAGGCTTATTTCCTTAAAAAAAAAATTAACAAACCCAAACCTTCTTTCCTTTTTAAGTACCCTCTGCATTCTAATCTTTATGTCCTTGAAAATTTCTTACCTCCTAGACTTTAAAATTACATCTTCCATTATTTGAACTCTACTAAATGCTAAAATACTAAGATGTTGACAACAGCATTCAGAAAATAACATGAAACAGGATGAAATATAAGTCCTAATACCTGTGAATTCTTTCAGGAGGCAAAAGTGAACAGCTTTTGAAAGAAACCTCAAAGGGTAGATGATCTAAAGAGAAAATTGATGGTCTTAGGATGCTAGTTTATTAATTCAGTATACTTTATGTGAAGATCTCTACAGGCTTTTGCAGCACATCATATACTGTACTTCCATAGGTGTGTTATTACCCATATGCTGTTGAAGGTCCACCACTAGCCAGGGAAGTTTGCAAGGGAAGTAATGACAAATAGCTGCCTCAGGGCAAAGAATGTGTTGCTTATCTAGAACCTAATCTAATTAGATTGATGAAGTTTTGGAGATAATCACAGATGATTGGGAGAATAAAGACAGGGTGTGACAGATGTAGCTTTCATTGAAATTAGAAAAACTGCAAGTTCTGATTTCAAATTAGATTCACCATAAGTCAGTGGTACAATAAAAGTTTAAAAGTCATCAGTTCTGAGCTAGAGTCATTATCTCATTTCCCTTACACAGATAATAGTCTTTGAATAGAATCAGAATGGGGAAATATAAAGTGAAGCTTTTCTTACTTGAAGACTCTGCACTGTAAAATGCACCACTGAAAATTCACATACACTTCCAGACTTACATGCTATCCTGTTTCTGAATTTTTGGGTGAGCTCTTCAGGAGTTGTGCAGAACAACATGGAGTTTTGCAACTAAATATATATTTTTAATGTACGTTGCTATTGTGGGTTATGTGAGAAGTGTTCTCCTCTTGAGTAAAGTATAACATTCTATAAAATACTCTCAGGGCAAAGTTATCACTCCTTTAAGCATTCACAAAATGATACCTGTTTTGATGGAGAAATTGAGGTTACATCTATTGCTACAGCAATGCTTTAATTTCTGGAACTTTAATTTGGGACATGAAAAGTTGGAAAATCATTTTAATAACATTAGGGAAAAATTAAATATAATTTGTTTATTTTTCTTTCACATACCAGGCCATTGATTTGGAGGTTGTCCAGTTGAAGCTTAAAAAGTCTCATCACCTTTCTTTCCACTAATATTTTCAAGTAGTTTATAATGCTAAGTTAAAACAGACTGTAAGTATTGGTTTTATTTCTTCCTTTAATTCAGGAATCTGTGGGGAATCACCTCACTCAGACTCAGTCAATAGTCCAGACATACTCAGTATTTGGTATTTAATATTTTGTGACTCCTCTGTTTCAGTATTCCTATCTATAAATTGGAGTAGGAATAGTTGCTTATCTCTCAGAGATGTTCGAGAAATTGGTTAACTCATTGATCCTGAATTCTGCAAGAAAGGTTCTTGTATCCAGGTATTTTTTGCCTGTCAATCTGACTGCAAATTCATAACGGCATATCCAATCCCTTGCCTCATTCTAATATTTAGTATTTCTAAATGATCTGTCTTGCCAGACTGAAAAACTGTATGGAGCAAGGACTCTCATTTTGAGTAATTAGTCAGAAAGACTGCAGTGAAACTAGCTGCTGAAGTAATGCTAATATGCTTCATCCCTTTGGGTGAAATTCTCCCAGTTACATATTGCCTATGAGCCATGTTAAGTCCCTCTTAAATCCTGTTTGCAGGGTTTTAGTGGAATTTAGAAGGTACAAAAACCTTGTTCAGGATTCTTACACAAGAAAGAATTTTATTCTTAATTTATACTGAGGAAAGAATTTTATTCTTAATTTATATTTAGGACTTCAAAAACTGTAATGCACTACAAGGAAGATGAATCTTTAATATTTGAAAACATACATTTGCAATTTGCACAGTGAAATATATTTTGTACTTTCAAAATTATATGGGTTCATTCACAAGTTTCCCATTTTTGAAAACTTAGTTCATTAAGTCTTTTTACACTTTCTCGGTTTCTCCTCTCTCCTTTTCTTTTCCTCCTATCTAGAAACATAAGTTTTGCTTCTATTTACATATTTAAATATGCAGTGCTTATGCCTGATCTCTGAAAAGAAAAACTCACTGAATTCCTGGCAGGATTATATACTTTCTCTTTCCTTATTTTGTTTTCCCCTTTTTTCTTTCTTTTTGACTTTTTTTTTTTTTTTTTAACTTTGAAGCTTGGGACTGTGATTTGAATAACAACTGGGAAAGAAAGCAGAAGTTCTGCAGTTCTTTTCATAAATGAAATTAGCAAGTTTCTACAATTTAAAGGTTGTATTTGTAATTCTAAAAACCTTTTCCATTCCTCTTGCTTTGCTTGGGGCATGAATATAAGGGGGAGATGTTTGCTTTGCTTCTTGTTAATGGATAAGAGATGACTAAATGCTGAATTTACAGAATATTTGTCTGTTGTCAGTTTTATGCATAAGCCCCATATTAATATCATCTCCAGATCTTAGCTGAATAATATCTGTAAAGTCAGTTCACCACATATAGGAAAAAATCTACATTGCTTAACTCTACAGGCCTTTTAAATGATATCCACAAATACAAAGCATTAAAACCTTCACTTGGTATTTGAATTGCAAATGCTGAATTTTCCATCCAACGTTCTAGTCTGTCACACAATCAGAAACCAGCTTGGAATGGAAAAACAAAAAGAAGCTTCAAATACAATTAGAGTGAAACATTTTTGCAATAGTATTGGATGAAACAAAATCTGCCAATTTTAAAGTGTAAATGATCTAGGTGAGGGAATGCTGTTACGTGATCAGAGCCCAAGGCTCGTGTGTATGCTGATGGTAAAACAACAGCACTTTATGGAATCAGAAATATCCTCATGCCTTACTATAGCTACTTCTGAATTTCCAGAAGTATCAGTCTAAATGCGTTTTCAGGTACAACTAATATTATCAATAGTTAGAGCAGCAATTTAATTACCTAATTAATGCTAGTACTTCCTTTTAGACAGTATAGTTGACTGTAAAGTCCACAAAAGTGTTGAAATGTAGTACTTATCCCCCAGATGAGCCAGTTAAAGAAAATAAAAATGGTTCTCCTTTACCTGTAAGTTTTCATATATCTGTTTCATTAAGCACTAATTCAGATGCCTAAATACAGGTGGAAGACATTTCTGTTTGGATGTCTTCAATACTCCATTCCATTTTTTCCTGAGCAGTTTACTTCAGGCATTTATTTTAAAAGGTTACTTCTTTGCACCTAAAATTTAAATTTAAGTTAAGCACCAAAGATTGGCAGTCTTGGAAGACATTTTGGCTGTGTTGAGGTAGTTAGACAATAATTTGGAAAGACATAATTAAGGCACCTGAGGGGGTGGGTAGAGTCATATTAGGCATTTTGTGGACTAGAAAAGCCCTAGTACACTAAAAGCTGTCTATTTTTGACAGATCCTGGGGAAACTTATCATACTCATACCTCTTCTGCAGGAGATATGAATTCTTCAGTACTTTGTCTTTTTGCATTGCCACTGTCCACATGGGGAGGAAAGGAGAGAGGAGATCCATTATTTCTCTGATGATGGGAACTGAAGCCACTCACAATAATCTTTAAGATGTCATGCAGATTGGAGGACATTTCAGAAGACTGGAACAAGGCTCATTTCACCCCTACCTAGAAGAAAATCTTAAAGGAAAATCCAGAGAATTATAAGATGATTAGTTTTACTTTGCTCCCTGTGAAAGTTATGGAATGAATCCTGCTGGGGGCTATCACAGGTTAAAAGAATCATATGATTCCAAAAAGCCAGCACAGATTCACCAAAAGTAGGTCATGCTTGACAAGCCTGATTGCCTTCCACTGCAAGGTAACCGCCTCAGTTGATGAGGGCCAAGTGATGGACATTGTCTACTTGGACTTCTTGAAGGGTTTTGATAGAGTTTCCCACAGTCTGGTCCCAGGGAAACTGATGCATTACAGTCTGCAAAAGTGGTTCATACCATGGGTGGAAAATGGGTTGGTAGGCTGCACCCCAAGGGTAGCTGTAAATAGCTACTTTTCAAACTATCAATCTGTTATAAGTGAGGTCCCCCAGGTACTTATATTGGGCTCAAAGCTGTTTTCTGTTTTCATAACAGATCTGGATGACGGGAGCAAGCATACCCTGACAAATTTTGCTAATAATAGCAAACTGAGTGGAGAAGATGACATTTCTGAAGGGAGATCCACCGTACAGGAAGACCTGGATAGTCCGGAAGGGTGGGATAACAAGAACTGTAAGAAGTTCAGTAAGTATAAATGTAAGGTCTTGCCCCTCAGAAAGAGTATTGCAGGAGTGCTGTACAGGCTAGAATCAGCACTGTGGAAGGAGACCTGGGGGTCCTGGTGGACAATAGGCTCAGTTATGAGTGAGTGGTGTATTGCTGCAGCAAAGAAAGCCAACAAGCTGCTGGATTTCATCAACAAGGGCATCATTAGCAGAAATGAATAAGTCATTATTTCACTCTACTTAGTGCTTGTCAGGCCACACCTGTAATATTGAGTTCAGATTTGGTCCCTGCTATAAAGAAAAAGGTATGGACAGCCTGGAAAAGGTCCAGAAAAGGACCACAATATATCAAAGGACTCTGAAGCCTCTGGTAATGAAAGACTGAGGGACCTTGGGAAAAAACACAAGTTTTTCACAAGTCCCCCCTCCCTGCTTCGGTACATTGAAACTATTTTACTGTGGTATTAAGGTTATGTGCAACTGCTGTTGCCAGAAAAGGAATGTGGTTGCCATGAAAGAGGCCCATTCAGGCCAAGTGGTACATTCTGCCTCACTGGAGTAGAGTGCAGGGTACTGTTACATGATGATATATCCAGGCTTTGTTACCATCATGGGTATGGAGCTGTGAAGATAACCACATGGCTCCTATCAAGGAAGGTGGATTGCAACTGCTACCTCAGCAATCATAGGGAAATCATGTCCTTTGCCTGAACAATTTTCATTATAATGTCATTATAGTATGAAAACACGCCTCCATCTCAAAGACTACCTGCCTTCGTGTGATGGCATAGAATTGTAGAATAATAGAATCACCAGATTGGAAGAGACCCACAGGATCATCGAGTCCAACCATTCCTATCAATCACTAAACCATGTCCCTCAGCACCTCACCCACCCATCCCTTAAACACCTCCAGGGAAGGTGAATCAACCATCTCCCTGGGCAGTCTCTGTCAGTGCCCAATGACCCTTTCTGTGAAATTTCTTCCTAATGTTCAGCCTAAACCTCTATTGGCGGAGCTTGAGGCCATTCCCTCTCATCCTGTCCCCTGTCACTTGGGAGAAGAGGCCAGCTCCCTCCTCTCCACAACTTCCTTTTAGGTAGCAGTAGAGAGCAATGAGGTCTCCATTCAGCCTCCTTTTCTCAAGGTTAAACAACCTCAGCTCCCATGCAAATGTATTGCCAACATAGAAAATTCAATGGAATTTCCATGGCATCAGCCCATGAGACTACACTGATACTTCCATTATAACAAAGAATAAAGTGCATAATTTTTATGCAGCCACTGCCACACTCAGTATGTTACCTCTTATTTTATTAGCACTTTATCTTTTTTTAAAAAAGATATTGATATACAGAAAAAGAATTCTCATTCCTACTGTGAATCAAGGACACAATAGCAATGATAATAAAAAGACCTACGTTTTGATCAAGAATCACAACCCAGTTACTATAGTTTTCTATTTACTAATGACCTTGCATTTCTGTTCCCTGCATTGTGTCTACTTTTGCAACAGCGATATTGACTGAACACTAGTGTCATGCTCAGTTTTCTTTTCTTTCTATCAAACTCAAGGCGATATGACTATACTGTTGTTATTCAGAATTCAGTTGAGTTTGGTCTGTAGCATTATGGTTGTTTCATTGTCTATTTAAAAACCTAAGTTTAAATTTTTTTGTATAAATCTGTTCCACTGCTATAGCTAAAGGTTGTGGCTGTTTTTCTGTGTACTACAGACCCTTGCTCAGCCTGTATTGCTCTCTGGCTTTAGTTTTTAACATCAAATGAGAGATGCTGGACTGTCACCATGAAAATTTACTTTTCTTCAACAATATCTGTAAAAGGTACAAATACTTAATGCAGGAAACAAAGCAAGGTAGGAAAAAGTGATCAGCCACAGACTCATGCAGAAGAAGGTTAGAGGAAGAGGGAACAATATACAGAAGAAGTATAATTCCATTTCACTGTTTCCAGCAGGGTGATGAGTTTTAGCACTTGACCTTAAGATCCAACTGTTATAGCCAGATTTATCCTTCCTAATATCCCATTTGCTTCCTGGGAGCACTAAATTTAGGCTCCTGTTCAGCTGTGTTCTTTCTCCTGTCAATGGAAGGAAGAAATAAGCACCTCTAAAAGACAATTCAGCTTATTTTAGATCTGACACAGCATCTGTAGGTGCCTTTTTTCTCCTCACAAAATGTAATGGGAAAGCAAGATGACTATATGCTTCAATTAGATAACTCCTCTAAGTGAAAAAGTCAGAATATCTACATCTAGCCTTTAACTAGTAACCAGTTCACAAAAATTGCAGCAGACATAGCTATAAGAAGAGATTGTGAAAAATAAGAATTGAAATGGCAGGAACTTCAGTCAGAGTTGGCAAAGTCACAAGCCAAATGGGATTATTTAGCCTTGAGAAGAGGAGGCTGAGGGGAGACCTTATTACTCTCTACAACTACCTGAAAGGAGGTTGTGGAGAGGAGGGAGCTGGGCTCTTCTCTCAAATGACAGGGGACAGGACAAGAGATAACATCCTCAACCAGCACCAAGGGAGGTTCAGGCTGGACATGAGGAAAAAAATTTCCCAGAGAGAGTCATTAGGCACTGGCAGAGGCTGCCCAGGGATGTGGTTGAGTCACAATCCTTGGAGGTATTTAAAAGTTGGGTGAATGAGGTGCTCAGGGACATGGTTTAGTGGTTAGTAGGAATGGTTGGACTCGATGATTCTAGAGGTCTTTTCCAACCTAGTGATTCTATGTTTCTATGATTCAGAGTTTCTGAAATACCTTCATGGGAATCGTGGATATGGTAAAGAAACTGAAGGAGCACTGTACCTTTTGAAACATGAACAGATACTCTAAAATATCTTAATTAGTAAGAAATACTTATATTAGGCAAGAAATTTATTTTCCAGATGCAAAACATCGCCTTTTCCTGTACCATTTTTTACCAATTAGTTTACATGTAAATATAAATACAATCTAAAGGGTGAGGTGGAAAACCTTCACAGTATTCATAAAACAATATTTCTTGAAAACTAAAAATCACAGAGTGTTTTGTCTGCTGGTGTACTGAGATTGCTGCCTGCCAAACAATGGATAATATTTTCTTTTGATGTTTTGTATTACTTTGTATATTAATTTTGAGTCTCTGTAATTTCTTATGTACTTAGATTATGAAACCTGAAATCATCCTTTCTAATAAAGTCCACCTAAAAATGCACATATGTTGTAGTCATACATGGTTACCTTTGTTGTCAACGAAGAGAAAAATATACTGTCAGCATGTAGAGGTGTGTTCAAACCTAAATCTTCATCTGGAAGGACTTTTTCTCTGCATTAATGCTTCCAAGAAAACTAGACACTTAATTTAGAAATTACAGACAGGGATCCCAGACCCGAAGAAATTAATCTGGATGTAAGCTGTTAGAGGGAAAACTGTCTTTTTCCTATGCTAATATAGCACATAGACAATGAAGTCTACACCATGATTACAGTTAACTACAGCAAGAATAAAAGCAATATGGAATAATAGTAATCATAAGTTCTCTGGAAATGTTCCCTTCACCTATTTGCAGTAATATGACTGAATTACAAATAGGGAAAGAACTATGGAAAAAAAGTAGTATAGATGGCATACATTTTCTCAGTAAAAGAGGCAAAATTATCTGAGTTTTTCAAAAGATGATTTTTTAATTGCCAACTCCACACTTTTACCCAGGGACCTAAATAAAGATTTCCTCATTATACCTGACAGTTTTGCCCTTGCACCAGGTGGAAGAAGAACACAGGAACATAGGAACTGCCACACCAGATCAGACCTGCAGTCCATCTAGTCCAGTCTTCTGTTGCTAATATTGGCCAGTGCCAGATGTTTCAGAGAAAGGTACAATAACCCTCCCATAGATACAGTCAGATTTTCCCCTGTGAAAATCTTGTCCCAACCTTCCATACTTAATGATTTTGGGCATCAGATATGCATTTTGAATCATGAAGGATATACTCCAGATAGGAAGAGCATACCTGTCCCCAAATTACCCTGATTGTGCTGTTCTACAAGCTTCAATTCACCTTAGAAAACTTTAGAAACTCGGTAGTGGCACCTAAGTTAGAAATTAAATCACTATAAGCTATCCCTAAATTTAATAATGCAAGAAAAGACCTGTAAGTACTTGAGTAAGTAATTCAAGTCTAAAGTGGTCTGAATTATAGCAAGAGTTGACTATCTTTCTCTTCACGAGTACAGGCAATATTCACCTCTCAGTTAGAAACATCGGGTAAGTGCCTAAAGTCATGTGAGATGAATTCACCTACAAGGCATTCAAATAAATTATTCAGTGGACTTGCTCTTTGAGACAAACCGTATGTTTTAAGCCAAGTCCACTAGTGCAACCAGGATCATGGGTAATGGTTTTAAGCTAAAGGATGGTATATACAGACAAGAATTTTTTTTTTTACATGGAGGGTATTGAAACATTGGAACATGTTGCTCGGCGAGGTGGTAGATGTCTGTTTCCTGGAAACATTCAAAGTCAGATTGGGCAGGCTCTGAGCAGCTGATCTAATTTAAGAAGTCTGTGTTTGTTGCAAGGCATTTGAACCAAACATCCATTAAAGGTCCCTTTCAACCTTAATTATTCTATGATTCTATGATTTGCAATTTTCCATAGAAAAGTGATTATTAATAGTTCTAGATGCTGACTGGTCTTCTACCTCCTCTGTATGAGTACTGAAATATAAATCAGTAAAAGAGTCAAATTAAGATTAAATTGCATAAATGTTTAGAAGAGTTAGGCATAAAAGTCAGCAGGCAGCAAAAGTCAGTGGTCAACAGATGAAATAGAAAAAGCCTCTTGTCTGTAGAAACAATGAAGTGAAGTGAAAAATCATTGTCTATATTGCATGCTTATTATAGATTTCTTCAGGTGGAGATGATTTAACCAGTCTGATTCTGACGAGTTTGAACAGATTTTTTTAAAAAGTACAGTCTTCACTGGAAAGGTAATCACAATAAAGTAAAGCAAAAAGAAACTATGTTGTAAAGGAACTTGTATATAGGAAGTTACTCAAGTACTAGTCTGTTTTCTAATACTAACAATATTAATGTTTGAGAATGTCATCTCAAAAGCGTGGGTTTGATAATTAATGTTAAAGTCCATTTCATCTCACTTTAAACATTCAGAAATTATCTACAAAATGAGTACCATTATCTAGGTTCCCCTTTACAGTCACTGATGGTTGAGGAACAGAGTTATTTACATTCATGTTGGTCATCTTCACCCTCAAGCTTTAGACTACTTACGGTGTATACTGGACATGCATCCTTCAATATAATTCAAAGCCCACGTTAGATAAGAAAAATCTCTTCAAACACATGTTTGAATTTTGGATAACTAAAGTTGAATGTCTCTTAGCTTTCTTGAAGAATTAAAATCTGAGATACCTTCAACCTGAAGGAAGGACTGTGATAAAAACAAGTAAAAATATTGAGAATACTGTGAAATTTGGTCTACAAAATGTACTTGGGGATAATTCATTTATAAGCTGGGAGACTATCATTTAGAAATGACACAAAAAGGGGAAAACTTAATATACTAACAGATCATAAATATCTATGAATAACCAGTGTGACGTAATTGTGAAAGAGATTAATGTAATTTTAGGCTCCTGTTTGTCAGGGAAAAGATTTTAAGTACTTGAGTAAAAAAGAAAGATTTTAAGTGCTTGAGTAGTTTCATTTGGATGTTGGCATCCCATGCTGGTCATCCTTTTTCAGGAAAAGTTCAGCAACATCACAAGAAATGGGTTTACAAAAAAGAAACAAAGCAGCAGGCAATTTTACAATAAAAGAATTTGTCTTAACTCTATGAAGGTTGAAAGGCGAATATGATTTCAGTCTATAAATTAAACGATAAATGAACGTGAATATGAGAATGACATTTAAAGAAAATAAACTAATAGAAAATATTAAGATGGATTTAATAAAATTAAATTTCAGCTTAAAATTGAAATATAGGTGCTTGTTTTCTGAGATTTTAAGTTGAATAATCTCTTCATAGAGGCAGAGCTGGTGAAAAGTTTTAAGATATGAAGTAGCGTGTTTATAAGCAGGATTACATGACATGGCTGTATTAAAAAGAGCTTGACTGTTAATTTCATGTGTTCTTTTCAGTCCTCTGTTTTTACAGTTCAACTACCTTTATTTTTTGAATTTATGAAATTCAACAACACTTCTATAAAGACTATCTGTACTTTGTTCGCATTTTGTGGATGAGAAAATAAGAACAGAATCTGATCAAAGCAGGGTACTGTTGAATACAAGGCAGCTGCAGATTAGAACCATACTGATGGACTGTCCTCAGTCTTAAATTTTCAGAGTGAAAGGGAAGTGGGAAAAGAGGCAGGAAGGAGTAGAGAAAGAGAGGGAAGGAGGGAGGGAGAAGAAACGAGGGAGGAAGGCAGAATTGGTTTTAACCATGACAGGGGCAGAAAATAGATGTGAAAAACCAATTGCCACATCACAAACAAATCTTATGAGGAGCGACTGAGAGAGCTGGGGTTGTTCAGCCTGGAGAAGAGGAGGCTGAGGGGAGACCTTATTACTCTCTACAACTACCTGAAGGGAGGTTGTGGAGAGGAGGGAGCTGGCCTCTTCTCCCAAGTGACAGGGGACAGGACGAGAGGGAATGGCCTCGAGCTCTGCCAGGGGAGATTTAGGCTTGAGATTAGGAAAAAATTCTTCAAGGAGAGGCTGGTTAGGCATTGGAACAGTCTGCCAAGGAAGGTGGTTGTCCCTGGAGGTGTTTAAGGTGAGGGTGGATGAGGTACTTAGGAGCATGATTTAGGGATTGGTGGGAATGTTTGGACTCAACGATCCAGTGGGTCTCTTCCAACCTGGTTATTCTGTGATTCTGTGAAACAAGGGGGCCCAGAACATATTGATTTTATTTTCGAAAAGCATGATTTTTAATCCAGTCTTATTGAATGCTTTATATTGTCAATATTGTGTTCTTCTTTCTCTTTCTGAACCTGAAAATACAAAAGTAGAGGCAGTCATGTTCCAGTTTCCTGTGTACAGATCATCAAAACACTGGGTGAGATGAAGATGCAGATGTATTGGCCATGCCAAGGTGCTCAGGATTCTGTTCAGCAGAACAAAGAATTATATGAGACTGTGAACAGATCTGGAATGTTAGTCTGCTTCCAGACATTCAATTATGCCTCAAAATTAAATCATGAGGTGTACTCCTCAACTACTTTGGCATAATGAGACAAGATTTTTTTTTTTCCAGATGTTTAAATTTCTGGATTGTTTAAGGTTGGAGGGTAGAACTGACATTCCAGAGGCAGCTCTTTCCAGGTAGCAGCTGCATTGTCTCACAGGGATCTTATAATTGTGAACTAGAGCAACTACAGCCATCCAGCTGCCTAAAATATCCTGCTGGTTGACTTCTGTCCCCCTTTGGCATACAGTAGTTTCAAAATAAGGAAGAAAACAAGATTGGAGGTGGTGCCGAACTAGACAGAATTTTTTTATTAAGAACAGGGACACATCAAGAGAGATGAGGCAACTGTGAGTATGCCAGTAGCTGCATCTGCTCTGTGAAAGGATGATAAGATGAATATGTCAGGGCCATCCAAAAGACCAAAAATTTGGGAATGTCTGACTGCTGATGTCTGGGCAACTTTCCTTATAAGATGGGTTACAGACTTCAAAGTAAAAGAATGGGCTTCTTTCACCTCTGAAGAAACTTTACTTTTCTCCCTAATTTTTACACTATGAATATGTGTGCATGGCAAATTTATATTCAACCTCAGATATGAAAAAGTAATAATTTGCAATCTTTTTTCATTGTCTGCAGGGAGCTGTTTATGTTGGTTGAAAACTCTCAATGCTTCTATATTGCAACAATAAACATTCTAGTGAGCTATTTTGTTGTTTTGCAAACAGACAGATCAATAAATTGGATGCATGCTTTTATTTTCTTTGGTGTTTTAGTGGCTGTCCATCTCTTTTTCTTTTTGAATTCCAAAGTACCATTAACATTCAACAACTCCATTAGAAAGTCACAGGCAGTGAGAGCCCATCTGTGCCATGTTAACATTTAAGGAGGAAATAAAAGAGTAAAGTGGACAGGTGGAGTAGACAGCAGGAAATACCACCAGGCACACAGCAGGTAGGGAGTTCAGCAGAGGAAAATGCCAGACATTTAACAGGTAAATGGAAGGGCAGCTGAATTTCTATGCCAGTCCATCGAGAGTGTAGTAGTGGCTGACAGAAACAGGAAGATGTCACATCTTCAAGAAAGAGCACTTGCTTTCATTGAGAATATTAAGCCAATTAACCCGATTTCTGAATAATTATGACTACTAAACAACTGGGCTATTTCATTTTCTATAAGTTCTTTGAGGCTTTCATGAGTACACTCTGACCTCCATGGAGCTTGCAGGGAGATGTACATGAGGGACATGTTAAGGAGGAATGACAAGGGAGGATGAAGACCCAGAATCAAAGTGAAGCAGTGTTGGGCTGGCCTGGCAAGGAAAGCATGCAGAGTGGTTTGGACAGGACACAAAATGAACAAAACATGACAGTCTGTGAGATACCTCAGTAATATGCATAAAAATAAGGAATTGTTGACAGTACCACACTATGGAGAAAGCTTTTGATGTCTTTTCTGGGAAATCAGCATGTCTGCCTACCACTCCTAAATATCTGTACACCAAAGCATGAGACCATATGTGTTATGATTAGGAAGCAGATCACCACCAGTGATATTATGTGTCCCTACTATAGACTGCTTTGTCAGGAAGAAATAGATTAGGCCTTCTTCAGATAAGTAGAAGAATCTTCATGTTTGAAAGAAATTGTTCTCATGAGGAATTTCAACCACTCCGGTACCTGCTGGGGGGGACAGCTCAACATGATCTGGCAATGTGTGCACGCAGCCCAGAAAGGCAGCTATATCCTGGGCTCCATCAAAAGAAATGGGACCAGCAGGTTCAGGGAGGTGATAATACACCTGTGTTGTGCTCTCATGAGACCTCACCTAGAGTGCTGCATTCAGTTCTTGAGTTCCCATCACAGGAAGGACATGGATCTGCTAGACTGAGCCCTGAGGAGGGCCATGAGGTTGATAAGAGCTCTGGATCACTTCCCATTCAAGGACAGGCTGGGGTAGTCGGACTTGTTTAGCTTAGAGAAGAGAAGGCTCCAGTGAGACCTTATAGTAGCCCTCAAGTACCTAAAGGGGACCTACAGGAAAGATAGAAAGTAGAATTCATCAGAGAGCAAAATAGGATGAAGGGTAAGATTTTTAAGTTGAAGGAGGGGAGATTTAAATTAGATAGTAAGCAGAACATTTTTACTGCAAGGGTGGTGAAGCACTGGAACATGTTGAGCAGAGAGGTTGTGGATGCCTCGTCCCTGGAGGGAGCAGCATGATTCTTACAGTCTGAGCCAACTTTCTGATCTATTTACCTGTCCTAATTGCAGTCAGATCTTTAGATATCTCTCAATTCCTTGAATTAGTTCAAAAATCAGGTTGAAATCCAGACTTGAGTTTTCCCTGCTTTACTTGAGGATTCTCAGCAGCCTCATACTAAATGTATATAAAAGTTATGTTTATTTGAATGCTGATTTTTCCTAGAATTTCGATTATTCCTTGAACTTGTGTAATAGTAGACTATGTCTCAAGTCCTGGCCTTCATTTCTGCACCACTCTTAACATCTAGGAAATGGCAGGCACGATGTTTCTAAAGCCTGGCACTGCTGCAGACTTGTTCCTGTTGACAGATACATGCCAAGTTTGATGTCACTTGGCTTCACCCCTGGAAACTGGCGAAAACAGAGGAATAAGACTTTGTTAAATTATCTTTTTCAGTGGGGGCAACATTGTTTGTCATCTTGCCACTTGGCTGTTCTCACTCTCTGGCATGCAGTCTCTGATGTTGGGTTTGCAATGAACAGTGATGGTTGTGTTGTCTAGAGTATTGCTCGCAGCTGCTGATCACTGTCTGGCTACTGAGGCAGGGCACCAAGGAAGAGGACTATAGTTGGAAGACTGGCATCTGGTAAATTATTCCAAGGGAAAAAGCACAGGCACATACTAGGTTCAACTTGACAGACTCTGCAGATAATCAGAGAATGGGAATCCATAATATATTAGTAACCCATACAGTACATTTATTGCCTATGTTCATGTTCTTCAGTTATCCCTCTACAGTCATATTAAAATTGAATTGTTTGTGCTCTCATGTTTTTAAACTTTTAATGTGTCCACAAAAAGAGTTCAGTACCATATCTGCCTGAAGAAGTAGCAGACAACTTCCTGCAACTGGACTCTCACTCTTTGCAACATGCTGTGTTTTAACACTGGAATTTGGCAATATGCATGTATTATTTCCTGTTTTTCCTAATGATTTTATCAATGCATGGACACAGAAATTCAAAATCTAATAGAGCAAATATCATATTTAATGTAATTTTCTTTTCATAGAAACACAGAGTTATTTAGGTTAGAAAAGGCCTTTGAGTCTGACTGTAAACCTATCACTGCCAAGACCAACACCAAACCATGTCCTTAAGTGCCGCATTTAAACACCTTTTACATACCTACAGGGATAGCAACTCAGATGCTTCCCTAGGTGGCCTGTTCCAGTGCTTGACAACTCTTTCAGTGAATTAATATTTTTTAATATCTAGTTTAAACCTCCCTTGGTAGAACTTGAGACCATTTAGATTCATTCTATTACTAGTTACTTGGGATAAGAGATCAACATCCACCTCATTACAATCTCCTTTCAAGTAGTTGTAGAGTGGTAAGATCTCCTTTCAGTCTTCTCCAGATCAAATAATCCCAGCTGCCTTAGCTGCTTTTTATAACACTTGTTCTCTAGACTTTTAACCATCTTTGTTGCCCTTCTCTGGACATGCTCAGGCATGTCAATGTCTTTCTTGTACTGAGGGGCCGAAAACTGAACACAGTATTTCAGCGAATCACAGTATCACTAGGTTGGAAAATCATAGAATCATAGAATCATCAGGTTGGAAGAGACCCACTGGATCACTGAGTCCAAACATTCCCACCAATCTCTAAACCATGCCCCTCAGTACCTCATCCACCCACACCTAAAACACCTCCAGGGAAGGGGAGTCAACCACCTCCCTGGGCAGCCTGTTCCATTGCCTAATGACCCTTTCAGTGAAGAATTTTTTCCTTATGTCGAGCCTGAACCTCCCCTGCTGGAGCTTGAGGCCATTCCCTCTCTTCCAGTCCCCTGTCACTTGGCAGAAGAGCCCAGCTCCCTCCTCTCCACAACCTCCCTTCAGGTAGTTGTAGAGAGCAATAAGGTCTCCCCTCAGCCTCCTCTTCTCCAGGCTAAACAACCCCAGCTCTCTCAGTCACTCTTCATAAGATTTGTTCTCCAGCCCCCACACGATCCATTCGTATCAATCCAACCATTCCTATCAATCACTAAACCATGCCCCTCAGCACCTTATCCACCCATCTTTTAAACACCTCCAGGGACGGTGACTCAACTACCTCCCTGAGCAGCCTGTTCCAGCCACCAGTGACCCTTTCCATGATTTTTTTTTTTTTCTGATGTCAAGCCTGAACCTCCCCTGGCAGAGCTTGAGGCCATTCCCTCTTGTCCTGTCCCCTGTCACTTGGGAAGTGTGAGGTGAGTTCTCACCTGAGTACAGGGGCCTGAAAACTTCTCTACTTCTGTTGGCCGCATCATTTCTAATACACATAAGGATGTAACTGGCCTTCTTGGCCACCTAGGGATGTTACAGGTTCACATTCAGCTGGTTGTCAGCCAGCACGCTGGGTCCTACTTTTCCAGGCAGCTTTCCAGAAGCACTTTCCCAAGCCTGTAGCATTGCATGGGGTTGTTGTGAGCAAAGTGGCTAGCCTCACACAGAATCTTTTTGGACACCACATAGCTGGCTTTATCCCATTGATCCTGCCTGTCCATATCCCTCTGCAGAGCCTTCTTGACCTCAACCAGATCAACATTCCCACACATCTTGGTGACGTCTGCGAACTTACTGAGGGTGCACTCAATTCCCTTGTCCAGATCATTGATAAAGGTATTAAACAGAACTGTCCTCAACACTGAGTCCTGAGGAAGAGCTTTTGTGACAGGCCATCCACTGGATTTAACTCCATTCACCATAACTGTATAATTTTCCTTAAAATCAACTCTAGGTTTGTCTATTGTATGATAATATCCATTTTCATTTTGAAAAATAAGCTGATCATCTATGATTGTACAGAAAAGTAATAATAAAAGAAAATAATCTACAACTAGAGTTCATTAAACTCTGATACAAACCAAAATTAACAAATTAATAATGTAAAGAGTTTTAATGCATTTTTTACTTTTATATAAATACAGAAAAGCCTTGGGGTCACAAGGTAATTTCTACTTTGACAGTGGGTTTTTTTTTGGTCAGTGTTTGACTCAACATGTTAGGAAAGATTCATGCGACTTTACTGTTTTCTCTTAAGTGCAGTGCCTGCATTAGAAAACTACTTACCTTATGCTTTCGCTGTACTGCATGGGAAAATGTAGACCACACCAGAAATCTTAGATGGAATTTCCCTCTCTAGGGGATGTATGAATAATGCAAGGTCATTAGATGTGATTTAAGAATGTCCATTTGGTACCTAAATGTGAATCTATTCCTAGAGGAGTCCACATTTCACAGTGTCACTGCTTCAGAGCAGCTAATTTAGAAAATAATACTGATATCTACGACCTCCATAGCTAAGCACCAACCTAGTATTGTGGTAACTGGAACACTGTTACTCAATATGAGAATCAAGCTCTTAAATTCAATCTGAAGTGGCCGAATGCCATTGAGAAATTTAGTATTTTTAAAGGAAGATGTATTAATAAACTTCTTTAAAACAATGCTTACTAACTAGAGGGCCATGGAACACAGATGTAGGTTCTTCTCCTTTTCTGAAGCCTTTTAACAAACCTTCCACAGGCCAAAGGAAATAAGCCGAACACATGGACCTCATTGGGTTGTTATATCACTTTGCATGCTATTGATTATTACCGCAGTGCTCTGAGCCTTTAGAGAGCATGCAAAAGTAAATCAGAATACAAACAAGTTTGGGGAGCTCTGGGGTTCCATAACACTTGAAGAAACTTTTAAACGGTGAAAAAAAAGTGTTCACAAATGTAATTTGAGAATATATTCAGCCTGTAATGGGATACAGAAATTTGGCCATGCATTGCTTATCCTGGTCCGTCTCTTCTCCTTAGAGAAGAAACTGAAATAATGCAGGAAAAAAACCCCCAGAATTTAGTACACAGATCAAAAAGGGAAAGGAAAAAGGAATTACATTAAAAAATAATACCAAATATTATAGATTTGTTAGCAGCATCTCTATGATGAATTTTATGTTTATTAGTTTACTCTATGTCATGGAATCTCCAGTGGTAATTGCAGCATTGTTGTGGTCAATGATACACATATTCCACAGGTCATTGTCTCTTCCCAGAAAGTCCACAGTGTAAGTAGACAGGAAGGACATATTGCACTGTCCATTTTCTAGATGAGTAACCAAGGGGTGGAGAGATGAGTTGAAGCCAGTACTAGACCCCAGAACTTCTACAGTACATTCAGATCCTTAGTAGGCTCTGAAGTTTAATATTATTCTATATTCTTTCAAGATACAAGGCATAAAATACTTCAACTACTGTTCTAATGCTTTCAGAAACTATTCACTACTCTTACAGCACTTGATTGCAATTAGGGGTTACTTACAGCTCCAGAGTTGAAAAGATTCTACCTGCCTTTGAAGACATACCGACTGCTAAAATCAGTCTGTATTTGGATTTTTTAAATAAAACTTACAATTTGAAAGACAGGCAGACAGATGATCGAGTTAACTTTCAGACAAACAGGTGGATGTAGGTTATTCACAGTCAGATGTTATCTCCTGGTTCTGTCCTGGTGTTCTTTTCTTTACCCCTTTTCTTTTGTCCTTGAAAGAGGATCTTCCTTCAAGGATGTGACACAGAGAAAAGTCATGTATATTTGAAAATATAGTTAGTAAATTTGACTGTAATAGAAAACCAGAACAATATCTTCCACCTATTCCTCAAAATACTTTTTCAAAAAAATTCAGATGAAGACTGAACAGCCAAGTCAGAACTTGACAGTTCATGAGCTTTCTTTTATGTTCATTCCTTGCTTTACATACTCCTCCGCATATATTAGTCCAATTTTCAATGTCTGGCGAGATTACTAGGGGCTAGGTCTCCAGGCAACACTCTAGGAGACTTTAGATTTGATACAAATTTTATGTCATATTTTTTCATTCTCATTTTGATATCTTAAACCTTGTAGGTCATCTCAGAAGATGTCAGTGTTCAGGCAACATAATCTTGCCTTTAATGCAATTCAAAGTTAATACTTTCTCATCACGCAATTGAAAAAGTGGAAAAAAAAAATGTAATTTTATCAATAATGCTAGCAAAAAAAATACTTACCTATATCCCAAGTAGAGCATTTGGCCCAACATTGGTAAGTCATAACCCTACAAGCAAGTCATTAATTACATATCTTTTTTTCACCTACAAAAAGGAAGATAAGATGGTTTTCACATCAAAGGACACAGAGTGGTAAAGAATGATGTGGTATAACTTCTGCCATACTGATCTCAGTACACTTGATGTTCGTGATTAACAGATTGGTTTGTACTTCAGCTTTGACAGTCATCATTATCAGATGGGTCTCAACAACGAGGCTGAGAGATGTTCAGAACCAAATATCTTGAGGACTTAAGTCAAAGAGACACATAGCCGTGTAGTACTCCTTGAACAGATATTTAGTCTAAATTGGCCAGAAATAGTGAAAGGAGATATCTACTTTTTCTCCTAAAGTTGAATCAAAGTGCTCTTAACAGGTTTACGGTTAAAGGAAAAAAAAGAAGGGTACATATTACTAGGAGCAAATTTTCACATTTGCACAGACTGAAGGTTCAGTTCTTTCTGAAAATCAGGCTGTAGATAAAGACCCCTGAAAATCTTGTCTCTAATACTTGTCTAAAGAAGTTGTTGTTAATACTAGACATATAACCCACTCTCCCTAGTCTTGCTTCTTGTTTATTTAGGTAAGACCTTGAGATGGATTGAATACCTAAGCTTAGTCTTGGTCTCAGGTTAACCTCATATCCTAGGAACAAGAAAACAGTGAACTACATTTATTTATTTATATATATGGAACCTGAAGTGTTGTTAATCAATGACATATCAATTGAATTTTAATAGCATATCAACTTGCAATAAATTCACATGATTCTTCAAATCTCATAGCGAAGAGCACAAAGATAACTGGCCTTTCCTTCCACAGGCCTTCGCTGAATTGAATTATGAAATTCTGTTGATGTTCCATATAGAAATTTGCTTTACTTTGTGCTACATATTTTCTCATTATATTTTCCTATGATTTATTTATAACAGTCCTATGCATATAAAATACATGCTCTGAAGTTCACATTGCAATGACCTAACTGACATTCCTGGAAAAGTTCACAGTTATGGTTCACAAGTGATTGACTCTTAACAAAGCCCTTTTCTCCTCTGAAGTTAGTCTTTGGCATCCTGTGTTTTCTTACAGAAGCTCTGACTACGTAAATCTTAACCTTGTGATTTTTTAGGACTGTCTGCCAACAAGAAGTGCATAAATGGCTCTACAAGTGTTTTAAAAGCCGGAATGCTGAAACATATCCTAGCCAGTTTACCTCTGCTATTTATGAATATATAGCAAGTATTTGTGTGTGTGTATGTTCGTTTCTTCAAACTGCATTTTGTATGATAAATGCAACATTTGCCCAAGAAACTTAAAATATTCTGCCTTGCCCCTGCTCTAATTAAACAAGAGAAATGACAGCCCATCACAGACAGGGTATTATTTACTAGCATGCTGAACACTTGCAAGCATTTTATCTGTGAGTCAGAACTCAGCATGTAAGTGCAGACAGAACAGATGACTGTCTGGGCAGCACACTGCTGGGGGTATCAAACACTCATGAAATGTCTCCTCAGGCTGTACCTACAACTCCATAAAGCTTAGAAGCATTTGTGAAAGAATTTGGATGTGTGTAGGGTCCTAGATTAAAAAAAGGGGCAAAGCGTTTAAGAAAATATGCAAACAACAAATCTTTGCTCTAGTGCCCTTAGATTTTCATTCCACCTCAGTTCTGTCACTCTGCTCCCCAGTTCTGTGACCAAGACCCTGATTCTCATGGGAGGGAAGTCCAGCTTTTCCGCTGTAATGCTTTCTGACTGAGTGAATGTCATAATAAGTGGAGGATGTCTACAGCAGACTCTTGAAGGATATATTGCCTCTGACTACATTGGTATATTTTTGTCAGTTTTTATCATTTTTACTTCTCAATTCATGAAATAGGTAAAGCAGATATTACTTGCCCATGTCGTGCAAAGTTTCAAGGGAAGGAGAGGTGGGAGAAATACATCTGCCAGTACTGGCAGTGGCCGCTGCAGCTACCACACACGTCAGCTGTAGTATGTAGGGGTACATCTCATCAGCCAACAGCAAATTTATGAATAGGGCTGCAAGATAACCTGAATCATTGCCAGTCAAAAGCAGAAATAGTCAGGTGTACATGCTAAGGTTCCTTTAAGAACTTCTATGGACCTATTCCAGCTGCATCCTATGACGTGATGCTGGGATACCAAGGCACTTCCACCTCTCAATTCTAACCAAGCATAGACTTCCTTTACTTTTGGGCCTCTGAGGTACATATGTATGTCTTCCAGCTGATGACCATATTAGGATTCTGGTGTGCACCCTGTTGTATCATCAAATGGTAGCGCCACAGGACAATTAGGGAAGGAGGATACGATGTAGTCCAACATCTTGCTCAAGCCAGGGTCAGCTGTGAGGTCAAGTCAGACTATTCAGAGCTTTATTAGGAAAACTGATGGTTTTAATGGAAATGTTAATTCCAATAAAGATCTGTCATTTGCATTTTGATGTCTCAGACTTCATAGGACATCTCAGAAGATGGCAGTGTTCAGGCAATATAATCTTGCCTTTATTATAACTCAAAGTTAACACTTTGCCAACATACAATTGCAGAAGTGGAAATAACAATTTAATTTTATCAATAATCCTAGCAAAAATTGATTTTTCTATATCCCTGGTAGTGCATTTGGCCCTGCATGGGGCTGACGAATAGCTTATGAACTTAAGTTCATATCCAACTGATATAAGCTTCAAATTCAAGCTTCCAAGGCAATTCCTCTGTCTGTGCCAGCTGCTTGATCTGTAGCTGTCATGGTTGCAAAACTTTGTTAGCTTTTTTGAATGCTTCTCCTTTTTATCCCCGTACACACACTGTAACAGAGGTCTTCCAAGTAATTTTTCTTATCTGATTTTCATGTAATATCACTGGAAGGAGGAAAGAGCTGTGATAATCCCACTCCATGATATGATATATAGACTATCATCTTGAATATTACCTCTAATTAAAGAAAGGAAAGTAATAAGTGGAAGAGTCCTACTATTTGAATTTTGCTTGACTGTTTTTTTGTATGGTTTTGTTAAGACTTTAGTAATTTGAGGCCTGGATGGAATTTCTTTATCAAAAGGGCATGGATCAACATTAGTATGAGGCAGACATTAGTTCCTCTTGTTTTACATAGGGGACGTGGAGGTGCAGAAACAAGGTACACTTAAGAACTAGATGAATTAATGCTCTTTGGTAGGTTGTTAAGAGTGTTTGCTTCCCAATGGCATCCACAGCTCCTGGAGCACAATGCTAGGATGAGCTGAAGTCTATAGAACGGGATTTGGAACATTCACAAAAAGGAAGATGCTTGTAAGAAGTGTAAGTTGAGGGACAAAGTTAAAGCTTTGCTGTCTTTTGTTGGAACAGTTACTGAGAAAATTGAATACAATTTTTACATTTTTCTATCATCTCAGATCTTAATTATATGTAAGAGTAAATGAAAATTTTCAGTTTATATATTATGCTTAGCAATGAATTGATTGATTGATTGATTGTATTTGGTGGGGAAAAAAACCCAAACAAACGACAAATGCCTCCAAAATTTTTATGTATTTTCCAGTTTTGCTTCATTTCTTTATCCATACTTAAATAATAAATTAGATAAACTCTCAATATTTAGTTCCATCTAATACTACAAGCATATCTTATCTACAGTGCCTTGCTATCTCAAACATTACAAAAGTTAAAGCTAATAGATAAACTAAACTATCCTGTAATGGATAAATAGACTAGTTAATTCTTAACATAATTCAGTTGACTTTGGTACAAGTTGCATGAGGTGAACTTGGATGGGTGTTTATAATGCAAACATTGTCTTGAAAAATTAAGTTTATAATGCAAACACTCGGGAGGTTGATTTGATACATTCCCTTTCATAATACTTTATTAGGTTTTATTTCAAAAGTGAATTTACTATGGTGTCATCTTTGCAATCTAGAACTGTTTCAAGGTTCAATAATTTTGTTTCATTGTGTAGTGATGCAGTCACAAGAAGATAAATAAATGCTAATAAGGGTAGAAATGAAGAGCCACATATGTGATATAAGAGATCAAACAAAGTGCCTAGGGCGTGAGCAAAAAAAAGAAAGACAGAAAAAAATATAATAAAAAGGAAAATAGGAAAGGTTAAAAAGATATATAAAGCTATTTTTCTGTCTCATTCACACCAACAGAAGATTTTCTCTTGTATTATAACTTGAAAGGCCTTCATGCATCAATGTTTTGTTTGTTTGTTTGTTTGTTTTTAAAAAAATGCTCAATTACTTTCCCCATTTCTTTTGGGACATCTGTACTTACTTCATTAGAGCTTGCAGCTGAGACGTATTTTCTTGACACATGGCCAGGCCTTTTTTCACTTGTTTGTTTTTCTTTCGTTCATTCCCAAATCTTGCATTTGTTCAAAGTTAAACTGGCAATAGAATGGAATTCATCTCACTGAATTTCACTGTTTTAACTTCAGGATTCTCTGTCCACTTGATGTCTATGAAAATGTTAAAGTAGTTTCAGTGTTTGATTTCTCTTTTCCTGAAATAAGCATCAGACTGTGCAGATTGTGCAGTGCTTCCACAACCCTTTCCATAGTATGGCATTTGCTTCTTCAGTGTTTAGTGTCATTTGAGGTCCTAAGATCCTAGCTCATTTCCAGATGAAATTCTAGAGAGGCATGACTCTCTCACAAGTCCTGCATCACACTGACCAATTGTGCATTAATATCTCATGTAACTTAACACATCTAGAACAGCATTAGAAAGTTTCTCTAACCAAACAGTTATGATGGTTAAAAGCATTTGCATATTGTTCAGAAATGATGATTATTAATTTTTCCTTGCTATGTTATTTTTGTGTTATTTTTTGCAGGCAACCAGTCACAAAACCCAAGAATATAATGTTGTGGCTCAGATCTTAGAAATGCTGAATATCTTTGCGCAGACAACAAGAGGAGTGAGGTTTGAGTGCTTAAAGAGGCATTTACAGTCCATTAAGACTTTCTATGTTATCTTGCCTGAAGCTTCAAGAGGAGATCCACTGAACAGGTGCCAGAAGGATATGGCTGTCTCAAATACACTGCAGCAACTAAAAATGACCTATACACCCATGGTTAGGGACTTGACTTAATCTCTACATCTCTCCACTATTCCAAACCCACCGCATTTATGGGATCCCAAGCACCTAAGGTTGTAAGGGCTGAAATTGAACCAAGGTTAGAACAAGAGCTCAGATCTGGAATAAATAGCTGGAGGGAGAGAGTGGACAGTGGGAATCTGCCTTTGTCGCAGAATTGTATGACACAATAATAAATACAAAAAAGGATTTCAAAATTCATGGCTATGTAATGATGTTGTGTGCCCATCTAGCCTACATCCACTGAAACTGGAAAACGTGACAAATGTGTTGCAAGGAAGAGATATCTCTAACTTCTTATCTATTTTCTAAGAAACAGTAACTATCCCAGATTAATGCCTTCCCTCAAAAATGTTTAAACCAACAGAAAAAGTATTTTAAACAGACATTGATTTGTCAGATTTGAAAGTTTTTGCAACATCAACAGATACTTTTGTCCCCCTTTCTATCCTTCTTTGCCACATCTTGCTGTCAGCCACCTCTTTACTTTGGTGGCACAAGAGCGATCCAGACTCGACAGATAGTTAAGAATTAGAATATGTCTAAAAGGATGTTGTTGCTAGTAACAAGTACAATTCCTGAAACATCACAAAGAAAAATTGGCATTAGTCAATACATAAGTTTTGGCAACCACAGAAGTCTGAGTTCATCTCATCCCTCTCATATCTCTCTCTCCAGGCCTTGCTCCTGAAATCAATAGAGAGCTTGAGCTCTCCTCAGACGTTGTGGACTAGAAGATTTCCAATTTTTCATTATTATATATTTTTTACTGATGCAGTAATTTATCCTAAAAACTGGTGCAAATGGAAGACATATGTAGTAGCCGGCAAGAAGGAAATATGGCCAATACATTTAAGGACTGAAAAAAGTCAAATCGACACAGTTACACTTGCTCTGGTAGGAAGTAATAAAATCCCAATGCACTACTCCTGTAGCAAAAACATAGCGAGGCAAAAAATTTTCATCAGATAAGTTACTACCAAATATATCAGAAGTAGCAAAAAGACACTGGATGGGATATTAACCAACATCCTCATTACACCGTTAAGCTGTCCTTCTTAAATGAAACTAGTTTCTGTTTATAGATTGCTGCATTCCATTTCCAACTTCTAATCAGCAGCATTAGAAATTACATTTACAACACAGTGTTTTCAAGAAGAATTTATTATTGCTCTTCCCCTGGAGAAGGTAGCTCTGTCTATGTGGGTTTTTGTATGTGTGTGTGTACACACACACATGGATGTGTATGTATTTGCATATTACCCAGAGAGAAAGTGTTTTCTCAATATTTCTGAACACTTTCAACATTTTCACACATATGGGACACACAAACATCATAGAAAATTTCATAAAACAAGTCTATGAAAAGGGATAGCACACAGAAAGAAATATGATATGGTAGATAGTCCTTATTCAATACGGAGTGAATTTAGGTCTAACTACCAGATGGTAGAGCTGAACACAGAAAATCCATATGTGTGGTGGCAGCTAGGGACAGCCTTTGACATACTTGCTTTTCCAGCCAAATGCCTCAGCAGATGCAGAGTTTTACACTTTAACATTACAATATGGCACTAAAACCCGGGAGGAGAGTTATATACAGGAATAAAAGGCAATTTAAAGGGACGCTGTTGAATTTTGCCCTCTTCCGATTACATGTGGAGGGGTGAAGAAGTGAAATAAAGTGATTTTCTTTTTCATTTCACTCAAGTGCTAAGTCATTCCTAATTTTTTTTCCTCATGGTAAAACAAGGACAGTAATGAAAGAAACAGAGACTC
Source organism: Clamator glandarius (assembly GCA_033459285.1). Taxonomy (NCBI): domain Eukaryota; kingdom Metazoa; phylum Chordata; class Aves; order Cuculiformes; family Cuculidae; genus Clamator; species Clamator glandarius. The sequence goes on along the minus strand of JAUNZM010000482.1, from coordinate 124,246 downwards.
ATGGTGCAATATGACAATCATTTAGACTGGAAAAGACCTTAACATCATGAAACTCAACCATAAAATATCCAAGTCCCCTCTCATTTAAATGTTATAGACACTTATGGTCTAACACATAGTAAAGGTTATGAAGTAATCTGAAGCTGATTATTATTATTATTATTATTATTATTATTATTATTATTATTATTATTATTATTATTATTATTATTATTATTTTATTTTTGTCCTATAGAAAGAAAATTACCTTGTGTACTTAGTTCAGAAATCCAAAGGTCCTACTAACATGTATGAAATTATATAGCTTCATGGAATAGATCACTGTTAAATCCTAAAAGGAGGGGTTTATAGATAGCAAGGTCCACTTCCAAGCTCAGACACAGGTTTCCTTTTTGTCTCTGGAAAAGTATTTAGATTGAATTACTAAAATTGTTTAAAGTCATAGAAAAATTTCTAGGTCTTTTAATAGGACTAGGATTTCACCCCAATCTCTCTGTGTTTCTGTTCCTTCCTCCCAGATTTTCTTTCCTTGTCTATTGAGATCATGAGCTTTTAAGGACAGACACTGTCTTCATCTATGTATATCTACTGAAGCTACTGTACTAGGGCTGAAATCATGGTTGGTTGTTTTAGGAACTATCTAAGCCATAATGATGTAACACTTAATAATTACATTTCTGCAGATACAACTGGCACTTTTAAGCACGTTTTCAGATGTGATCATCCTGACAAACGTTTTGCTATCCCTCTGAGAGATCATTGGTAAAACTAGTTCATTTTTTTTATTTTCTAATTTGTGCCAGTCTATTTCCTGACTTAAAAAGTTTGTGTAAAATTAGAAAAAAATAAATCTATGAATTTAAGCTTTTGAATTGCTGTTCTAAGAGAATAGGTTTTATTTTATTCTTCAGCACGGTAAGCACATGCTGGTCAAAAGCATTCTGTACATGCTGGATTGTTATTGGTTGATGAAATAAAAGACAAATAAATCTACTGGGCTTTCTTGAGAAAAAAGCTGAGAAGCTGGAAGCCATTATTTTAGTATTGGACACGGGTCAAATACAAAGGAACAGTGTGTAATGTGAATGCTTATTTCTCAATGCACCTTCACATAACACAAAGAAGCACTACAAAATTTAAAAAATATTACAAAAGATTTGTATCTCTGAAATTCTCCTCTTTACTAGATGGTGTTTTCAAACGTGAATTTACCTTGGCTTTATTGAGAGGCAATTCTTAAGATGAATTTTGATTCACTGTATACATCCTTTGTACTTGTAGATTATATAGGCATTGGTTTTAGGGTGCAAAAAAGTTTTAATAGGAAGAAATAGCAAGCAGGAATGTATCTGGATTTTGTAAGGATTTGAGTATTTACTGAGAAGCTGAGAAAAAAGAAAAACTTACACACTGAAATATTTACATACAGCCAAAGGAAATGATTAACTGAGTGTTTTCCCCACTATTCTCAGTCTGGACACAAAGGATAAATCACATTTCAAGTGCAGAGAAAAAAAAATAGTGGTTATTTCTCTACATTGATCACAAAGAGGAGTCAAAATATCTAGTTTAGCCAGATGTCTAAACTCTAGATGATGAAACTTAACCTAAGGGTCCTTTGGATCAAGTTGTAAGATATTGCATTCTAGTGCCATAACATACCTTCAATTTTTAAACACAGTTTTCCATTGATTTTGAAGAGGAGCTCCCAAAGAAATCAATGTCATTCTATTGCCCTTGTGCATACACATGCTCTTAACAAAGTGAGACTTATAAATCTGAAGACTGATAGAGAATGCTCACCGTACTAACAAAGCTTCTTATCAGGACCATCCTTAAAACAAGCCCATCCTCCACTTGAGAGAGATGTGCTGGCTGACTAAAAGACTTTATCTACTCTCAGTCTTATTATTTTAGGAAATTAGTTCCTTTATTAGCTTTTGGATTAAATAAATAAAGGGGATACAATTTCATTTTCAATATTGTCATAAGCCTTTCTACCAAAATGAAAAGGAAACAGTTTCTGATTTAAATATATCTAATATCCTGTAGCATCCCCCTCTGTGCCATTTACCTGTGGAAATTTTGAAATGCAATCCATACTGTTACCCTAGCATGATGCTAACTCATGGAAGTAGTTATATGAGAGTTTAGCTTTAAAGACTATGGGGTTTGTGATCTCTTGGATTAGAAGTGTTATAAAATCTAAACTTTTTTTGTTCTTTTCTTGATGCACATTTAGCAGATATGAGATAATAAGAATGTACTGAAATCTAGGGAAAAATATAGGAGTCAGATATACCACTAAAGATATGCACCATTTTTTGAAAAACAAATTATAGAATCATAGAATCATAGAATAACCAGATTGGAAGAGACTCACCGGATCATCAAGTCCAACCATTCCTATCAAACACTAAACCATGCCTCTTAGCAACTCATCCACCCTCACCTTAAACACCTCCAGGGAAGGTGAATCAACCACCTCCCTGGGCAGCCTGTTCCAGTGCCCAATGAACCTTTCTGTGAAAATTTTTTCATAATGACCAGCCTAAATATCCCCTGGTGGAGCATGTGGCCATTCCCTCTCGTCCTGTCCCCTGTCACTTGGGAGAAGAGACCAGCACCCTCCTCTGTACAACCTCCCTTCAGGTAGTTAGAGAGCAATGAGGTCTCCCCTCAGCCTCCTCTTCTCCAGGCTAAACACCCCAGCTCTCTCAGCCGCTCCTCATAAGGCCTGTTCTCCAGCCCTTCACCAGCTTCATTGGTTTTCTCTGGACTCTCTCCAGAGCCTCAACATCCCTCTTGTGGTGAGGGGCCCAGAACTGAACACAGGATTCGAGGTGCGGTCTCACCAGTGTCGCTGTCCTCCTGGCAGCATTCTAGAAAGACTTCTCCTAGTCTGTAGCTGCACAGGGTTGTTGTGCCCCAAGTGCAGGACCCGGCATTTGTCCGTGTTAAACCTCATGCCATTGGACTCTGCCCAGCAGTCCAGCCTGTTCAGATCCCTTTGGAGCCTCCCTACCCTCCAGCAGATCCACACTTCCACTCAGCTTAGTGTTGTCTGCGAGCTTGCTAAGGGAGCACTTGATGCCTTCATCCAGGTCATTGATAAAGACATTGAACAGGGCTGGACCCAGCACTGAGCCCTGGGGAACCCCACTTGTCACTGGCCTCCAGCTGGATTTAACTCCATTTCCCATCACTCTCTGGGCCCGGCCATCCAACCAGTTTTCCACCCAGGAGAGTGTGCGCCTGTCCAGGCCAGAGGTGACAGTTTCCGTAGCAGAATGCTGTGAGAAACTGTGTCAAAAGCTTTACTAAAATCTAAGAAGATCCATCCACAGCCTTTCCCTCATCCAGCAGCCGAGTCACTTTTTCATAGAAGGCGATCAGGTTAGTTTGGCAAGACCTGCCTTTTGTGAACCCGTGTTGACTGGGCCTGATCACCCAGTTCTCTTGCACGTGCTTCATGATCGCACTCAAGATCACCTGTTCCATGACTTTGCCTGGCACTGAGGTCAGACTGACAGGCCTGTAGTTCCCTGGATCCTCCCTGCGACCCTTCTTGTAGATGGGCACGACATCAGCCTCCAGTCCAGTGGAACTTCCTCAGTCTTCCAGGACTGTTGGAAGATGATGGAAAGGGGTTTGGCCAGCACATCCTTCCATACCCTTGGGTGAATCCCATCCGGCCCCATGGACTTGTGGGTGTCTAGTCGGGCTAGCAGGGCTCTGACCACCTCCTCTTAGACCATGGGAGCCTCATTTTTCTCCTCTAGCTCCTGGGTTTATACACAGAGGGGACAACTTTTTTACAATTAAATACTGAGGCAAAGAAGGCATTAAGTACCTCAGCCATTTCCTCATACCTTGTCACTGTTGTTCCTTCTGCATCCAATAGGGACAGTATGGTCTCCCTAGTCCTCCTTTTATTATTTATAGAAAGATTTTTTGTTATCTTTCTCAGACTCTGCCAAACTAATTTCTAGTTAAGCCTTAGCCCTTCTGATTTTTTCTCTACACAATCTCACTTCCCTCCTGTAATCCACCCAAGAGGCCTGTCCCCTCTTCCAGAGCCCATAAACATTCCTCTTCTTCTTGATATCTTCAAGATCTCACTGTTCAACCAAGCTGGTTTTTCCCTCTGCTGGCTTTCTTTTCAGAACATGGAGATGGCTTTCTCCTGAGCTGCTAGGATCTCCTTTTGGAAGAGCTGCCAGCCCTCATGGGCTCTCTTGCCTTTAAGCACTGTCTCCCATGAGACTTTGCCAACCAGCCTTCTGAAGAGTTCATGGTCTGCCCTCTGGAAATTTAATGCTACTGCCCTGCTAACCATCCTCTTCACTTCACCTAGAACAGAAAACCCTATCACCTCATGATCGCTTAGTCCTAGGCTTCCTTCTACTGCCACATCCCCCCCAAGGCCTTCTCTGTTCACAAACAGCAGGTCCAGGAGGGCACCGTCCCTTGTTGGTTCGTTCACCAGCTGTGCAAGGACGTTGTCTTCCACACACTCCAGGAACCTCCTAGACTGCTTCCTTTCTGCTCTACTGTACTTCCAGCAGATATCAGGAAGATTGAAGTCTCCCACAAGAACAAGAGGTATCTATCTAGAGATTAACCCCAGCTGTTTATAGAAGAGCTCGTCAGCTGCTTCTCCTTGGCTGGGTGGTCTGTAACAGACTCCCATCACAAAATCTACCTCCTTATAGGCTCCTCTGATTTTAACGCACAGGCACTCAATCTCCTCATCGCCACAATCCATCTCAACAGTGTCCAAGTCCTCCCTTACAAAGAGGGCTACCCCGCCTCCTCTCCTTCCCTTCCCATCCCTCCTGAAGAGTTTGTACCCCACCATATCTACACTCCAGTTATATGAGTCATCCCACCATGTTTCCGTGATGGCAACGACATCATAGGCTCCTTGCCCTATGACACCTTCCAGCTGTTCCTCCTTATTACCCATGCTGCGTGTATTGGTGTAAATGCACTTCAGCTGAGCTGCTGAGCCTTCAGCCCTCTTAGAGGGAACAGAGTTCATTCCCAATTGCCTGGTAACTCGAGTAGCTAGCACCAGAACACTCGTACCTCCCTCACTTTCTAAAACTATTTCTCAGGAAATTTAGTTGTGTTCAGTTTTGTACTAAGGTTCTGGAAGAAACTTAAAGTTAAAAATAGAGAGATATTTGCATGGGTTTTAATAGATTACTTGCAGATTTTAAAGGGAGAAAGCAAAGGAATGAAATGTTGCCATGATGTCTAAGAAAGATCACAGCAGACTTATCTTGTGGAAAACTATTTTGTTGTTACTGTGAGGTCAGTTTAATAATAAGAAAGGAAGAAAAAAGAGTTTCACAGAAATTGTTTAAGTCTAAGTGAAACAACATTGTAGAGTTATTGCATCATGAAAACAAAATTACTTTGATTTCAAGTCATTTAAAGGAGATACAGAATTTGTCCTGTTAAACTCAAAAGAGCTAAGTAGGCTGCAAGTCACAGAAGAAATGCAGTCTATAAATTTATTTCCCAATAAAGTAAAGCTGGTATATAAAACAGTTCATTTGTAATACTGTATGAAATACTGTAGCTTTTCACTGTGTTCTGTGAGTTATATAGAATTGCTGGCCAAACAAATTGGTTTCTTGTGTTAAGGTTCCTCTGTACAATTTACCTATTGAGATAAACTCAGAAGTTAAAATACACTTTTCTTCCTTCTTTATCTAATGACAAAATTTAATAAAGTGGACACAAAACCGACTGGATATGCATTTTTCTTCAGGTTCAATGAGGCAAACCAATGAAGGACCTAGTCTGATCTTGACTAAATTCCTCAGGAAGACAGGATATATTTTTTAACTAATTGGTGTTTGTCCAGAAAAGTACCCCTTTTTTTGTTCTACCAAGCAAATTATTCACATTTATGGACTGAAATAAAAAGTGAAATAAAAGACTCCTGCAGGCAGATCATTTTCCTTCAATCTGTTGCAAGGAACCACATTTCTCCTTGAAAATGTCTACGCTAGTTCTCCGATTCCTCTATCAGTAAGTCATTAATCCAAGGTGATAACAGCAAAGCTATGAGTTTAATGGAAATCTCTTTTGTATTAGAGGATCAGTTTTGTTGAGAGTGTCAGAATGTAATCCAAACAATAATACATGCTCCTTTACCTTCACTATTTATGATTACTTCATCAATATCACTGCAGCAAAATTTTCACAAAGATTTTCTTCTAGATTATTTTAAACCAAGGACCTATAGGCTTCATAAGACCAAAGATTTGTGTTAAGGGCATACACAATTCCAGATACAAAGCAAAGCTCCAGGAACAAAACACCCAACAATAAAACCTACTTTCTTTATTTAAGAACTATTTGAATTTTTGCTATAGTGATGTAGATGCACATTCCTGGCATTACTATGTTATTCACTGGTAAATATTGACTTATAATAGGAATAAAACCAGAAAGAAAAGGGAGGGAAATAGAATAGCAGGAAATAAAAAGTCTAAGAACTAAGATATATTAATTATTCCTAGATATTTTGATTATTAATTGTCTGGGGACTGATTCTGTAGACTCTTTTATATGTAAATATTGCTTTGCAAGACTCCATTTGACCATTACTTTGTTACTTTCTGTCCTTGAGTCCTCTTTAAAGGAGGGACAGATTAAGAAAAAGAAACCAAGAAGGACTTCGTAGGGTCATCTAAGTGTGTAGATACACTCCATGAATAGCCAAGTGCAAGGACAAATCGCCTGATTGATCTCACAAATATTACCTATCGATCTTATATAATCATTTGTATTCTGCCCAGCCCTGCATTGCGTATCTTCCTGGCCACATTCTGACAGCTGTACATCTCTCGCTTGATTACAAATACTCAGAAGCGATAAAAGGGATTTTTGATAAGGTAATAACTGACCTATATCTAGACCTTGAATCACTTCCCCTGACAATGGACTACAAGGATAGTAAGATACTCTGAGATATTATGATTTTCCAAAATTACTTCATTAAACTGTCTAGGATTTCTGGCCTAAAATGTTTTTAACCAGCTGATAAGTGACTTCTGGATGGTCAGAGAAGATTGTCTTTTTATAATTTCTACTGGACATATACATTTACTACAATAAGTTTTAACTTAAGTGCAAATATGTCTCTTCTGGAGTTATGGAGATTGGATGAGAGTGATGGGATCATCAGGCTTATACCAGAAGTTAAAGGATTCCCTGCTTTCTTCGTGTATCAACTCCATGTAAAGACCCCAAAGGATGTTGGTGTCAATGAAAGTCCAAATTAGCAGTAAGTGAAATGGCAGGAATTCAGATCTCCTTACTTAGACTCTTCTCCTTGCTTAGGCTGTCGCTGAGCCTCAGCTTTGTTTGTTCAGCATGTCTTAAGAACAAAGCAAGAAAAAAAAAAAAAAAGAAATTTGGAAAATAAAATGTCAGACCGCAAGAAGAAAATTCAATTACTTGAGCCCTCAATCATGACTACAACTAAAAGAAAGCAGATCAATAGGGTTTGCAGTAATGTGGCCCATTAAGTGTTTCTCCTTCACGCTGTATATCTGTGAAGATTTTTGTTTCCTAGGGATATATGTAACGATTCATTGCATAATGTGGGGAACAAGCCAAAAAACAACAAGGTCAATAGGACTGATGTGAGGAACATTTCTTTGTATGACCACTTGATTTCTTAATAATTTTTTTTCACCTGCTAGAGAGAGTGTGGGTGTAAGCCATACACAGAAACTCTGGCATTAAGCCTATACTATATTTTCATAGCTCCTTTGATATTCTAGGCTGTCAAGGACAAAAAGACAGTCTGAAACCTTCTGTCATGTGGGCAACAGAGCTTCTCCTAAAGACTTTTGTGCCAATCCAAGCCAATCAGATAGAAGGAAAATGAATGAGGAGTGACATGCTACTGTTAAATTTGGAGAGGGTGTCTAGTCCTTGCTTCATCCTAGACCTCTTGGTGAAGGCCATTGCCTGAGGTCCTTGTTTGCAATATGTTATAGCTGCCTTTCTTGAGAAATGTGTATGAAAGGTATATATAAAAGGCACTGCTGATTGTAAGTAAATTGATTTTTTATGGACTACATTACTCAGAAATGGTCACCTGATCCCAAACTCATGAGCCTGTCTACGCACTCAGTTTAATTATATTTGAAGAAAAAAAAGGTGACTTTTCAGTTTTGATAGACCACATGTTTTCAGAATGCAAGCATATATATTCAGAAAGTAAACTAGTTTGTTTGTAGCTAATTAACTTAGCTGAGTATGCAACAAAACTTCCAATACAAATTAATATATCAGACAAGTCATAAGATGGGGGTCATATAAGCAGTCAGAGAAGCCCAGAATCATTGTGTGCTTTAGGAAAATATGCAGTTTTGACAAAAAATCTTTTAAAAAAATCACCTTAGCATTCTTGTAGGCTATTCTGATTGTTAATAATTTATCTTAATTAGTATGAAGTGATACTAATATTACTTTTATGTTTAATATTATGTGATCACTTTCAAGTTCTATTAATTACATCACTGGTTAAACCTTTTACTGTAGATTTGGGTTTTGTGGTTGCTGGGTTTTCTTCACAAATTTCTCTTCAAACTTCAATGAATGTTCATCAGTTGTGTTGCTTTAGATGACCACATTTTTTTTCTCATTTATGACTCTCACAACTATGAGTAAATCCCATGAGTATTTTTTTAATCAATTTTCCATGAAAAACATGCAATTCCTTGACCTCTCCTTGCTTCTCCAAGAGTGGTTGTAGGTGGAGTTAAAACCAGTTAGAAGTCAGTTACAAGCAGTGTTCCTCAGGGCTCAGGTTTGAGTCCAATTCTCTTTAATGTGTTTATCAATGATCTAGATGAAGGGACTGAGTGTACCCTTAGTAATTTTGTGGATGACACTAAGCTAGGTGGAAGTGCTGATCTACTTGAGTGTGGAGACCCCTACAGAGGGATTTGAACAGGCTAGATTGATGGGCTGAGACCAGTGGTATGATGTTCAAGACCAAAAACCAAGTCCTGCACTTGCGACAAAACAACCTCACGCTGCACTACCAGCCTGGGGAAGAGTGGCTTGAAAGCTGCCTGGCAGAGAAGGACCTGAAGGTGTTGGCTGACAGCTGACTGAACATGAGTCATGAGTGTGGCCAAGAGGAAGGGAGGTGGCATCCTGGTCTGTATCAGAAACTGTGTGATCAGCAGGAACAGGGAAGTGATTCTGCCCCTGTACTCAACATTGGTGAAGCTTCACCTCAAATACTGTGTTCAGTTTTGGACCCCTTGGTACAAGAAGAACATTGAGGTGTTGGCTTATGAACAGAGAAGGGCAGCAGAGCTGGTGAAGGGGCTGGAGAACAAGTCTTATGAGAGATGAGAGGTGTTTGGGGGAACTGGGTTTTTTTAGCCTAGAGGGAAGACCTCATCACTCTCCACAGCTCTTTGAAAAGAGGTTGTAACATGGTAGGTGTTTGTCCCTTCTCCCAAGTAACTTGCAATATAATGAGAGGAAATGGCCTCAAGTTGCATCAAGAGAGGTTGAGATTAGACATCAGGAAAATGTCCTTCACTGAAGGGTTTATCAGGCAGTGGCACAAGCTACACAGGTTGAGTCACCATTCCTAGAGGTCTTTAAAAGACAGGTAGATGAGGTAGTCAGGGACATGGTTTAGTAGTGAACTGGTACAGTTGAACTCGATATTGTCAAAGATCTTTTCCCAGTGTTATTTAGTCATTTTTTGATTGTTGGCACAAATGTATTTTAAAAATTAATAAATAAGTTGAAATCCACAACGGCCGGTTTTAGTCTTGCCATTATTATCTTTTACCATTAGAAATTAAACTCCCCATAGCCTTAAGCATACATTATGTAATCTATCTGATACATAATCTAATAACTGCCAAATGATGAGTATTTTGGGAATACAGAATCACAACAGCTTTAAGATTTCACTGGAGAATTGACCATGTGTGGCAGTTAATCATATTTAGTCTCTAGGTTCTACCTGTAATAAACCTCTTACTTATTGTTCTGAACCTGAACAAATTATAAAGACTTATATCTACTTTTTCTTCACAATTTTTCCATTATGTTTGTATTTGTTATTTTTATCCTCTGTTCATGGCCTGTAAATAATGGGAAAGAAGAGAGGGTTGTGTTAGATGCAACATGTGAGGAGATTTAAAAAAAAAAAAAAAATCAAACCCAAACAGTAAATGCATAATTATGAATCATAGTGAATGAGGAGAATTGTACAATGTTCCATACTCATTTCGTTCAAACTTTATTTACAGTTTCTGATGGGGGAAAATAAATAAATAAGAGAAAAAGTATCTTCTGCTATGAACAACCCAGACAAAACTGCTTTTATACTGAATGCCCTAAGGCTGTCAAAAAGGACCTTGACTGACATCTGGAATGAGCCATTATCCTGGCAATATTTTGGCATATCCCAGGATGGTGTGTATTAGCATATCCCTGGATAGTAGAAGTTATCATATGCCTTAATAGCAGAACTTGCAGATTTTGGACTCTGTTCATGAGAACAGATTTTTCCAACAAGTAACTTGCCAAAGGCTTGATATAAAAAGTACTTATGCCTAATGTCTGTCATTCCATCTATGCCAGTTCATTCTTCCTGGGCTGGAGCAGATCCACCCTGGCACCTAAAATGGAGAACACAAAGTCACTAGTTATTGAAGACATTGATGTGACCTGTGTTATTTTTACAGACGGTTATCATAAGGTTACTGACTTTGTGTACCATGTCATAGTTTGGACCAGTGTTCTGAGATTGTCTTGCATTTTTTTTAGACCTGTTCATCTCAAAAAGACTTAAAAATGCCTTACAGTTAGAATAGATCATGAAATTGTCATCTCTCTAAAAGTACACAGCTGTTGGTAAGACTTCATTTTATTAATGGATATAAATGAATCCTGAACTCTAAAGCATATATTCATATGGTCTAAAGCACATACATTCATATACATAACTGGCAAATAAATAGCTGTTTGACATTTCAAAACATACCAAAGTAAGGAATTGGGAAACCAAAGAAAGGTACTTAGACTATTGGAATTTTTATCTTTTTTGGATTAGTAGACAGATAGACAGACAGATCCATCTATTTTAGAGATTTCCAAATTACTTTTGTGGTCTATTGGAAACTATTAATTTCTTATGTCCTTCTAAATGGGATGTTTTGGTATCTGCCTGTACTTTCACCCCAATTACAAAAGGTCATTGTATAGATCTTAAGATTTTAGTCTTCTACTAGAAATTTTGGGTAATCTGAATATAGAAAATAAATGGCATAAAGGCCAAACAAAATAAAATTGTGCCTTATTATAGTATGCTGATTCATAAAGAGTTCAGGTGCATTCCTCATGAAATAAAGTGTTGCTCTACCTGATGAAAACATCATCATTATCTCACAAATGTGTTGCATTCTATTTTCTTGTAGTCCTTTGTTACAGAATCAGTAAAAATAAATGAGAGGTACACATAAATTCTGCCAGTTTAGGCTCATAGAATTTGCAGAATATGAGCCTAACTCTCTATCATCTTCAGAACTCCAGAATGATCATCTATATTTTTAAAGGGAAATATAATTAAAGTGGAAAAAAATCATATTGTTTTATCAGTGACTTCAACACAGCCAGGATTTTACCAATAGTACATAATAAAAGCACAGATTAGATCATTGTTCAAACACAAATCCCATGTATGCTTGTTGATTCCTTAGAGACTGCTATTCATAATCTCCTGACTCTGTTTCAATAAGGTTAGGGGTTTAGCTCAATATTTTTCCAGCCACAGAAACAAACCTTTATAAACAGAATCTGATTGTCTGTAAGAGACTGTTTTTCACCTACATGATTTCCTTTTCCCTTCTCAGCTGCCTTTCATATCAGTTCTCTCCAGGAGAAACACTAAAATAGTGATGTGAATTTGAGATTTATTTTGCTTGCTCAGAAAGCCTCTTGTCCTTTTAAGACAATCTGTAAAATCAAATGTGGATAATACATTTTTTTTCAGATTTCTTGGTTACCTCATCATAAAGTTCTGCTACTGTTATCTTGATAACATTTTTCCATAAATATTTTGACTGTTTAATTTTTTAACAAACATTAAACCTCTAATTGATCCATATTCTGTTATACTACACGATGTTTTAATTAGGATAGTTTAGAGAATGATCTTGCAAAGCACATTCACTCTAGCATCTCGGTTCACACAAGTGTTTCTGTTAAGTTACTGGGAAACTGGCTTTGAATGAACTTGCAAAATGTTTATGACTGAAATTCTGTTGGTATTAAGTCAATAACAAAAACTGTATTGACTTAATCAAAAGCATGTCCCATGACTTCCATATTTGTAGTTAATAAAAGTTCCCTAAGACCAGATTCTAGATAACCTAACAATGCAGTAACATCAGCAAAATCAATTGACATCTATGGATTTACATTTCTTGGATTCTCAAGCAAAATGCTACACAGAAAATGTAAAGAAATACCGCAATTCACAAAGGAAAAAATTCCAACATCACCTGACATAGATTGTGTTAGTACGAGAGTGAGGTCTTGGTGATTTCCCAGAGCCCTGCAACATGACATGTTTTGCAAAGCTGCATTTTTACTGTTCAGTACAGAGTGCTGGTCATGATAGTGTCTCTGCTTGGCAGGAGTACACTTCATACAGAGCAATAAGATCTTGAGGGAATCAGAGGTAGAAACAGCCGCAAGTAATGACTACAGTTCTTTTACACTTTCCATTAAATGAGATGCTCTTCAGTTACCCTTATTTTTCAAACTTCCATCATCTAGATATAAACTTTCCTTAAGAGGTCTTAAGACTATTGATATTATTTCACTTAGGAGTCGTTTTTTAAGAAAAGCTGACTTGTTTACTGGTCCCATACTCTTATTATTTATTCATATATTTACATAAATTAATATTTTCCATTTAAAAAATGAGCTAATTGTATGGAACAAGTGAGATACTATTTACATTTGTAAATGAGTATCTCCCATTTGATACCAAATAATTTCAATTAAAATGTTACGTGGCAGTAGTTCCCTGCTAACACCAAAAATTTGGTTTATTTTGTATAAAGCCATTTCAAGGTTTTCCAGGAAGCCTAGATCCTTAATTTCCCTTAAACAAACATTTCATTTAACTTTTAGGGGGCTATAGCTAAAAAAAAAGACTATGTTTTACGTTATGGCCTTACTGAAAGTTTTAAACAGTTTCTTGAAATATTATTGAGTCAACAAAGGTTTTGACCCCTCTTCTGAATGGAAGATACAATGAAGATATATCATGTTGCATATTTACTTTCATCACAATCATCTGCTTGAAAACACCTGACTCATCTTGGTAGGAGTGATGAAACTTCTCATTAAGATTTTATTTTTTTTTTAAAAAAAAAGAGAGAGAGAGAGATAACTCTAATTAAGCAGCTTGATAAAAATTCTGACCTATAATAGATTAAATAAGCTTTCTGTTCAGCAATAATTCCTGGTACTAAGTGAGTCCACTGGGAGCACCTATATCCGACACTGCATGTTGATAAATAAATGCATTTACTGTTGGAAAAGCTTCAGAAGAAATCCTGTTTCTTTTCCTTTTACTTTATTATAACCAATTTCAGAATCCACTGAAATTTTTGAGATGTGAAAAGAAACTACTGAAATCTCTGCTTCTGGTAATTCTTTGAGAATGTGACTGATACCAGGTTTTCAAGGGGTAAATTCCTGAGTTTGTTCTTTTTCTAATTATTTTTTATGTAACATTGTTTAATTTTTAGAAGAGTGAATGCCCCTTACTGCTTGAACAGGACTGCTAGCACAGAACATTTGAGGACATATGAGAGTAACGCCATTATCTGTAACAACTTGAACCGTTCCCTGTCAGTCAGAAAGACAGTTCCATGATTCCTTGTATGTCATTCTAAAAAGTCTCCGAAGGACTGCTGCTTTGAGATAAACCACATCCAAGGATACACTTCTGCAGATCTGTGTTTAAGGTCCCCAAATAGAAATGTGCCTGTACATTACCAAATACTGTTTTCAAAAGTAGGGCAAAGGAAGCTGGTCTACAAAAACTGGGATAACTAGTAGTTTTCTGATTGCTACTATAACTTTGTCTTGATTTCTTCTGATTGTACTTGCTCATAGATAGCCCTCTTTGATGACATTTGCAGACATTCATTTTATGTACTTAATGGGAAGTTCATTGGTGCAATGTCTATTCTCCCACAGCAAAGTTTCTTCTCTTGTTCAACTCGGTTTGGATATAGTGACCTTCAAGCTGGTGGAATGGAAAATACACAAGACTATAACCCTGCTCTGAACTCTTTCTGTGATTAAATTGCTTGTCTTTCCAACTTTCATTGATGCTCTACCACTGCAGACATAATTTACCCAACATTGAGTCTTACAGAAAATATGAAAAGTAACAAAAATTGTATTTGCATTCAAGCAAAAGTAAGAATTCTCAAAATGAATGAAAATAACAGCAGAATGAAAATAACAAAATAACAAAGATATTTTTCATATATATGTATTCCCATTTGCAAATACTCTGTGTTTGGGTGTTTGCAAATTCTCTGTATTGTAATACTGTATTGTAATACTGTTCACTTATGTCCTCCTACATCACAACAACACATTGAAATTGAACATCAATCAAGAACTACACAGCATGAGTTCAAACTTCTTTTGAAGACAGAAGGGGTTAATTCATGTCAGAACACAGTTGAGTGATACTGAAAATTAAATGTGTTACTATTGATAGTACTACTACTACTACTAGATTTTGATATGTGATATGTGAGACTGACAGAGAACTACGTTGCCTTCTATATTCCAGCCCAGTGCTCTTATTTTCAATTAAAAGTGAAAATTTTGCTCAGACTGGGTGGCTCCACTTGAAGTCACTTTCTGAACAGTGTCTCAATTGCCCTAAAGCTTGGAGGCACCTTTCTTTAAGGATTTTTTTTTTGATTTATACGAAGAGGTTCATTGCTATAAATCAAAAATTCATAGTGTATGCTGATTTACTCTGGGCCATTGTTTACAGGAATCAGGTTTTTTTCAGGACAGAAATAATCTCTGAAAAGTGAATCCTTGCAAACTCTGGTTTATATCTGTGAATGAGGAGTAAAGGAGCTTAGCAAATTTACTCTTCTTAAGCAGTTTATAAGGAAAAATCCTCATCCTCCCACCTCACCTTATTTTGGTTTTCTTTTAACGTTTAGGCAGCAATTGAGAGATTAAGTTTATTATGTGAGTTTTATGTAAGCTTCTTTTTAAAAATATGCAGAAAACTGATTTTTCCTTTAATTTGGGCAATGTTTTATTTACTCAGTATAAATGTGCCCCTGAAACATAAAAAGCAGAGAGAAAGAGCAATTTGCCAGTGTATAAGAGCTGAAAGTGAAATTAACCATCAACAACAATGAATCCAACCATGAAGTAAAGTGATGGCATGGTAGATATTTAGAGTAAGACTCACATCACTTAATTTTGCGTGTCTAAAAGTTAAGCATCAAATTTAAGCTGCAACCCCAGATTTTCTCCATAGTCAATGGAGAAAAAAGGTCACTGGAATAGGGTGGTTGATCTCTCCCCTGATTTCAAATGTTTTCGTTGATGAATTTGTCATTTGTGAATATTGTTGTTCATCTTGAATGGGTCTTGGTGTTGAACTTAAACTGTGCACCTCACATTTAGATACTCATAGCTTAAAGGAGTGAATACCATACTTAGTGTTTGGGTTTTATTCAATATAGTATTTACCACAGTTATTTTTCTTTTCTTTTGTTTAAAATCTGATCTAACTTAAAGGTTTAGACAGTGTATTACCTGAGGTCCTGGTTGTTCATTTTTCAGTTTCCCCACCTCTCTTATATGTGCTGTTTAACCAGAAACATCCCATTAAAACTATATCCTTCGTGTCAAAAATGTTTTGGTTCTATTTCCTGATGTAAGTTTCACTTTTTTGTCAGATCCCACATTCCCCCTTTGCTAGGAATTTGATCATGAACCTGAACAGTTCTACTTGATATCAAAAAGAATCTCAGAAAGGAAGAAATTCTTCTATTTCTGATTTTTATGACATCAACTGTAGGACTTTCTGCTAAAAAATACAAGGTACTATGGATGAAATACAGATAAGAAGTGTTTTCATATGGAAGAAGAGTCCCTTGATGTTAAATATGATAATGTGAATGCAGTCTATGTCTCATTAAGTATTCAAGTCCATTGCCAAAAGATAGCATGCTTGCTGCTTGGCCTCATTTCTTATACCCTTTCTACAAATACTTGCCATTAGCCATTTCTAGATGATACACCCTAGAATATTTTCATAAGGAATTTAAACACAAAAAATGCACAATAAATGGCAACTATTATGTCATTTTTGTGTCTTAAATATTAAAAATAACAACAACAACTGAGGAAATTAAGTATTGCCTCTCGCTAAAAAAAAAAACCAAAAAAAAACAACCTCTAAATATTTGAGGAGTATTTTATCTACTTGTGCTTCATTCTTGGAATTTTCTGTTTCTGATAATTTTGGTCATTCTTTCTTTTCCTCTGGAGCATTAGAAGCTAATATAAAGTAGTGAAGGAACTAGCTGGATGAGCCCTGATATCCTTCACTACAACCCTAAATCTCTAAAATATTTTTGGAAAGCTTCTCATATTACAACAGAAGACCTACATTTAAAAAGCTGAGTAACAAGTTAAAAAATTCTTCTCACGTTCCACCAGATATTTAGTACTTAGAAATCCTCATGTCAGCAGTTTGTCCCTAGCAGTATATTGTAAGAGCAGATACAGATGAAAAATCAGGGGAAAGTTACGTTTGTGTTTTCCTACTCCATAACCAGGGTAAAAAAATCAGGGTATAATTTGTAGAATCAGTGGTGTTAGAAAGAAAGGGAGGGCTACAAACATATTAACTATTCATTGATTAATAACTCCATATCAGTCTTTCAGTATTTTTCACTTTATGGCATGAAACTCATTGTTCAACCTGTCAATACTGCTTTTTGAATATCACTAAAGAAATAGTCTTGCTTAGGGCCAGATAACTATGCCAAATCACTCCAGAGAAGTCTACACTAAAAGCTTCTGCTTCTTAATGGATATTTGAAGTATTTCTGCATTTCTAGTTGCATCCATTTTGAAGTTTCCTAAGACATACATCTTCATCTACAAGCTTTCTCTTGTCATTTGTTCCCTAAAGTTTGATGATGCCTCATACTAACTAGTAAAACAAAATGAACACAACAAAAATAACTGAGCAGGCTCTTCTACTTTAGAAGAATTCTTTCCTACTCCAAATCTGTTAATAGATCTAGCACTAAGAACAGAGGAAACAGTCATTAACCAAATACTTGTGAAATCTGGAAGTCCAGAAAAAAGTGTGATCAATAGGAGAGAGTTAATATTTAACTATATATTAGGAAAAGCACACACACACATAAAACCAGAAGCTGACACTGAGCACATTCTGCAGGCTTCTCTTAATCTAGTGGAAAATATTAAAATATTTTAGGATAGCACAATTTAGCCAAACCATGAAGTTGATGTTACATGTCTTTACTATCAGAAAAGATATCATATGTGTATGATAGTCAAGATGAGAAATTCCAGGAATGCAGGAGGTGAGAACAACTGATCTGGGTCCTACTTTTTCAGAGGCACACTTGAGCAGGTTTTAAGCCACATGTAACCTGATAGCATTAGACTGACAATCCATGATGCAAATGAGTAGTGATGCAAATCAGTAGTGAAGCAAACAGTGTTCATCAGTCAGGCGAGTTTATTTTTTATTTCCACTCAAAGTTCACAAAATGGTGCATCAGAACAAAGTAATCTGGTGCTCTTTGTGGTTGTTCAGTAATCACCCATAGCCAGAATCTGTTTTTCTATCTGACTGACATGGTGAGACACAAAAGCCTGTCCTCCCTAACAGTGTCACTTGAACTTACAATTCTAGACATCCATACTTAGACAATGTGAGTGGCATTTCATAACCAATCTACAATGATGTTCCTTTGATCTCTTTTGTGTCAGCAGCATGTCATACTCTATTTTGAAAGTTTTATTTGATAGTATTACACAGGAATTACTGCAGAAATATGTTAAGGTTTTCTGACTTATCATATCGCTTGTCAAATTCATAATTCTTGATCAAGCTTTGTATCCTCTGTACTTTTTTTCAACAGCTCTCTATACTATTTCATACCGAAAATAAGGAAGGATTCTTCTGTAAGTATATCTTCTACTTGGCTGGGAGGAGAGTGTTGGGGAGATTTTTTTTAACTTAGAGCAATATTCCATTACTCTTTCACCTGGGTGTATACCTCTAAGCAGAAGTGATATTACTTGCTTCACACAGATATGGAGAAAATCTTGAAGGAGTGGGAACTACAGAACACGTTGTCCTAGGGTATTTTACCCATATGCTATTTCTGCACAGAATATGTTATAACCCTACTTTCCTCAGACTTCTCACATCTCACTGTGTCCAGAATGGGAGTCTACAATAAAGGAGGTGAACCCAAGAGATACAGAGTACCTCATACTGGTGTAAGAATTCCTCTTCTACTAGTAACTTGCTCCAATGAAACAGCATAAAGCAGTGAGTCTGGAGAGCTAAGATGAAAAAGAATACACAGGAAATTAAAATAGGTGACCAGGCTAGACTCCAGGATTGCCACCAGCCACTGGGTCCTTTTCTTATCTGAGAAGGAAAGACAACTTAGAGTTAAAAGGAGAGAAAGAAAATACTGAGAAATGCAGTATTCTGAAATTTGAAATAATAAAGGTCTCATCAGATTTCTGCAGCCTCAAGGAAAAGCTCCTCAGATTTACCAGCTTACTTCAATCCAGGACACAACTAAGCTCTTAACCTCTCTGGTGAACCTTTCCCCTAAACCTCTAGAGCCCCTAAACAAACATAGATGGACCTTTCAGTTCCTTTAAATCAGATCCGTCTTTGCTTTTGCAATATTTGTTAAGATGAATAGGGTCCCCTTGCAATGCTGTGGCTGTGGCGAGGCAGCACATTTGTCAAACTGCAGATCTTGAGCTCCAAAACTATCTGGATAGACAACAACAATTGTAGTTGCTGTTTAACGTATCTATTACGGCAGTGTACGTAAATGGCTCAGACAGCCTGGGACTCTACCAAGGTCAGAGTTGTATATACTAAAGCACAAATAATAGTCCAACACATATACAATCTATAATACTAGGGTAATTCAGAAGGATAAAAAATTATGACTTATGAGGCAACATTAAACTGTGTGGTATCCAATTGAGTGACTCTTATCACGAAACCTTGGCCCTGCTAAATACACCAGGGGAGTAAAAAGTAGACCCATGAAGTCTGGATAATATCTTTCCACTTAATGAGACTAGCATCCAAACAAACTGTATAAGGTCATGTAACATCACCGGCATTAATGATGAAAACTCCCATAGCAGCTACAATTCTCCAGTCACCATACAATTCTACTGTGAACTTTGTGTTGTGACTCTGCTGTGCTTGGCACAATAGGGTGCTGCTGCACACTAGGACAGCTGACAACAGTATTATTGGCAATTAATTATTCTGTAGTGGCTGAAATAATTTCCTTATCTTATGTAAGATCATAACCACTTTATTCCTGCAAGGGTGGAAGCAGGAGATAACACAGACATTGTTTTAGGACATGCAATTTTAAATTATAGATGAAATATCCTTCTTGATTCAGCTGACATTCAGCCAAAATCCATGGGCTCATATTCTTCCATAATAGCTATATTTACCACTACTCAAACAGAATTCAAATCATTCAGTGTGTAGCCCTAATAATAAACCTATATGACTAGAGGCTGCTTCTTCAACATTATTTCCACCTAATTTATAATCAAGATGTTCAATTAATAATTTCAGCATTTTACTCAGTGTTAAGTCAGCTGAAAAGCATGTGATTTTTTTCCATTTTTCGTTTTTTCACAATGCTGAGGAATGCATAATAACCCAACAGAACAAGGATGCCAGGAAAGCAACAATTATTAACAGACTAATGGGAAAAAGAAAAGCTTCAAAAAGAAAAGCTGGAAAGTTGATTGAGTTTCACAGAAAATGTAAATGCACTAAGTGGTTCCAGAATAAAAGGCAGCGAAGTCTACAATGTATTTCCACGGGTATTACAGCTTCCTTGTGAATGACAGGTGAGATGAGAATTTTCTTGGCACACATTCATCTCTCACATTCACCTACTTTGCACCAGGGGTCTGCACTGATGATGAAGTAGTTGCATGAGATGCCTGGATGCAAGAAGCAATCAGATCATGGAAAACCATTTCCGATTTACTGGAAGCAATGTTTCCTTTACAGTGCTACAGATTTACTCACCAAATTGATACTGCGTGGATTCTAATATGGCCCAGTAAGAGAGTGTTGTCTTCTAGCTTGAC
Source organism: Clamator glandarius (assembly GCA_033459285.1). NCBI lineage: Eukaryota > Metazoa > Chordata > Aves > Cuculiformes > Cuculidae > Clamator > Clamator glandarius. The sequence continues at coordinate 103,741 of JAUNZM010000482.1, read as the reverse complement.
TCCTTGGTGATTTTTGTGAACTGGCTATAAAGTCGTTGAAGGTCACGGAGAAAAGATCTACGGCATACATCACATAGAGTTTCATTTGCATAGATGTATTGACCTCTTCCAACTTTTTTAATGAAATATGCTGGTAACTTCACTCAGAACAACTGACTTGAATTCCCTATGTCCATAATCCCTGGAACTCAATGTTATCCTTGTCATAAAGGCCAAAGATGAAACAGATACCAAACTAAGCATTTCAGGGAGGAAGAGAGATTGTGCAGAAGAAAATATCAGGAGGGCTAAAGACCAAGTAGAGTTCATATTGGCCAAGTCAGTAAAAGATAACAAAAAAAATCTTCCCACGAATACATTAACAATGAAAGGAGGACTAGGGAGAATGTTCAGTCCCTATTGGATGCAAAAGGAACAACTGCGACAGGGGATGAAGACAAGGCAAAGGTACTACATGCCTCCTTTGCCACATTTCAATAGTAAGGAAAGTTGTTCTCTCTGTGTACAAACACAGGAGTTAGAGGAGCAGAACAAAGCTGCCATGATCAAGCAGAGGTGGTTAGAGACTTGCTTGCCCAGCTACACACTCACAAGTATATTGGGCCGGATAGGATCCATCCAAGAGTATTGAGGGAGTCGGCATATATGCTGGCCTAACTCCTTTCCATTATCTTCCAGCAGACCTGGCTGACTGGGGAGGTTCCACTGAATTGGAGGCTGGCTGATGTTGTGCCCATCTACAAGAAGGTTCGCAGGGAGGATCCAGGGAACTACAGGCCTGTCAGTCTGACCTCAGTCCAGTAAAAGTCATGGAAAATGTGATCTTGAGTGCTATCATGAAGCACATACAAGAGAACATGGTGATCAGGCCCAGTCAACATGGGTTCATGAAAGGCAGGTCTTGCCAAACTAACCTGATTGCCTTCTATGACCAAATGACTAGGATATTGGACGAGGGAAAGGCTGTGGATGGATCTTCTTAGATTTCAGTAAAGCCTTTGACACAGTTTCTCACAGCATTCTGCTACGGAAACTGTCACCTCTGGCCTGGATGGGTGCACACTCTCCTGGGTGGTAAACTGGCTGGATGGAGGGCCCAGAGAGTGGTGGGAAATGGAGTTAAATCCAGCTGGAGGCCAGTTACAAGTGGGGTTCCCCAGGGCTCAGTGCTGGGTCCAGCCCTGTTCAATGTCTTTATCAACTACCTGGATGAAGACAAGTTTGCTGATGACACTAAGCTGAGTGGAACTGTCAATCTGCGTAAGAGCAGGGAGACTCTCCAAAGGGATCCCCAAAGGCTGTATCTCTGGGCTGAGACCGATGACATGAGGTTTAAAAAGGCCAAATGCCGGATCTTGCACTTGGCGTACAAGAACCCTGTGCAGCTACAGACTAGGAGAAGCCTGGCTGGAAAGCTGCCAGGAGGAGAAGGACCTGGGGGTGCTGGTCGACAACCGACTGAACATGAGCCAGCAGTGGCCCAGGTGGCCAAGAAGGCCAATGGCATCTTGGCTTGTATTAGAAACGGCGTGACCAGCAGGTCCAGGGAGGTTATTCTCCCTCTGTACTCGGCACTGGTGAGACCGCTCCTCGAGTCCTGTGTTCAGTTCTGGGCCCCTCACCACAAGAAGGATGTTGTGGCTCTGGAGCGAGTCCAGAGAAGAGCAACAAAGCTGGTGAAGGGTCTGGAGAACAAATCTTATGAGGAGCGACTGGGAGAGCTGGGGGTGTTCAGCCTGGAGAAGAGAAGGCTGAGGGGAGACCTTATTACTCTCTACAACTACCTGAAGGGAGGTTGTGGAGAGGAGGGTGCTGGCCTCTTCTCCCAAGTGACAGGGGACAGGACGAGAGGGAATGGCCTCAAGCTCCGCCAGGGGAGATCTAGGCATGATATTAGAAAAAAATTCTTCACGGAGAGGGTGGTTAGGCATTGGAATGGTCTGCCAAGGGAGGTGGTTGAGGCACCGTCCTTGGAGGTGTTTAAGGTGAAGGTGGAAGAGGTACTTAGGAGAATGATTTAGGGATTGATAGGAATGGTTGGAGTCGACGATCCAGTGGGTCTCTTCCAACCTGGTTATTCTGTGATTTACCAATCCCTAAAATGTTTAAAAAGAGTCAACAGGAGAATTTTTACATTTCCATGATGCCTGAAACTTCTCCTGACTTTAACTTAGATATATCCAGGAAGGAGGTGATACACTTTGGGTAACTAGTACAATGAGACATTGCTTTGTGTTACTCTTTGCAAGACACTGAAAATAACAGAAAAACATGCAAGCATACAGGCAAACAAAACTCTCTAGTTGTATAGCAAAAGACGTATGAGAGAGACTATAGAAGCTATAACTAGGAAAGCATATTCTGTTTTCAAGTAAAGCACTTGCTGATGCCATCATCTCTGATAGTCACTAAAAAGAAAAAAAAACAAAACCAAAATGTCTTTCATTTATGAAAAATAGAGCGTTTTACAGGAGAAGGATGTGGTGAAGAAACTTGGTGAGGTAACTGAAGTTCTCACCCCTTATGTAGTACCTACTACAGAAGTGTGAAGCATGTGATATCTACATATTTGGAAATCAATATGAGCCTTTGTCTTTAAAGTCGGAGGAACTCTGTAACGCAAGAAGCCAGCCATCAGTCAGCAAAACTGGGCAGGTCTGAGGTAGGTAAACTCCCTGTTATAAAGTGAGCCAGGACATGCAAAATAAACCTGAATCTGCTCGCTGCTGTTCTTTGCTCTCAGCATATCAAACTTAATGAGCTGAGTGTGACACTTCCACACTCTCTGTCACAATCAGGCTGCAGTACCCGTGTTAGCTGTATTTTCAAGATAACACCAATGTGCCTCCCTCACCATTAGACACGATGTGCCAGTGGTGGCTGCTCTGTCGGTTACCAGCAGGCTTGGTGAGGAAGGGTGCCTGGTGTGGCAGAAAGGGAAAGATCCAAAGTCGGTTAGGGACAGCCTATGATGTGATGCGATGTGATGCAGCATGCCGATCTCACACACTAGGATCTCAGGTTCTAATGAGCGGTGAATCACCCTTGAAGTAGACTCATAGCAGTGCACCTTCAGGACTCTTGCCATGCACACAGGTAGACAATATATCTGAGTATCCAAGCTGGGTGTTCTACTCACAAAAAATGAGCAATATTTTTCCTGTCCAGACGGTTTGCAGTTTAGATAAAGGAAATACTGAAACCAAACAGAACAAAAGTGGTGTCTCTGATACAGAGATCAGTGTGCACCTTCAGTGATAAACTGTACTGAATTCTGTCTCACAAAATGAAATGTGTTTGGTATAGAAGCTGCGAAATACAGAGAAAAATACAAAAATAACTGTTAGATCATTACCAGAATAAACATTTTAAGTCAGCCAATAGCAAGCATTTAACCTCCTTGATAGGAAATAGAAAGGAATCATATCTCAAGCAAGGAAAGTATTTAATAAAAAAACCCCCAAACTTTCAGGAATACATAAAAATGTCAATGTAAGATTCATATAAAATATTACAATATTCAATGCAAAACAGCAAAGATTTGTATCTGTGGGAGTTACACCTGTGTCCGCATTATTTTTTATTCAGATTTCCATTTCTTCTTAGAGATATAAAGATACTACTTACAGATTTTTAGAAGCTTGCAGTGACCATTTAGGTGATGTACTCAGGTCACAGAAAGAGTAAGTGACTAATTTAAAAAAAAAAAAATCTAAGGGATCCTAATTCTAGGGTTAACATTCCTAAATTCATCAGTACTACAACATTGGTCAGTAAATAACCTGGAAGTCCAGAGACAGCAACACTGAAGTGACATTTAAATTTTATGAACTTTAGAGAGCTCTTTGCAGTGGTAAAGCATTCAGTTATTACATGTAGTATACTGACACACTTTATAATCAACAAAGGAAAAAGAGTATTAACTCCCCCCTCCACCCCGCATTGATGATATTCAATAGTGAAATCCTGCTCAGTTAGGGAACATAGCAAAACTTCAACTATGAATTCTTAGACACAAATGGAATGTTTTCTAATTAAACTGCCAGTGATTAATCTAAGCCATATGGAAGAATATGCTGAATTCAGTTTTCAAACTCTGCAGACTGCATCGCATTTCACAGAATCACAGAATAACCAGGTTGGAAGAGACCCACTGGATCATCGAGTCCAACCATTCTTATCAAACATTAAACCATGCCCCTCAGCACCTCTTCATTTTTCCCCCTTCTACTCATTGCAAACTGAACAAGGCAGTAAAATCATTGAAGAAGCATTTAAGAACCTTAATCCAGCTGTAAATATGTGACTAAAAGGTTTCTCAGGAGATTTCAGTGTATTATTTATTAAATCTATTTATTTCTGAATAAAGACTCCAGAAGAGTATTTTAATGCTAGCTCTACAGAACATGCAACAGTAATACTAGAAATCAGAGTAACGTTTTTCATGATACTGTGTGTTTTCTTCTTAGTGAAAACACATACCAAAGATAAACGCTTACAGAATCACAGAATCACTAGGTTGGAAAAGGCCTCCAGGATCATCTTGTCCAACCATTCCTATCAATCACTAAACCACGCCTCTCAGTACCTCATCCAACCATCTTTTATACACGTCCAGAACATCACTCAACCACCTCCCTGGGCAGCCTGTTCCAGTGCCCAATGACCCCTTCTCTGATTTTTTTTTCTGATGTCCAAACTGAACCTCCCCTGGTGAAGCTTGTGGCCATTCCCTCTTGTCCTGTCCCCTGTCACTTGGGAGAAGAAACCATCTCCCTCCTCTCCACAACCTCCTTTCAGGTAGTTGTAGAGAGCAATGAGATCTCCCCTCAGTCTTCTCTTCTCCAGACTAAACACCCCCAGTCTCAGAACACAGTACTCGAGATGCGGTCTCACCAGTGCCGAGTACAGAGGGAGAAGAACCTCCCTGGACCTGCTGGCCACACCGTTTCTGATACAAACCAAGATGCCATTGTCCTTCTTGGCCACCTGGGCCACTGCTGGCTCATGTTCAGTCGGTTGTCAACCAACACCCCCAGGTCCTTCTCCTCCTGGCAGCTTTCCAGCCAGGCTTCTTCTAGTCTGTAGCTCTGCTTAGGGTTGTTGTGCCCCAAGTGCAGGACCTGGCATTTGGCCTTGTTAAACCTCATGCCGTTGGTCTCAGCCCAGCAGTCCAGCCTGTTCAGGTCCCTTTGGAGCCTCCCGACCCTCCAGCAGATCCACACTTCCACCCAGCTTGGTGTCGTCTGCAAACTTGCTAAGGGAGCACTCGATGCCTTCATCCAGGTAGTTGATAAAGACATTGAACAGGGCTGGACCCAGGACTGAGCCCTGGGGAACCCCACTTGTCACTGGCCTCCAGCTGGATGTAACTCCATTCACCATCACCATCTGGGCCCCGTCATTCAACCAGTTTTTCACCCAGGAGAGTGTGCGCCCGTCCAGGCCAGAGGCCGACAGTTTCCGAAGCAGAATGCTGTGAGAAACTCTGTCAAAGGCTTTACTGAAGTCCAGGAAGATACATCCACAGCCTTTCCCTCGTCCAAGAGTTTAGTTACTCGGTCATAGAAGGTGATCAGATTACTCTGGCAAGACCTGCCTTTTGTGAACCCGTGCTGACTGGGCCTGATCACCCGGTTCTCTTGCAAGTGCTTCATGATCGCACTCAAGATCACCCGCTCCATGACTTTCCCCGGTACCGAGGTCAGGCTGACAGGCCTGTAGTTCCCTGGATCCTCCCTGCGCCCCTTCTTATAGATGGGCACGACATCAGCCTCCAGTCCAGGGGAACCTCCCCAGTCATCCAGGACTGTTGGAAGATGATGGAAAGGGGTTTGGCCAGCACATCTGCCAGTTCCCTCAAAACTCTTGGGTGTCTCCATCCGGCCCCATAGACTTGTGGGCGTCTAGTTGGGCAAGCCAGTCTCTAACCACCTCCTCTTGGACCTTGGGAATCTTGCTTTGTGTGAGAAGGAACTAGATAATTTAAAGGAAAAATAAGAAGGTATCTTAAAAGAATGGATGTATAACACCATAGGCAAGAATTATTTATGCTAATAATTACTTTTATATCCCTGAAAATCCCAGAGATTCTCACCTTTGTGATTCAACATTTGGCACCAGTTTTGCAAAAGGGAGGATTTCCCAAGATACAACAAACTCTCTGCAACATCCAGACAAGTAACCCCTTGCATCTCTTCCAGAGAACTAATCTCATTCCCAAGACTGCAAAACTTCTATTAATTTTAATGAGAAATGAATATAGCAGGTGCATTGAAGGAAAGAAGGAAATTTTGTAACTGGTAGCTTTACTCTTAGGTTATTCTTTAGTTTTTTTTAGTCTCACAGTCAACTCACAACTTCCCAGTCCTGTTGATGTTTATCATAAAAACTCATGTGCTTACTTCTTTTAGCAACAATATATCTGTATGTCTCTAGCTTTATTAGACTCTCATGACACATTTCTCATTTCCACTCACCTAGGAAAGGGGTGAATTACTGCAAAAATTGCCAAACAAAACTTTATTCCTCCCACAAGAAGATGGTATCATCCTGCTTTGGAGTCTGATATCTCCTCGGTGAAATTCAGTCAACAGGGAGGACAACATTTTGCAGTAAAATGAGAACAGTAATGGGTCTATTTAATAGATAAATTTGACAAGAAAATATCCCAAATTCCTTGCTACCCATGGATCAATTTAGAAGTTTGGTGGAGCTTTCCATCCTTGAAGCTTCCTAAGGCTTCCCTTCCTTTCTTTTTAATAACATGCATTGATCACATTCTACCACCCTAGAACACTATACTGAGTCTGCTAAGTTCTGGGGGAGGGAAATGTAGAGGGTTAATTTTCAGCTGCTGTCATGAGTGGCGTCAAACATCAGAAGTGCTTTAAATTAACTTCTTCCTCAGAAAAAATATTTAACAATTGCTGATGTGATATGTGCCTTGACATTTTGAAGGATTATCCAAAATCTTTTTGTGTTTAGGATAATGACTTTCAAAGCACTTACCATCCTGTGCCAGTCAAATGCAGCACTTTGGATTCATCACCATGGAGTTATTAATAATTAAATGTGTTACGATAATGGTAAGGTTGTGTGGCAAGCTGCAAAAACACTACCTGAGGTCTCACTACAATTCGAACTCACCTTCATGTTCCCTGTTATCATTCCATTGCCAATAAGATCACATATATATCCCATTTTTCACTTCTATATACATGTTTTTTTAGTACACTTGCTTCATACAATGTTATGAACCTAGAGATGCTCCTTAGATGTAAAGTCTCCTAGTTCACAGGTTCATTTCATATAGAGAACCAGCAAATGAGATATATGATACTGTAGATGTGGAACTCTAGGAAAAGCAGCTGTACATGCTCAACTTCTGCTTTATTAATTGCTCACTCGGTGTCTACTGATAAGCATTCACAGCCAGCTGAGAGCAGTACTCACTAACTTGAATCATCTCATTGACATAAACCAAGACTGTCCATTTGGAAATCTGTTTTACTCTGATTTTTTTTCCAGTTACACACTGTTCTCCAAGCTTAGGCCCCTACAATACCATGCACAGGACCTCAATATGGAAAGAGATGGTCTTTGCTTCTCCAGCAGTTTCTGTTGGAAAAGTGGGAGAAAAGTAACAGTGTTTGTCACTTTGTAGCCTCAAATACTTAAGTTTTGAATTAATTGAGAGTTTAACTGAGATTTCTTCAGTCAGTGTTTTATATGAGAGAGGAGAATCTGGCCTTTGTCTTCTTGGGAACATTGATGATTTCATTTTTGCAGCCGCATGTGCTGACTGAGGGCTCAGCTTACCTCAAGAATATCTCTTGTAACTTTGGGTATGGCCCTGGATCAGAACCACTTCCTTGTTTTGAAGAAGCTCAGAATCCCTGCAGTTCTGGTAGAACTGCAACTACTCAACATCCAGAAGCTTTAAGAAGGAAGGAATTCACTCAGTGTAAGAGACAGTGAGGACTATTATTAAGATTTGACTTTCAGGTTTTATTTTTGAGTTTGAGAGTAGAAGGAGGGTGATGGTGTCAAATGAATCATTCTGAATTCCCCATAGAGGCAAATTAGGTGAAGAGTATTTTAATTTGAAGAATGACTTGACCTCAAGTGAAATGAAGCTGAAAAGGCTACCACCAGAGAATTGCTGACAGAGATGGAACCCAAATCTGTCAGAAATGTCCAGTGTTTTCCTGTAACAATTGGAAAATTGGTGTCAGTTTATAAGTAAACAAAGCATAAAGAAACAGGGAGTAAGCTGATCTTTTAAATCACTGGTTTAAAAATTTAACAGATTTATAAAGAACAAAATATTGTTTTCTTTTTTCAAAATGTAAAACATGTACAAATAAGCACACCTCTAACTCTGTGTCTTGGTTTTGGCTGGAATAGGGTTACATTTGTTCCCAGTAGATACTATGTTTTTGATGTAATTTGAGAATAATTTTGAAACACATATTTTTAAGTTATTACTAGGTAATTTTTATACTCAGCAGGGATAGAGTTAATTTTCTTCCCAGCAGCTAGTACCTTTTAGATTTACAATTTAGACTTAGCATAAAGAGAGTGTGGGTAACATACTGAAATTTTATGTCATTGCTAAGAAATCAATGACTTTGTCAGCATACCATGTTCTGCAAACCTGGAAGGAATGTAGTGAGGAGGCTAACCATGGCTTGCCAAAAAGATATTCAATACCATATAACACCATGCTCGGTATATCAGTGGGAAGTTGGTAGAGGGGGCAGAGCTTCCTGATCCACAGTCGCTGCTCAGGACAGACTGTGCTATTGGTCATTGTGTCACCAAGTGGTGAACAATTGCACTGAATTTTGCATCACTTGCTCTATATATTACTATTCTTTTTCTTATTCTACTTTCCTCTTTTGTTGTCCTATTGAATTATCTTTTTCGCTACCCACCAGCTTTACTTTACTCTCCTCTCCATACCACTAGGCTAGGGAATGAGTGTGTGGATCTGTGATACTTAGCTGCCCACTGGGGCTAAATCACAGCACTGTGCTTTTGTGCATAAAACACAAATGGTAGATTAACAGAAGCTGCCTTTTGCCAAACCCAAGGATGTTTAAGCCTGGCCTGCATATTCAGTCTTTCTCTGCAGGAGAAAGGTGGGCTAGAACACTTCTAAAAGCAGCAGTTACTAAATATAAATAAGTAAATAAATAAATCTAGGGGAAGGCTTAAATCTAACAAAGAAAGTTGACAAAGAAATTAGTTTGCAAGTACTTTTATATTTTTATTTATTGATTGATAGTCCATTGATTATTGTGATACTCTTGAGTCTTGAAACTTTCATTTGTTTTGGTGCTACTAGACACAGGTGTCTGGCTGAAAGAATGCCAGCCATACTGGCGGAATTGATGCACTGGCATTATGAAATCCTCTTCTCTGTTCTCCTGATTCTCCACAGGTTTTATTTCAACAATAAGACTGAAGGTGATAAGCCTGTGGAAAGCTCTCATTCGTTAAGATATTGCAATCTGGTCTGTTGTGTGGCAACCTATGTGAATACAAACACTTACTCAGATTTATAATAAATTCTTATGCTTAGATCCAGAACAGTGCATCATATTGTTATAGCATACTTTGTTTTACCAGTTGTTTTCAAAAGTTTATACTGAGCAAGTGTACTCTTTACCTTCAGGGCACCACTTTCAAATTCATTGCTAGCCAATAAGAACAGTAATGCTGAAGCCGTATTATCATGGGACTTCATAAGACATCCTGAAATGCCTTAGTTCTATTGTCTTCACTGCTTCTGAGATTGTTAATAAGAAAAATATCCTTTGACAATATCATAGAAGAATCCAAGGGCTGCATGCATTTGTTCTTGTCATATCAAGGAAAATATATACATTGATGTCAGGAGAGCAGATATGCCTCCCTGCCTCTCTCCTACAGGCTAACATCATACCACTTTCAATCAAACTGTAAAGGCAGGATTTAATGTTTGTATTTTCATTCTCTTCCTTTGCCCATACCTTCTATTTCACCCCCTTCATTTGACTTATTGGATCCTTCCAAGCAGCTGTGTTAATTTGGAAAGAGCAGAGCAGCTGCTGGACTTGAAACCATATGTTCAGTTCCAACCGATGCAAGTTGTTGAGAAAACTCAGCTAGCTGCTCCCAGGGCTCATTTGTCCCTCAAGAAGGTCTCCAAAACAGCAAAAGATGAATGTAGAAACAATAAACCAGAGTTGTGTTATGCATATTGGTTCTCCTGCCTTGCTCTAATTTTTAATCTTTTTGTGTGTTCTTTTTATTGAAAGGATTTTCTGCATTCTTTACCTCATACTTCATATATTTGACAAACACATCCTTAAGATTGGTCATTTTAGGGGAAAAAAAGAACAAAGAAACAGAACAGGACAGATGTTATCTACTAATCTCCTATTAGTAAAAACATACCTACTAACGGGAAATCCCAATTTTCATAAATTATTCCCAAATTCATTTGCCTCCATCTTTAGATTGGATAAATGGCTACTTGCCTAATTTCTGATCTGAGTTCTCAAAAACTTGTCACAGTAACTGGCTATATGTACATAATTATTTTTCTCTGCTGTGAAAATTAACTCTGCAGAAATAAAAATCTAGGAAATAAGTTTGCTGCAAAACTTGAAGAAATTTTTTATGAATGGAATATTAAATTATCTTTAAAACTGTATGCTTTATTAAAAAATATTTTACTGATGTCTGCTTTAACAACATAACATTTATCCTATTTTACAGGGCAATTTTATTTTTGTTAAGGTATTTGTTGTACATTACTATTTTTTGGCCCTTATCATTTACCTGAAGTTTGTCCCCTCTGTCTCAAAATAAGAGTAGCTATTTTTCCTTTGATTTTGCTGCTCCCTAGAAAGTCATCACAGCATATGATCACATTTCCCTGGAGATTTTTTTGATTTCGGTACATATGGGCTGGATTTTCAATGGACGAATTTTAGGTGCATGTTTAAGTGCAGTGAAGTAAAATTAGTAATAAAAGCAATTGCATCAAATTTACCTATCCTTTGAGGAAAAGATTTCTGCATTTGCAGTTAAATATTTGCTTTAACTTTTGCCTTTTTTGCTCATTTCTCCGTAACTTTTACTATTTTGACAAAGTTAACACTGTGCTTAGACTGTTCTTTCTAGTCAGCTGAGCAGAAATCAAAATTGAATGAAACAAGCAGGATGGAAGAAAAAGTATATTTGCGCTTTACTGATTTTGAATGTCAAAGTCAATCAATATTTTAATCTTCTTCTCATTTATCTCCCAAAATATTTTTCTGTTCCTCAGGTATTTTGAAGCCAACTACTTTTTAGTTTGTTCACTCATTTCAGCAGAACTATAGCAGATTATTGTTCTGTGTGGACTATTGAATAATGATCATTAAGTTATTTAAGTTTTTTTGAGAGGATGTGTAATTCAAAAAGAAAAGTCCTGAAAATCTACAAAATCAGTAAGGAGCAGATTTCTAAACCAAATGATCTCTAAGACCACTTCTTGCCCAAACCATTTTGTGATTCAATTTCACTGTAGGTACATGTTTTGGATGTGATTTTACAAGGTGATACTCAAAATCTTACCTCTGTATGAATTTATTTAGAATGTAATAATTTTCTCATAATTTTATATATCCAATAATGAAGAACCTAAGCCAGAAAAAGATAATAAACTAAAATATAAAAATCATTCTCTAGCTTCCCAATGAACTTGGAGTCTATAGATATAACTTTACAAAGTAATTAGCAACTTCTGAACAGTTAAAATTAATTGAAATCAATTGCAGTGTAGATATCTCCAAACACATAACCTTTAACAAAAAATATATATTGGGATACTTAAATGCTTGTTTGGCGTGTAGTCCATAGATGCATCACATTCATGGCTGCACTGCATACCCTGGGGTCTTTCTCTGTTTTTGGATGTTTGTGATTCAACAACTGGTTGCTCTTTCACCTAAAACTTTTTCAATACTCTAGGATGATGACTCAGTAAGCCTAACACATATTGACAAAACTGAATTCACCCCCCAAGCACTGCTGCCACATTTTATTTTTAACTGTCAATAAGGAGAGAAAGTTTCTTCTTAGCATTATTTTCGTCAGAGTACTCAGCTGAAATAGAGGAGATCAATGTTCAGTTCTCTTACTCCTGCTAAGAATAAGCCGTATGTGGGATGGCATGCAGTGACATGAAGAAATAATCAAGAATGAGTCCTACTCAGTAGCCCAGTCATGTGCATTATCCTCAGGGAGGGAAAAGAACTGCGCTAGAGAAATTGTAGTATAAACATAAGGTCATGTAACAGCTGGACAACAGCAGAGAAAACAACATTGCTTTGAGAAAAAACTGTGGTCGATCTCACCATGATAGGACAAGCTTACAGTACTCATCTAATGCTGAGATATTTTTATTCCTGCAAAAGTAGAACCAGCCTTTCAGCCTTTGTACGTTGACAGTCTGTACTTAATGAGCATGAAAGACAGTCTGCAGCAATCCGTCCAAAGTGATTTAAAGAGACAATACACCTACAACAAATGCATGAAGGGTCTATATGGCTAAATCCATTGCAATTAGGCATAGGGAAAGTGCTCTTCTTCTGTCTGTGAATCAGGCTGTCACTTTTACTCACCACAAAACTCAGAATATAAAGAAATTTTTGCAAAATTTTCAAAATACTGGTAACCTTCTATATTTCAGGATAGGTATCTCAGTTTTAGCTTCTCTTTAAACAAATAAATAAACAATCAAACAAACAACGTCTGTTATCATTAAAATGATTTCAGATTAGACTTGAGGCCATGTAGAACTTCCCAAGTTCAACTATGAAGGTGTTATTTTTATTTCTTCCTTTTCTTCACTGTCAAGTTCACAAGTTCATTCAGTATGAGATCAAGTCACATATGAAAGGGGGGAAACGGGTTTCTTTAGCATGTTTCCGATTTACTTTTCCTGCAACAATCAAAATGAAAACCGGGTTAATGGGAAAATAGCAGGGAATATACTGTGAGCCTGTCTTTTCATCAACATTGTTGTCTTTCTTTATTCTGTACATGGGTAGATGTTGCCTCTTCTCTTATACAATTTTGCAGCTCTTGTGGGAAGCACAGCTTGTGTGTTTGTAGCATACAGCTCTAAAACAACTGGGCTAAAGACTGGATTTCCTCTATGATGAAGAATTAATATAGTCCTGTAATTTTACTATTAATAGCTGGAGGGGTAGCTTTGGGACGAACCATTCAGTGACAGAATTAAAGGGACTGCTTGTGATTAACTTACAAGCCTAAAGAAAAGATGCGTATAAATTTAACACAGAGGTGATATGTTCAGTTGTTCACTCTCTGGAGAATGAGATAGAAATGATGGTTGTCATTTTCACCTTATCTCCTTTGACAGAGAAAAGGTTTGACAATTAAGACCTGATGATGGGGAAAAAAAAAAAAAAAAGAAGAAATGATAATTTAAAAACCAGACAAAAAGAAGAGGAAAGAAAGCACCTCAGTGCATTTTCTTCCAATGATATAAATTTCAATTAACTGAATTGATAAATTAAGCTATAAAGCAATTCAAACATGCAGAAGAAAAATTCAAATTATTTTTTTTCTTCATGCTTTCAATTCTTTATAGTACATTACATCAGTTAATGGCAATTTGTATAATTTGTGTAATAACATAAATTGCCATAAACTCTCATGGCAAAATGTTGTAAAAATGATAAATCATGGATAAAGTACAGAGGACCAGGTTCACAGTTGCTGTAAATTCCATTAAAGTTATTAAACATACTCCCGTTTACACCTGCTCACCCCACAGTGTTACTCTACATTCCATTTGTGGTCAGGGAGGAAACAAGGGGAGAAGATGTGAATTGTAATTAATGTCATAAAGAGTCAAAGGTGACTGTGACTAAATTACTGAAGATTCAAGAAGGAAGATAGACATGACAAGGAAACAGTCGTCTGGTGATGGTGCAGCCTACAGCAGGACTGAGTCCCTCGTTTGCAGTGTCTAACACACAACAGTTGCTGATGTGATCCTGGTCCTCTCTGACAAAGACAGCTCTTTGTGCTCTGGCAGGAGATTCAGAGATCCATCAGGGACTTGGTTTTCATCTGCCTCGGTGACCATACCATGTTTGTCAGGTGGGCTGCTGGTCCGAAGGAACAACATCAAGTCACATCTTGTCCTGATGTCTTTCCGAACACTTACTCCAACCTGTAGGGTAGCACCATTCTTTACAACTAGTGATACCTCCCAGCCTGTCAGTCCATCCCTAAAGGCAGATTATTCTGCACCTTCTAAAAGCTGTCTCTCCACTGAGAGACAAGAAAAAGCTGTGATCTGGCTAATGACCTATTTCAAAGCCCAAAGAACAAACTACGTTCGAAACAATGAGTGGGCCTAGTCACCAACTAGTAAACTGAGCTTGTAGTATTGTGCGACAAGGCTTGTTGCTGGGTCCTGCACTTGGGCCAGAACAACTTATTGCAATGCTATAGGTTTGAGGAAGAGTGGCTGGAAAGCTGCCTGGCAGAGAAGAACCTGGAGGTATTGGTTGACAGCCAACTGAACTTGAACCAGCAGTGTGCCTTGGTGGCCAAAAAAGCCAATGGCATCTTGGTCTGTACAAAAACCAATGAGGCTACCAGGACCACGGAAGCGATCATCCCCTTGTACTCAGCACTGGTGAGGTCACACCTCAAATCCTGCCTTCAGCTTTGGTCCCTTCGCTTCAAGAAGGACATTGAGGTATTGGAACACACCCAGAGAAGGACAATGAAGGTGGTGAAAGGTCTGGAGTACAAGTCTTTTGATGAGCAACTGAGGGAACTTGGATTGTTCAGTCTAGAGAAAAGGAGACTGAGACTTTTTTGATGTTTGTAACTACCTGAAGGAGGTTGTATTAAGTTGGTTGTGGTCTCCACAGGCAATAGGACAAGCTGCGATGGCCTCAGATAGGTTAAGTTCAGGTTACATATCCATATCAACCAAAGTAGTTTCAGATTATGTATTAGGAAATATGTTGTCACTAAAAAGGGCCATCGGATACTGGCAGAAGCTGCCCAGGGAAGGGCTTGGGTCCCCATCCCGGGAGGTATTTAAAAGACAGGTAGATAAAGTGCCCAGGGATACTGTTTAGTAGTGGATAGGTACGGCTCGTTTCAATGATTTTGGAGGTCAAACCATTCTATGATTCTGTCTTCCAAAAGGTCACAAAAAAGTTAGTCAAATGCAAGTGAAAAATATGAAATTGTAGCTTTTCAGAAAAAATAAGAGAAGTATATTGCATAAAGACTATTTTTTTTTGTTGTTGTTGGTGTGTGGAGTATTTTCCCAAAGAAGTCATGAGTTACCATATTGCATACTGAGTTAACCAAAGCAGTGAGTATTTCAGGATGCTCTTGCATATTGACTGAAAGGAGTGGATTCATAGCTCCAGGAATCTACTTCTCAATAGCTTCTTTGACTCAGGAGTTTGAAGAACTTTAGTTGTATTAACTAATTCAGGTAAAATATTAGTTCTAATATAGTAGACCTCTACTAGTCCTAGATATAGTCACAAATAAAGCTTCTCTGAAAACCACAGGGTAAGTTTACTACAGTCAAAACAGAACAGAAATAATATCAAAAAATCAAACACTTAGTTGGACAAGGATGGTTATTCAATCTGAAAATAATTTCATATTTTATGTATCTTGTTTGTTTAAGTGAAAAGATTTTTTTAGATTAATACAGACATTTAAATGTAACAGAAGACCCTGTCAACCCATTTTTACAGAGTTCATTAAATCGTGTTTTCAGGCCCCTCCCCTTTATTCCCTTTTTTACATGTCAGAGAGAGATACAAACATAAATGATATGAACAAATCCCTCAGTTTGGTCAGGCATTACTTCCCATAGTGAGAAAAGAGAGACAGGTTCTGACTTTAAGAAAAATGGAAAGTTTGAGTACAAAGTAGAGATACATTTATACCCACTAAACGATATGCTTAGAGGAAATTATATATAGAGTAAAGGAGACTCTGAGTATGGGGTAGCAACATATATATTATTTGTTCTAGAAGTTCAGAGATGATCCAGTTTCTGCTTTATAAAAGATAATTAGGAAAAACTGTCAAGTCTGCAGATTAATCCTGCATACATCTGCCTCGAGTTTGCTTTGAAACCTCTTGGATCTAGAAAGACAATCTTGTGTAATTAGCTGAGGCCACTATAATCCATAAAAACATCTGATCATATTGATTTTCAGTCAATCAGGCTCTATCTGTCGACAGCAATTCTAGAGATCATACAAGAGGTCTTACAAGTATACAACTTAGCCCTCTAAGGTCATTTAAACTTTTCATTAGCTTTTAAACACAAACCTATTTTCAGTCACTGGCTACCAAGTTCCAGATAAAATGATGAAGTTATTAAAAGAGAAAAGCATGGAAATGTTTGTTTCTATATATATAAAGATGCAAACATATAGATAGAAACATATAAGTTACTTTCATGTCTATGAATGTTGTCATATACATATTTGACAGTTAAGTGATCTATACATATGTAGGTTTTTTGCTTGGTTACATTGTGTATTATTATTATCATCATCATTATTATCATCTTTTCTGGTTTTATATACAGCAAAGGAAGCCAACAGTTCATTCCAACTCGCAGAGTCATAGAATCACAAAGTTGGAAGAGACCCACTGGATCATTGAGTCCAACCACTCCTATCAAACACTAAACCATGTCCCTTAGCACCTCGTCCACCCCTCCCTTAAACACCTTCAAGGATGGTGACTCAATCCCCTCCTTGGGCAGCCTGTTCCAGCGCCCAATGACCCTTTCCATGAAAAATTTCTTGCTGATGTCCAGCCTAAATCTCCCCTGGCGGAGCTTGAGGCCATTCCCTCTCGTCCTGCCCCCTGTCACTTGGGAGAAGAGGCCATTCACTAACCCCCGTACTCAACACTGTTAAATTTAGGCTCAAACCCACCTACTGCAAGTTTGGTGGTAAAGAATTACCTAGAGGAGATAAGGGAAAGACTGTGGATGTTGACACTAAGGAAATATTCTTAGTATTATGTGGCAACCCTTCCCTGAGTATCATTTTTGTTCAAAAGACAATTGGCATCCATAAATGGCATATCATTGTATAAATATATATGTGACATCAAACCACTTATTACCAAAAATCTTTCACACGGATAGGAAAAGAACCTGACAGTATCCTGGTGAGATCAAAGGTCGTGGCATTTACTAGAGGATTTCAGATTTGTGGAAATCACATTATCCACTGCAAACATAATTTTGATTAATAAACCTTTCAATTGCCTCAACAGGACAGAATCATTTTCATAATGACTAAAAAATGTACACATATTGGGTGAAAAAATAAGTATTCCAGATATCCAAGACATGTTAATGAAAAAATGGAATGTCCTACAAAATTTTTAACAATTTGCAGGAAAACTGAGGCATGGGGGTTTTATTTCCACATGTCCACAACAAATACTTTTCATCTGTGAACATATACAGAAAAAAAATAAAAGGTGATCTTGATAATTCCTAAATATGTGTCATAAAGGAGTAACACTGTAATTTCTGATTTCAGCTTATGCAATTAAGTTTCATAACCATGAATATCAGACTGAAGATCTGAAGTTAAAATGTACAGTGTCTTCAGCAACCTTAGGTATCAACACTAAGCCTCATTTATAGGAGGTTCCTCTGAGGGCCACAGTTGATAGGAACTGTTAGGAAGAAGCACTATCTGTCTGGACTGTAGATTTCCTTCGGCCTGGAACTAGTGAATTCAATTGCTGTTTAAGAGCTGAGGCCTATATGGCTTAAAGCACATGTTTTAACCCCAAATTGGGATGACATGTGTAAGGGGGGCTATGAATCATGATTCTGGTAGTCTGATCTTTTTTCTAGCAACTTATTATGCTACTTTGAGGAAATTCTTGCAGTAAGCTCTCCCCTCAATCTCCTCTTTCTAGGTTAAACATCCCCAGTTCCCTCAGCTGCTCCTCGTAAAATTTTTTTGTTAACCCAGTCCCTAGGTTGTAACTAGGCAAATATATCATTTTTCTGGAACTTTTATAATACACAAGAGATACCCTTTTTCATATACATTATTTTTTTCTTTACTCATTTTTTCTTGATCACCTCTGAGTTCAGAGATTCGGCAGACAGTGTCTCAGGAACATAGTTTCTCCTAAAGAGTGAGCCACTGCAGGGGAAACAACATTTCTTCTAGAATATGTTGACATTGATTGCATGTGCTCCTTCCCAATGTGAAAGGAAAAGGAGTTCCTTCACCTTTCCACTCTTCTGCATACTATCTTAAAGGCAGTTTCTATTTACTTCCACACAACTGGAATTAATACGTTTTTTCTCTTTTCCCAAACAAAACAAGTTCTTAAACATTTTGACTTCACATGTAGACCTTATTTAATACATACCTATGGGACAACAGAATGATTCTTTATTCCCTTCATGCAGATATTCATATCTTCCACAAAGACTACTGAAAGTTGTTGTATACCATTTATCCATGGAATTATTAATATCAGCAAAACCTGAAAAACTATTTCTATTAGTTTCATACTCAGTTTTCTCACGGATTTCCCTCCAATTTTTTTTAGGGAGAAAATGGGGAGCATTGACAATGAAATGTGGTTGTTTTCTTGCAGCTACCTGGCCTTCAATGCATGTTGAGATGCTTTTAGCATCTTCCACAAGATATGTTTCTTTATCTCTTAAGTATCATAACACCACTCTGTAGCTCAAGTAACAGAGAGGCACTTGTGTGTTTATACAGTTCTCTGTAGTTCACCAATACGGCACAATTTTCTACATAAAAAACCCCTACTTTTTCACTGAGTTCCTAATTTGAAGTAATTCTTAAAGCTTCCAAGATCAGAGCCTTCATTGTTTCAAACCAAACAAACATCTGTGTAAGGTGAAAGATTGCCGATAGTCCCAGATTCCTGCAGGATCATCTGGTCCCAGCACACCCATCATGAGATTCTAAGTTGCTTGTTCAGGTAATATTTTTAAAAAACACAATAAAACACCTTTTCTTTTCTGTAGTCTTGTTTTGTTGTTAACATTTTTGATGGTGCTGAGTAGACCATGTCATTGAAATGAAGGAGGGGGAAGTCATAAAAGACTAAGGCTGTAAAACAAACAAATCAAGGGCAAAAACAGAATTCTGATTTTAATGAAGCAAGCAACCTTTTACAAAGGCAAATTTACTCTGCAACCTTCACAAACCTGGTTCAAACTTGCTTCTAATGCTTTCTTCAATATAATTACTTAGGGCTCTGTTCTGCTGTCTCACAGTGTGTTACTCAGTTTAAAAGCCATGAGTAAGTTACATGGCTCTGCTGCACATGTCCCTGAGCAAACATATAATTTTGGAGCTTTCTGTTTGTGTGAATGTTTCTTGGTTGTTTACATTCACATATGCACATACTCAGTATTTATTCCTTTCTGCATGTAGGAAATCAAGCAGTTTTGAAAAAGAGTAGTTCCTCATAAACACTATTTTAATAACAAATACTTTAATATAAAGAGGCAACTTGCGCCGTACTTGAACCTCAACTACGTTAAAAAGAGTTTTAGGTACTCTGGCAGCACAGGTGCTACAGAGTTTTCCCTGTACAGATAAATGGTTCTTTTGGTGTTAAGTGTCCCAGCACGTACTCATGATAGAGTCAAAAGGCAATTGTGCAATTGTTCAGCACCCATCAAAAATGTGTTTAGGAATGATAACATTGAAATCTCCTCCTATCTCTCCCTCTACTCACTTCCAATTTTTTTTAGAGGTACTTACATGAGGGTATATATGTAAAACAGAAAATGAGAGACTGGGAGAAAGATGTACGTACAGGAGAATTTACAGAGAAATCACTAATTAGATGTCAAAAACTTTCTGAGTGAAAGAAAACTGCTTCCAAAGTTCGTGGAATTTATTGCTCAAGTAAGGTGTAGGAAGAAAGAGGAAGATTTTTTTCCATGATCTTTGGTCAAGAAGACTAAGTGTACATACAGTGTACATACTGACTGGGGAAGTTCCACTTGATTGGAGGCTGGCTGGTGTTGAGTCCACCTACAAGAAGGGTTGCATGGAGGATCCAGGGAACTACAGGCCTGTCAGTCTGACCTCAATGCCAGGGAAAGTCATGGAACGGGTGATCTTGAGTGCTATCATGAAGCACATGCAAGAGAACGGGGTGGTCGGGCTCAGTCAATACGGATTCATGAAAGGCAGGTCTTGCCAAAATAACCTGATTACCTTCTGTGATAAAGTGACTTGCTTAGTGGACGAGGGAAAGGCTGTGGATGGATCTTCCTGGACTTCAGTAAAGCCTTTGACACAGTTTCTCACAGCATTCTGCTTCGGAAACTGCCACCTCTGGCCTGGACGGGCGCACACTCTCCTGGGTGGAAAACTGGCTGGATGGAGGGCCCAGAGAGTGATGGGAAATGGTGTTAAATCCAGCTGGAGGCCAGTGACAAGTGGGGTTCCCCAGGGCTCAGTCCTGGGTCCAGCCCTGTTCAATGTCTTTATCAATGACCTGGATGAAGGCATCGAGTGCTCCCTTAGCAGTTTGCAGATGATACTAAGCTGGGTGGAAGTGTGGATCTGCTGGAGGGTCGGGAGGCTCCAAAGGGATCTGAACAGGCTGGACTGCTGGGCAGAGTCCAATGGCATGAGGTTTAACAAGGCCAAATGCCGGGTCCTGCACTTGGGGCACAACAACCCTAAGCAGAGCTACAGACTAGAAGAAGTCTGGCTGGAAAGCTGCCAGGAGGAGAGGGACCTGGGGGTGCTGGTTGATAGCAACTGAACATGAGCCAGCAGTGGCCCAGGTGGCCAAGAAGGACAATGGCATCTTGGATTGTACCATTAACGGCTCTATTACTTTCCTAAATAGTACAGAAACTTTAACATTTGAAATCCCACAAAATGCAGAAAAGGGAATTGTTACTCCATTGAGAGTTGAGAAACTGAGGCATAAGCAAAGTCATTTCAGAATATGCTTGAAAAGAAGAAGTTGAACTGAAATCTCCCAGATCCTAGAAGTGTATCCTCCAAACTAAATTATTCTTCTTAATTGTTAAATGTTGGACTGGGTCCCTGATGTTAATTTTGGTTTATTTAATAGATAAGCACATATAAAGACACAATATTCATTGTCTCCAGCAGGCTTGAGTGTGGTTTCTAAATTCTTAAATACAGTTATTCAGTTATTAAAGATTTGTTCATGAGCATCTTCAAGTTTTCCTAAGTGACATGAAAACAGAGACATCCAAAGATTTCTTGGAGATGACCAGTTTCCATTAACCCTGCCTTCCCCTTCTTTCCCTTCCAAAGAAAGAAAAGTAAAAAAAAAATGTGAAAAGCAATAGGCAAAATAAAAGGCCTTTACTTTTTTCTCCCACTGTGTGACCTTGCAGAGTTGCAGGAGTTAAATGGAGCACAGTTTGGGAACATCCATTGTTCTAATCACAGCTGCTCCAATACCATATTGTCAGTGAAATGGAAAAGAAATTAGCAGCTCATTTTGTGCGACGTGAACTTTCTCTCTCGCTCTCCTGCTTGATGAGAACACTCTCTTTGATAAATCAGCCATCATACCTTATTGCCATGCAGAGACTGGAAGTAAAAAAGTGTCAACAACATTTTTTCCCTGAGTCTTCTGGAAGCAATCATGTTTCACTGCTGCAAAGGTAATGCTTAATTTTCCATCTTTTTTTTTTTTGGCATATAGAAAGTTAACAGAGGACATATCTTTTAAAGCTACAAAAATTGATTGGACTTGCAACAGACGAGAAGTCGGCAATGAATGAGATAAAGAGCGTATTCGGCACATTATTGCAAGAGAGGTTCCCATCGGTGCGTACCATTCACCGCCTTCTGCACAGACTTCAATTAGCAGTTAAGGATGTGTTGAAATATGTTGCAGGAATTAGTCATTTCAAAGTCTTGGTAGGGAAGCTAAACTATATAGTGTTTGCAGTCAGCCAAAAAAGAAAAAAAAAAAGGGAAGAAGAAACGAAAGGAGAAAATCTCAGCATGAAGTAGCTGAACGGGCATATGTGGTATCACTGGAGCATCTAAAGAGCAAGCCAGTAGTTAAGATGTGCTGAGTAGCCTGCAGTTCTAAGGCAGTAAAGGCTGTTTTAAGGTCATAGAAATCACTGCCTAAACACATCACATTTCCAAGAGCTACTATGGAGAAAAGAGTAATTTTCTCAAATAAATAAGGTGAAGTTCCTTTTAGACCTACGCAAATATTTTTGGAAATTCAGATTTTCTTTACATAGATCATGCCTTAGAATGCCATTGCTATCCTAGTCACTCATTCAATTGGATCTTACTTACTCACTAATTAGTTCTATAACTGAAGAACATATTCATTTGGAAAAAAAAAAAGAAAAAGAAAAGAAAAAAGCTTTTGAAGAGACTGATAATTTCTTTGAATTCTTTTCTGTCATCAGAATAAAGTCAACAAAAAAGCACAACTTGTGGAAATAGATAGCAGACAGAGAGAAAAGCCCTTTTTCTCTTAAATGATAAAGGCTGATGTACTTGATTCTTGCACAGAAAAAGTTCTTAAAGTAGAAATGTATGTGAATGTGTGTATTGGGTTTTTGTTTAGTTGTTTCTTCCCCCTTAAAAAGAGGATCAGAGCTGTATTATCAATATAACTTGATTTGTTTCCTCTTTATTAAATTCTATTGACATTTCCACAACAAGTTCACCCAGGCTATACACTCATAGATCCTGGGACAAAAAAAGATCATGAGAGGTCACTGTACCATTTTCCTCTCCGAAGGCTAGTTCAGCTATATCTAAACTATTCCTGACAGATTTTTGACTCAATTGTTCAGAAAAACCTCTAGTGCTTGAGTGTCTGTGACTACCCTGGTCAATCCATTCAACTGCTTATTTACCTGTACTGTTTAAACAGGTCCTCCACTCCCACCCCAAGTTTTTAGGCTACTTATTTTCCTTTGCTGCGGCTGAAGACCTTCTGTTGTATTTTTTTTCCTTACCTGCTATAAAAAAAGGAGACCAATAGTTTCTTTTTCTGGATAAAATGACTTTCAGCATATTTGGATGGCCTAAAGTGACCATGATGGAGAAGTTATTCCTAAATCTATGCAGATGGTCCCTTCTGAAGAAAGGCAAGGGGTATTACAAAGAAATGTAACCATAATCAGTTGCAAAAAAATAACTCATGAAATTCATCAGTGTAGTAAGTTTTTTTAAAAATAACTGCTGCAATGTTTGAAAAGATGTAAGTCTGTATTAAATTTGTAAGGACTTAAAAACTTGCCACTGGTTCACCTGCACCTACACCTACATCTACAGAAAATTAGTATGTGTTTATGTAAATTACAGTCCATAAAGAACTTGCACAAAGTTTAGCAAAAGCATTTTTAATCTGTACACCTGATTCTGTCCTCAGACTTGCCAGGAAAAAAAAAAAAAATAAAAAAAGCAGGAGGAATTTTGCATGAAACTGGTAGTGTAAGCAAGAAGAGAATCAAGAAAATCAGACTTTATGCCTCTACATAAAGAAGATTTAAGCTACTTAAAAGATTTACAGCAGTCACTTGTGCATCAATGTTATGAAGGCTTTTTAGCTGCAAATATTAATGAGCTCCTTTTGCTAAAACAGACTCACTATTGAACATCTGCAAATGGCAGCATGATTTTTGAACCCTAGACAGTTCATTAAACCAGTTTGACCCAAAGCCAAATTGTTCAATACCAGCTTACAAAGGTAAAAGAGACTTTCTGCCAGTGGGAAAACAAATGAATCTCAGCACTGCTTCTATAAAGATCGACAGTGACTTAAAAATAGCCTGAGGTTAATATTATAAATCTTTCTAAAAGAGATTTGAGTGCATATTCTTCATGCCAGCCTTGGATCAATCTCGCAAAGCGATATCCTTTCAAACGACACTGATACAAAATATCGGATGCTGTAAAAAGTGAGACTTATTAACTACCTAGACATCTTATCTTTTTTCCACTAGTGCAGCAATAACCACAGCACCTCAGACAAGGCCAGTCCACATCAGCTGGACACTGCTGCAGCAGCCTCCAGAACTCTGGGTGGCCTGATGCATGAATATAGATGCACTATTACCACAAAATAAATAAATAAAAATGGTGTATGTGAAGCCAAACAAATCATTGCAGACAGGAGCTGCCTGGGGCATTGTGCAATGGTGTACAGAAGAGATCTGAGCAGGAGTCAGAGTCCATGCCTCCCAGGGCTATACTAACTGTGAACCTAGGAGCAACCCCAGCCCAGAAAAAATACTCTTAATCCAAATGAGGTCAATGTGCTTAAGTCACATCACTTGTTGTTGCTGCTGTCCGAGAAAGGGACTACAGAGCTGTATTGGCAGTGGGAGGAGCATCACACAGGGGATACACTGGGGAATGGGAAGACATTGGCCACGTTAAAATATCTGATTACAGTTGTGCTTGCTCCTCAGGACAAATAAGCTATGACAATTTTTCTTGCTCCCCAAGGGAACTCTGGCTTAGTCTTTTCCCAAGCTGCTTGCACAGAGATGAGCTCAGTTTTCTTACTATCTTGTTTTTATCTGTACTGTCTTTGATATGTGAAGATATTTCTGACCGTTCAATTTTTGTCCCAATAACCAGTTATTATTTATTTCTAGATCTTCATTTAAGTATATTTATTCCATCCATTTTTCTGTCTGCTGCAACAAGGTGAATATGCATAACCCTAACAACACAAATATTATGAGTTAATGATAAGTACTGCTCATGGTTGGAGTTTCAGCTCTGATGTGCCATTTCAGATATCATCGTTATCCATTGTACTGAAGGATGTCTTTTTATAGTGGGTAATGCTCTACGGCTAGATGTCTATCATAATCCAGAAGCAAGAAATCACTTGTTGATGCCAGATTTGCTAATCCGAAACAGAGCTAACCATTAATCAAAGGCTTATTCTTCAAATTTCAGAGATATTTGTTAACAGAGTTGGTTGTGCAGCTCCCAGTGCTGTCCACAGAAGACATCCATGGGCATCCAAGAAATGAAGAAACTCCCAGCATTTCACAGCAGTGGGGAAATCTAAGAAAGGAAGAGTAACATGTCTTGCTAAGAAAGGATATTTTGGTTATGCCTCCGTAAATTTGTGATTTATGAACGGTGAATGGACATCACTCTTTTTCAAGGCATTATAAAGATTTTTTTCTAAGTAATTTCCTTTGACTGAAAGTGGCAGAATCTTTGTTGAACAATGGACCATATGCATCTGAGATTTTATTCTAGCAATTGCTTTCAGCCATTGATCCTCTGAACATTCCTAAGTAGGGTTGCATAGCTGAGGCTGCTGGGGGCATGGAGAATATCCTTTGCTAGTAGTACTCTTTTCCATACAGGACAGATAATGTGGTTCTGCTCCACCATTAGAAGGAGTAAGATCAGAGCTCTGGTTATGTCTTTCTTCAAACACATTCTTGACTTTCACGTAAGAACTCAAAGGTGATGAACTGTTCCCTTGAGAAGCTTTCCAAGAGTACAGGGCAAGAGGCTGTCAAGAAGGTCATGATACACCATAGTAGTGAATCTGAAACAGATTCCTTGGCTGAACAACTTAGTTCCTTCCTTTACTTCAACATTTACACAGGACACTAATCACAGTATAAACTACCTGTCTTTAATTCATTCTTTCTGGACTTTTCTGATATCAGTCAGGTTCAGTAGCAGTGTTATAGTTATTATACACATCTTCAAGTAAGTCATGGGAAAAGCTGAGCTTCACGCCCACACAAATATATTCATTGCCCTGCAGTTTTCTCATGAGGCCAGGTGAGTGTGCTGTCTGCATGGTGATTCAGTGATGAAAATACCAATATAAAGAAATATGATTCTTGAGAGATATGATGGTCTGTGCTTTCCATTCCATAAGCAATGTATATATGTATAGGGTACAAGACTCTGCAACATGCACTACCACGACTGACTAGGTGAAAGGAAACTCTGAATGTAGCTTGATTTGCGGTGTTGTAATTCAAGATGAAACTTGGTAACTGATGTAAGCAAACGTAAATCCTGGAGGCCTCAAAATATTGCTTTTAATCTCTTATGGTGATGCTCTTGGAAACTATAATTTCTTCTTCAGTTCCTTTTGTATGTTTATGAGTAAGTTTAGTGCTTATGAAAACTGTGGTCCTGTCTGCTTTTAGAAAAATTGTGTACACTCTATTCAAAGAACAGAAGCAGATTAATAGCAAAGTCTTGTCTCTTAGATAGACCCAACCAGAGCCTCCAAACCTGCCCCTTAGACATAGTTATGGCCTATTAACTTCTTGACTTTTCTCCTGACAGTTTTCCTCTTGTGACTAAACCATCACTGAATATCACTTCAAAGTGAGATTTTCAAGTCTTTTCTGATGAAAACTAAATTAAGATGTTGTGGTTAGGATTTTTTTGTTTTTGTTTGATTTCCTCCTCTAATCCTCCAACTATAAGACAAAAGAAAAACAAAATGATAAAAAAAGCTTTAATTAGTGTATTGCTAAACTCTCTGGGAGATGTGAAGGTATCTTGAAATATGATGACAATCAGATGTAGATTTTCCTAAGCAAGTAGCTACAGCTGAAGTGAAGAAATTCTAAGCTCCTGCTGTAGTTAATGAACATGGAGTCAATACATTTCATGAAATCCGAAGATTTGTCCAGTTGGTCAAATGCAGAAATTAATCCTCTTTGGGATATGTCTGAGTAAACCGCAAACATCCCCTCTGTTTTTATAGAAGATTATTCATTCCCTTTTAAGAAGGGTCTCCAAGGCAGACTAGAGTAATGATTTATTGGTCATGCTGATTTTTTTTCAATAATTGGAAATAACATAAAGTGTCTAGTCTAGACTTGGAAAGTATGTTTTCAGATATTAGAGCTCATGTTAATGAAAATCACATGAAACACCATATTCCTAGTGATGCAGGGGTTGTCTCTCTTCTAGCAGACACAAGTTACAGTTTCTAAAATCTTTTTATGTTTTCCAGCTATCCCTATGTTTGTAGTGCTGCAGAGCATATTGGACCCATGCTCATTCACCGAGCCTTCCCTAGCAGAGCATCTTTGTTCTCTGAAACAGTTAGGTTAAATAACAGAAACCGGACAACAGGAACGACATGTCAGGTCAGAATGTTGTGTCATGACCTGATCTCTTATTGGAATCTAGACCTAGGCAAGTACAGGAATTTCCAAAGAAATTTTTGTTTTCCTAAATATGGATGCATTGAAACCAGTGTCTTTACTAAGAAAGTGAAAATGGTGCTTTTCTCTGTAATAGTCAATCACTGGTATTCTTGTGCTGAAGGCATGGGAACAGGCTGCCTCATGTGTTCTTCATAGGTGACCCTCTGCAATCTATGAACATTTTATTCTTTGGTTCCTCATCTCTGAAATGTGACTACTGTCCAGATCCATCCAAAACAAAACAAAAGAAAAAACACAGTTTCACATAATCTGGTACCATTTCAAATATTAGTGAAATTCCAGATAACCAACAGTTCCACGTACATATGCCTCCTCCCTGCTGACTTTTGGACCTTTGAGAAAATGAAGTTAAATGCAGAAAAGAACAGTGGAGGAGGTAAATAATTCACTACAAGTTTCATGGAAGTATGCAGTTATATAAAGAGACAGACTTGTAAGAAGCGCTGTAGCAAATATAAAGCTGCAGTCTGAGAGCCTTACTGGATACCAGGGAATCCACAAGGAAAATGTGAATTAAGGAAAGAGGCTTTTCACAGGAGGCTGAATATTCCTCTTTGCCATGGTCAGCAGACCACAGGAGGGAACATTTGTGAGAAACCAGGATTCATCAGTTTTGCAGACCATGGAATGACTTACACTCTTAATGACCAAGTTTTCTATGGATCCATGGGTGGTATGATCTGGGTTGTGTCCGTGTCTCTCCCAGTGCCTTCTGAATCTATTGGTAATTCTGATAGGAGGATTGATATATGTAGTTCAACTGGCATATATTCCAATAATAGGTGAATGCTATGGGAGTGACTGTAGTCTGAAAATTTGCTAGTGCCACGATATAAAAGACTGAAAACATTCACCAATGTCTAAACAGTACAAAGTAATGCAGAATGTTACCTTTCATTTCATTGTCATATAATTAATAGGAAAAAAAATAGCTGCATGTAAAAAAGGCAGAAACTGTTAGCATAGTTCAGTGAAGTATGAAAAATCCCAGGGGCTCTAATCCTATCACCAATGGCTCTGGGGTATCTTTTGCTTTTTCTTTCTTTTTTTTTTTCCCAGTTTAATGTGGAGAAGGAAGAGAAACCAGATAAACACAGAAAAAAAAATGTTAACCATTTATTCACAGCTGTCAAAAAAAAATCCTAAATGCTTGATTTGGACAAAAATTAAAAATGAGAGTTTAGTTTCTAGAAAAGTTCTAGTATCTATATTTGCAGCCTATGCTGACTAATTGTGAACAGAACCTAGAAAAACTAAGGTTAAATTCTTGCTGTCTGACTTTTGTCTTTTCAATAAGCTATCACTATAATCTGTTGGAAGGGTATTCATGCTACTTGGGTAATTTTATTTCAAATAACTTTTAAAACTGTGCACCAGCCTTAAGAGTCCTTTCTAAGTGGAATGAACAGGTCACTTTCTTTATTAACAAATTATTTAAATAAGATTTATTTATTTTTTTGATGACTCATCTTTCAAGGTTTTTTCCTCTGCCCAATTATATCAAATTATCAAATGGTTTATTTGTGCTATTCTTCCTCACATTTTCTTGGTATATCATAAAATCATAGAATCATAGAATAACCAGGTTGGAAGAGACCCACCAGATCATTGAGTCCAACCATTCCCACCAAGCCCTAAATCATGCCCCTAAGTACCTCATCCACCCTCACCTTAAACACCTCCAGGGACGGTGACTCAACCAACTCCATGGGCAGACTGTTCCAATGCCTCATGACCATTTCAGTGGAGAATTTTTCCTTATCTCAAGCCTGAATCTCCCCTGGCAGACCTTGAGGCCATTCCTTCTTGTCCTGTCCCCTGTCACTTGGGAGAAGAGCCCAGCTCCCTCCTCTCTACAACCTCCTTTCAGGTCGTTATAGAGAGCAATGAGGTCTCCCCTCAGCCTCCTCTTCTCCAGGCTGAACAATCCCAGCTCTCTCAGCTCCTCCTCGTAAGGCCTGTTCTCCAGCCCCTTCACCAGCTTTGTTGCTCTTCTCTGGACTCGCTCCAGAGCCTCAACATCCTTCTTGTGGTGAGGGGCCCAGAACTGAACACAGGATTCGAGGTGCGGTCTCATCAGTGCCGAGTACAGGGGGAGAATAACCTCCCTGGACCTGCTGGCCACGCCGTTTCTGATCCAAGCCAAGATGCCATTGGCCTTCTTGGCCATCTGGGCACACTGCTGGCTCATGTTCAGTCGCTGTCAACCAACACCCCCAGGTCCTTCTCCTCCTGGCAGCTTTCCAGCCAGACTTCTTCTAGTTTGTACCTCTGTTTAGGGTTGTTGTGCCCCAAGTGCAGGACCCGGCATTTGGCCTTGTTAAACCTCATGCCGTTGGTCTCAGCCCAGCAGTCCAGCCTGTTCAGGTCCCTTTGGAGCCTCCCGACCCTCCAGCAGATCCACACTTCCACCCAGCTTGGTGTCATCTGCAAACTTGCTAAGGGAGCACTCAATGCCTTCATCCAGGTCGTTGATAAAGACATTGAACAGGACTGGACCCAGGACTGAGCCCTGGGGAACCCCACTTGTCACTGGCCTCCAGCTGGATTTAACTCCATTTCCCACCACCCTCTGGGCCCCGTCATTCAACCAGTTTTTCACCCAGGAGAGCGTGTGCCCGTCCAGGCCAGAGCCGACAGTTTCCAAAGCAGAATGCTGTGAGAAACTGTATCAAAGGCTTTACTGAAGTCCAGGAAGATACATCCACAGCCTTTCCCACATCCAAGAGTTTAGTCACTCGGTCATAGAAGGTGATCAGATTACTCTGGCAAGACCTGCCTTTCATGAACCCGTGTTGACTGGGCCTGAGCACCCGGTTCTCTTGCAAGTGCTTCATGATCGCACTCAAGATCACCCGCTCCATGACTTTCCCCGGTACCGAGGTCAGACTGACAGGCCTGTAGTTGCCCGGATCCTCCCTGCACCCCTTCTTATAGATGGGCACGACATCAGCCTCCAGTCCAGCGGAACCTCCCCAGTCATCCAGGACTGCTGGAAGATGATGGAAAGGGGTTTGGCCAGCTCATCCGCCAGTTCCCTCAAAACTCTTGGGTGGACTCCATTCTGCCCCATAGACTTGTGGGCATCTAGCTGGGCAAGCAAGTCTCTAACCACCTCCTCTTGGACCTTGGGAATCTCATACTTCTCTTCCAACCCTTGGGGTTGTGCACAGAGGGAACAATTTTCCTTACTGTTAAAGACTGAAATTACTGCTACAAGAGAACAGAAAATCAGTGCTTTTTGTAGACACATAAAAGACCAAAAAGCAGAAGTCTTGTGTCTTCTTCTAGTGATTACTGTTGACTCCTGGTGTCACCTCAGGCACATTGTTTAGAGCCAGATTCCAAGTCCTTTATGCACAAGAGAGAGTGCGAGTATTCCCAACGGTTTTAGAGAAGGAGCCCATATCACAAGACACTTACCAGTTATTTTTAACAAAGTTGTGCTCTTGAGCTCAGCAGAATCAAATCGAAAGTGATTAAACTCTAACTACTTAAGTTTTCTAGTCTTAACATGTAAATAAACTTTGCATTGGTCTTGTTGGAGTGCTATATGACTGAAACCATTTTTGAAAGAAAGGCATGTGATCCCAAAAAACCCATTATTGTATTGAATTTCTATGTATACAGCATTATTTATAAATGCTTTAGCAAGTGGGTAGGTTGCTTTGGGCTTTTTCTCTATAGAAGTTTCTATATAAATGCAAATTATTTATTTCTAGCAGTAATATTTGTTTTTCAGGCAAGTTTATTTTCCTTTTGTTTCCTGGCTCTGAACATCCAACAGATTCCACTTCACCTGTATTTTATTCAAAGTTTGTTTCACTTATGCCCACAATCTCCTTGTTCTATAGAAGAAATTGCTTTCATTTACACATATATCACAGCACTTAAACATTAATCTCACTTTCCTGTGGTTAATAATTCACCTTATATTCAAACATCCATCAACATAAAATCAGCATAACAACTTTTATGAATCCCTTTATCATCAACACATTCCAAATGCTTATACAATTCACACTACAGATTCACATAGGAGCTGGCTTAATAGCCCTTAAAGTTGCTATAATGTTCACATCCTTTCAATCATAGAATTATTGTTCACGTTTTCAGACAAGACCCTTTTTAGTCATTTTAGGTTATTATCTCATATTTCTTTACACCTCTCAAGCTGGATCTGCATCTCAATAAAGCCGGTGCAAACTGGTGTGAAACCACTATTGTTTATAGAGTTATCCCACATTTACACCAGCATAATTGAATAAATTTACCTGGGTATTGGCAAAACTTAGTGACAGGAGGAGAATGGGAAGGTGAAGGAGGGAACTGATTCTCCATGAGATTTCTGTATTTTTTTCCAGACTTCTTCTGCTTTAACATTAAAAAAAAGATTTATTTTTCTTAGTGAAAACATCTTCCCAATCATATTTCTCAGCCCTAGGATGTCAGACAGGCTTGAAGTCATTGTTTTTATATAGAGATTTTAATTCCTCACATTCAGCTTCTTTCTCTGAACACAGTTCAGTGGTTCTAAGGTCTGTTTTCCCCATCAGCTACACATGCACACCTCCTATTGAAGTCAATGTGAGTCTTACTCACATCTGTCAGGATAATCAAGTCCCAACTTTAGTATCACTATCAATTTAAGACTTAATTTTATCATTTCCATAGGCCATCTGGGCTTTTTCCTTCTGGACTTTTCACAATGACGTTGTCGTCCCATATTTGCTTCTACTTCTGTCCCATTTCAATAACTCATTCTCTTCTGAGGAAACTGATTTTCCACACCTCACCTCTTCCTTCTCCCCAGACCAAACTTTATTCCCTCAGACTATGCAAGCTCTAGAAATAGCCGCAAGTGAGGTGTAACAGAGAGACTGCTGAGACTTTTCTTTGTCAGTCATTGCTGGGTAGTAGCCTGCTGCATTTTTAATTAATGGCAATTATTAATTCATGAATTCGTATTGCATTAGCACCTCAGCGCTCTATTATGAACCCCCATCGTGCTTATTAATGTACACCCACATAACAAGCTGTTAACTTCATATTTTGGAGCATTGTATGAATAAAAAATGCAGTTACAACTGTGATTATATTAATGGCCTGATTCTTCATTCTTTTACATTGTATATGTGCTAGAACATCTCAATGGGAGTAAAGAGAGACCAATGCGTTGATATGCTGGAATTTTAAGTATGGTGAATATTAAAGGTGCATCATCCTGGAGTAAGCAATCTTTCCACTCCATTTGTGACACAATGATGGGCTTCCTCAGATGACTTGTACCTCTAATGTAGGAATACATACATTCTCTGATTGTCTTTTCAGAAGACAAAGCGATCTATACTAAAATTATCCACTGGAGCAGGACTGAGTTGTGAAGTCTTAACAGCAAATAATTACAAATATTTGAGAGTGTCAAGTGGTAGTGAGTTTACATATTTCCACAGTTATTGTTAACCAAATGTTGTCTATGAATACTTAAATATTTTCACAAATTTATTGAATTCATTAGGATAACCCTGAAGTTATGAAAATAAGTTAGCAATATTACTTGCCTAATACATTATTAGATAATTGGATTAGATAATTATTCACCATTAGAGTAATGAGGCACTGGAACAGGTTACCTAGGGAGGCTGTGGATGCCTCATCCCTGCAGATGTTCAAGGACAAGTTGGATGAGGCCTTGAGTAACCTGATCTAGTAGGGTGCCCCTACCCATGGCAGGAGGGTTGGAACTAAATGATCTTTAAAGTCCCTTCTAATCCTAACTATTCTATGATTCTATGATTCAATAATTCCATGATAATTAGGAGTCTGAATTATGTCTCCAGTTCATACTTGTGTTAATTCTTTTCCCTTACTGATTAGGAGATTGGTGTCAAAACCATTTTTTTCTTTAGAGGACACAAAGGTAAGAAAGAAAAAGTTATGCCTGACACAGTTTTAACCTCAGAAACTCACATTTATGTGAGATATTGTAGGACCCCCAAAATGATATGTAAAATTTACAGGAAATTGTTTTGGTCTATGCTGTTTAATAGCAGTAAAAATCTTTGCAGATGGAGATAAAGATGGTAGTATAAATTAAAATAAAAAATATAGAAATATATTTTAATGTCTAACTCTCTGACTGGACATCAGAGGGGTGGTTGTTTGAAATGAACATTGAATATTACTTTGATACTTTAGAAAACTCTCTTACACTCTATTCTATGTAATTAACTTGTACAAAGATTTACCAGTTTCTATACAGATTAGATTTCCTAATTGTATCTAGATACCCAAATTTCACTGCCTGGTAGTAAAACCTTACTGCTATTAATGTCATTGAAGAACCTGATCTCTGAAATTTAGATTCCTTTAAGAACAATTGTCCTTCAGAAAGGTTTGAGGATTAGCACATTGAAATGTATAAGATACCCAAACACAATGCAAATAAGGGCTCTAAAAATTGTCTAAACAGGCCTAGAACATGCAGTCCATGTATAGTGTGAAAAGGATGCATTTTCCAGTTGAAAGGATTTTTATCAGCAGTCAGATTCTAAAGCTTGGCTTAAAATGATATGTTTCCTTAAGAAATAAATGTTTCCAATAGCCTGAGAAATCCAGTCATAATTTATTCAGTTGGTGGATCAAACACACCCTTCTTTCTCTGTGCTGCAGGGAAATAAAGCGGGGAGGCACAATATATAAAGTAAAGATGAAAAGGCATTCTCTTTGCTCTAGAATGCCTGGCACTGGCAATTTCAATTCTTGTAAATTTGTGCCCTGATTTGCTTCATTCTGGAAGAAATTGGGCAGAATCTGCCTAACAGGCTCTTCCAGTGCAAGCCCTAAACCCTTCATATTTTAATACACAGCCAGCATTTTACTTCTGTGATCTGTACAGGCTGAAAAACACCACCACCATCTCTGCATTGTTATCAGACCCTAGAATGTAGATCAGACAAGTTTTTCATAGCAATGTGATGTTACAGCCATCATCACCATTCAGAAGCAGTGAAAACTCCTGTTTTTTTGCAACAGCTGAAGGATTTTGCATCCTCTAGTGTTCATTTTTTCCTCCCCTTGAGCCACGGCACAAGAAAAAGAAGTGGCATGTACAGCATCACACTGCAGGCCAGAAGCATTTTTCAAGATGCCAAAACACACTTCAAGTCTCCCACCTTTTCTGCCAGGTAAGTCCCTAATATTTTTGCTCCCAGGTAGGGTCTGGGAAATAAGATACTGCAGGCACAGGCATACTGCAGACACTACAACCAACTTCATCCACCCTTTCCTAACAGTCCTTTTCCCCCCCGTTCTTTCCCCCATTTTAGCTAATGCAGTAAGTGCATTAAAGAAGTACATTTAGGTCACTTCAGACCAGAACATTAAAACAAATGCTGATAGTTCAAGGTTAATAGATGCATAAAACAAAAGTAATTCCATGTCAAAGCTGAGATGACAGGTGATTTGACTTGAGACTGCCTTGCAATCACTCTTTTACATGTGCTCTGTACTGAGCCTGGCGGAAGGTGTTATGTTTCTGACATTTACTTGTCAGAAAGGTATGACAATAGAAATTGTTTCTATCTCTGCTGGTCCCAGATGTTAACCTTCTAGCTTTATTTTGTAATTGGGGTTCCACGGAGCTTTAACATTTTCTATTGATTCAATAGAAGCGATAACATTTCCAATCATAAGAAGGCATTATAGAAATATCAGGCAATTCACATATCAAAATGTTTGATAGCTGGGCTCACCACATTAATTTCTGTCACCTTTGCTAGAAACTCTTTATCTTCTTTTTAATACTGAAGGACACCTGAGAGTAGTTTCTGTCACTTTTATTGTTCAATAAAGTAGACAAAAGTTTCAATTAACAACCAAGGAGCCTCTAGGAAATTGTGAATGAGAGTATATTTTATTCATTTTAGTGTATTTCTTTTTCTAATGTGCCAGCTGTGACTTCTAAGCCATGCTTCACAGGGGAGAAGGGAAAAAATTTGATATAAGCTTATACAATCTGAGGGCCATAATTTTTTTTTAAAAAAACTTTGTTTTAGCTGTGAGTCAGGTGTTACAAATATTTTGAAAATTCAGCTCTACCTCCAGATGCCAGTAACTGATATCATCCCTGAGGTTTCATCCAGATCCAAAGAAAAGGAAGAATGAGAGTAATATGTGGTGTATTAGGATAGAAATTAAATGCAAGCCTGTATCTTTTATAAAGCCATGCCTTTGAGAAGCATCCTATTTAAAAACTCGGATGTTTGCTATACTTTTAGATATCTTGTGTCTGCTAAACAGTCAAAGATTGACCTGCTAGGTCTCAGTACCTTTTCTATACCACGCATTCTCTTCTGTAGCAGATGCGGGTAAGTTCATAGATGTAGCTTTCATGGCCAGACTGTGATTTTACCTTGGAAAACACTTCAGTAAAAATAAAAATATCAGGTTCAGATTTTGACGGACTAAACATTTGTCCTGGCCATTCCTATAGTCAGAGAACTGTAACTGAAGTAACCCTACTACTGACTAGTTCTTCAGATATATGCTGTTTAGCCCTTTAGCTAAACAGTCAGTAAAGCATGGGGTAATGCTGCATTCCCACCACAGCCCAGAGGTCCTCATGACTTCACATCTTCCTCCAACCTCAAACCCTCCAATATGCCACAGCTAAAGGACAAACTCACAGCCATGTCCAGCTTGAGTAACCAACACAACGTTTTTCAGGGGATCACATCTGTTATCCCTTATTTCAAAGTAGGTACTAAAAAAAAAAAAACAAACCAGTAAGAAAGAACTCATAACTCCTATTTTGGAATCTCTGTTTATTTGTGGTTTTATTTTAAAGTCTGTACATATGTTTTGTGATCAATATTGGAGCCTAAATAATTTTTGTATGTTTCCCAGAAGGTTATGAAACACCTCAATAACACTGCTACTTTCTTCATTCCTCTCCCTTTCATCCCCAGATTGTGAAAGAAGAGAATTCATGAAAAATTTCAATCCATCTAGAAGCTAACAATGTACAAAAATGGATAAATATTCCACAATGTGGTAAATATAAACACAGTTCAATAGACTTAAATGTCATAGAAACTGTTGTTAAATTTTAGAAAGAAACATTTCTTACAACTGTATAACCCACCTGTCACAATGATTGCATAGGATAAGTCACGAGCTGCATCTAGTCTTGATTACTTTATTTTCTCTTCACTCTCATAGCAGGATGTACAAGTGCTATGAAATAGATGTCTTCCCTTATGTTGAGAAGCCAAATAGCCTTTTTCCCTCCACCATTCTTTGCCCTTTTTAAACAGAAGCTCCATCTATTTCTGTGTAAAGGGAGCTATAAAATCAGCTGGTTACCAGATAACAAGCATTATCTTCTATCTGCACTGCTTCATAAGGTTTTTCTTAATGATTTGGCAGCATCTTTCTTCACGCCACTGGACTCTCTTCTCTCCAAATTCCTTTTTCTCTATGAGGCACAGCATGAACCATTAAATCCCTGAAACAGAGCTGCTTCTCTCACAAAATATAACTGATGGATAAATGTTTTGTGGCTAAAGCACTAGCTAAGTCTTGAGAATGAGGGTTATGTAGATCTGTCACAGCTCAGTGCCAAGGACTACATCATACAAAAGTCAAGTCACAAACGTTGGAGTAAAGTTTGGCTGTTTGTAATTAATATCTGATGATTTTTAAGTGATATGGAGATTTGGGAAACCTTACATTAATTTTAAATAATAAATTAGTCCAAATTGTTAATCAAGATATTAAAAATATTTAGTCGCAATGTAACTTTAAGACTGATCTTAGATTTCAAATACACAGATAATTATTGTACTGTTTTGTTCCAACTCTTTTGTGTCAATGTGAAAAAAATATGTGCAACATTTTATAAAAAACACTGAAAGCATGAGAAGAAAGAATGTAAAATAACAGTAAATAAGAATATTTTTTCTTTTGCATTCCATGATAAATTTCCCTTATTTATACGGGAGGGATGGGGGTGTTATAGGGAAAATTTCCTGCTTCACAGTCTTTCAGGTTATAGTATCTTTCTTTGTAAAAGCAAGAAAAAAATCAAAATTGCCTCTTGCCATTATTGTTGCTATTGAGATTCAGTCCTGCTTCTTGATGATGAATATATTCCAAAAGAGACAAATTAGAAAAGGACACATTGTTTTTACTAGTGAGGGCTTTCAAGAATGTCTTGGCCAAGAAATGGAAATGCATATCTGGCCTTATGATGTATTTTGAGGTGAGTCAAACTTACAACCGCATCAGATAGCTTCAAATATATCTCTCTCTGTGTTATTCTGTCTGTTCAGTGTGCACTGCATAACTCAGAGACATCATAGGCAGAGGTGTTTGGTAGGTTTTTGTAGCAGTGAAAGCATCATCTTTGATTGCAGAGCTCAACATTTGTTTTCTAACCTGCTTTCTGGCATCAAAATACCCTTTCCTACATCTATTGTAACACCTCAAAAAGATGGCGAGTGTTAAAGCCTAGTTCTCAAAAAAGCACTTGTAATTACTTATAAAAGAAGGACAGGATTTTTGAAAAAGCATTTTGTTGCCCTTTCCAGCTCCTGTAATTTAGCATTCTCTGTATATTTATATCAGGCTGACTTGGAACTTAGCATCTTAAAAGATAAATGTCTACACAACACAACATATTTTGATGTACCTTCAAGGATAGAAAGGACAGCTTTTCAGTGGTAAGCTCTTTTGTATTTCATGAATATACGGTTATATTATACAATGCATTTCAAACAGGGTGTCCAAAATCCAAATCATTTCAAAGTCACCCATAAGTGGTCAAAAGGTTTAGTTTATATTTCATATTTTGTCTCCTTTTATTTCGTGTTTTGTCTCCTTTGACTTTTAGGTCTTGTAACATTCATAAATAACCTACAGTTAGTTATTACTATGTCTTTCAACTCGCAAGTTCAGGTTTGGTCCAGTCTGTGTTACTAAAACTGCCATCATAAAATTATTTCTATAAAAGCAGTAAAGAACAAGGCAATGAAGTTATAGCTAAAAAAAAAGCAAAACATCTAACTTCTGACAGAAACAAGAAAAACCTCAACTATTATTGTAAAATACTTATTTTCATTAAAATATTTTAAGGTTTTTCCTAATTATTGTTCAGTGACCAAAAGATACATCTCCTTTGAAAAAACTATTTTTATTAGAAAAAAAATCTAAATCCTCAGTGTTATCTTAGAAAAAAAATCCAATTTTTTTTAAAAAAGTTATAAATAAAATGTGTGAAATAGTCCTTTATGTTTTTTTATTTCTATATGAGAGCTTTCCCACCTAGGACACACTGCTGAGCACCAAATCAGATCCCTAGAAGTACAGAGAATAAATATGGTCCCACATACCCAAGATGCACAAAATATGACAAATGTGGATGTCAGATGGAATCAAACACCAATGTAATATGTTAAAACAAATAGGAATATATTAATGTAACCATAATGGAATCCAAGATTGAAGGGGAAGGAACTATAACCATCTGCCTCATATTGCTCCTTAAGAAGGAAGAGTTTGGGTACTGGTAGCTTACAGTTATCTGCCCTAGACAAATCCCAGCGTAAAGACAGCTGAAGGAAGTTGAAGGTGTGGATAACATCAAAGAAAAGGGAAAATAGAAAGTATTATTATTGTAAATGTACAGGGATAAGGTTGAAAGATATTAACTGTGTCCCAGATGGATTTCTCTCCAAGAGCAACCATGCTCAAGTATCTGGCTATGAATGATGCCTATAGGATGTGTCCCAGAGTGTTTGTCATTTACTAACTCTTTCAAAGATGCCTCAAAAGGGAGATTGCCCTCGGCACCAGGTCCTAGAAGGCTTGTGTTTGTAGAACACATTGCCTCATGGTCCAGTAACGGAATTTCCACATGCACATCCTGAGGTTCCTGGCATCACTGTCAGCATATCAGCAGCACACAAGGAACATGTGCAGGCTAATGAGGTGAACCAACTAAACAAAATACTCTTGCTCACAGCAAGGAAAACCAAAAAGCTTCCTGCCTCCTGGTAAGAACTATCTTGCTTTTCCAGTGAATATCCTTCTCCTCTGCAGATTTCAAGTTTTGAATTCTTTCTAAAACAAGTGTTGTATGGATGATCTGTTAGCAAAGGCTAACTTTATTTAAAGAAATACAAAACACTGGTGAAAAATGTACACAAAATGTGAAAC
This sequence comes from Clamator glandarius, assembly GCA_033459285.1. Taxonomy (NCBI): domain Eukaryota; kingdom Metazoa; phylum Chordata; class Aves; order Cuculiformes; family Cuculidae; genus Clamator; species Clamator glandarius. The sequence goes on along the minus strand of JAUNZM010000482.1, from coordinate 64,209 downwards.
TGGAGGTCACTCTCTTGTTCTAATGTCTAAGAATCTTTAAAGATTTCCTCAGCCAACAAGAACTAATCTAAATCAAGTAGGTGAGCCTGAGGTATTTTCGCTTTTCTTGCATCATGCTTTTGCTGTAGAAGTTGCATTTCTTGACCTTGTTGACATGTTTTGGGACTTCATCCACAGATACCCTCACCACTTTCAAGTCTCATTGCTAGAGTAGGAGTTACTGTTTTCTCTTACAGATAGTCGGTGTTGCACAGGACAAAGTAATTTCTCAGGTAACCTATGCAGATCCTGTTGAGAGCTGTGACTATCAGGACTAAGACCTTAAATTTCATTTTGTATTCTTTGGAAGCTAGTCCAGAGAGCAGAGCATTGAGGTTGTATGTTTTTGTTGCTGGAGGACATTCTCCTAGTCAGGGCATTTTGCCACAACTAGTACTAAATTTTCTTTTGAAAGAAATAGCTTTCAAAATGTCCACTGCTATAACTAGTTGGTGTTCTTTTGTTGCACAGACTTTGATATAACAGATGAAGACATGACAGAAAAAAACAAGACTGAAAGTATGTATACAGAAGACGAATTGTGTATTGAAACAAGACTGCATTCAGGGGGATATGGTAAAGTGAGTTTATATCATGGGCAAGTGAACAGAACTATAGATGTATAGAGGACCAATACATCCTCCTATGTGTACATAGGGTTGATTTTAAGTATATAGAAATTCCATTAAAATGAGTGGGATTATTTAAGTAATTAATAAGTGGACATAATATGCAGAATCAAGGTCTCAGTGTTATATATGACATCTGTGGACTATGCTAGAAAAGTTATTACTGTTGTAACACAAACAAGGAAATGTCAGATTTGTCTTCTCTTAATTATGTAATCACATCCATCTACAAACCACTGCGGTTTTCACCTCTAGTAGAAAAGCTGTATGTAATTAAGGATGGTATAACTTGTGCCTACACATGAAAAGACTCAATTATCTCCTTCTCTCCCTTTTCAAGACCAGACTTCTTTCATTGCTTCCCATCTTTGATCCTTGGTCTTAGGTTAGCCATACTTCCAGTCTTCCACTCAAGTCTGTCTTACGCAAAGCTCTCTTCTTCCACCTTTACTTTCAAGGTTTCTTCCCCCTTGCAGTTTTTCTAGGTTTATTCTCAGAAATATTTTTAAGGTTCTGGCTGACATTTTCAAAGAAACATCAGCAGAGAAATCTGAACCAGACAGCATAAGCCACTGACATTTGGTGAACATATTAGCAAATAGAAGTGGTGTAAGGTAATAAGAAAATGCTCAGTAGCCTTACTAATTGGTTGTGATATCAACCCACCTCCTGTAATAAGCTGCAGTCCTCTTTACTCATCTACTGAGTTACATGCATATAAGCATCTATATGCAGTGATTACAGGAAGTACTCTGCAGTCAGATATTTCTGTAATTCAAAAAGAAAATAGTGTATTTCAGGCATAATAACATATAAGAAAAAGTATTACTAGTGTTGCCAAGCATGCTTGCCTGCAACAGCAAATACTGATAGAGGATTTTGACACAAGCCTGTATTACCTTATAGCATATTATCATTTCTTATGGTTCCAAGGTCAATGTCTCTTCCTCAAATAACATTTTGGACCTGTAATTGTTCATCTACATGCCAGCAATTATGGGTGAATTGATCAGCCAGTAATTAATGCTATGCTGTTACACTTTTTAATTTGTAGATTATGCAGCTGCAAGCGTTCACACATTTTTAATTTGTATATTATACAGCCACAAATGTTTACAATGCCCTTTTTAATCTCCTTACACTACCAGTTCCATTATTCACTATAGATTAATGATGCACCGAATGCTGAGGTTTTTTTCATTTACCACTCTTACCAAGAGAGCTGTTAACATTACTGTGCTCTATTACTTAATGTCTTACTGCAGCTGCTAGAGAGCATTGGTTACCCTTTAAAATATTATCAGTCAGTTATTTTCTCTCTTTTTCCTTCCTCCTCCCCTCTACCCCCCAACACTCTTGCTACTGACAACATGATTCTGTGGCAATATCACACTTCATTTCTGAATTTATTTCAAGAGTTTTGTTCCAAGGTGTTTCATTCTATGTTCCAAACAATGATAACTCTCCAACCTTTTATGTTTTGCACTCCCCAGCCTATTCTTCCTTATACTTTCTGTGTCTTGACTATCATTCCTTCTGTTATAACATAAGCTGGGCATCTAGCCCATAGCCTTACTTTGGGGAAACATCTCTGTTCAGGACAACATTTCTACATGTCTGTTACTTAAAGCATATGTTCCAATCTATACAGAACCTCTTGCTTACATTGTTTACTTGGATAGGACACCATGGGGGTAATCTTTCTTGCCACAGACTTAATCCAGAGTCTATAAAAGCCAACAAGAGCTTTGTCTTCAACTGTTAAAGTGAGTTTAGCTAAGTTGCTTAATTTATTGTTAATACGGCAATGCTGTTGCCTCCTTTTGTAAAATGATTTGTGATATATAAATTGAAGTCTTAATATCTTAAACCATTTCAAATCATGAAAACCTATTTCACCTTATAGGCTTTTAATTCAATCTACAAGCAAATTACTTTTATGTATGTATATTCACACACACTCATACATTTCTATATCTGTATATACCAAACACTCTATTCATTGTTTATGCATTGTTATTTGCACTTTAATTCTATTTCCCTCAGAACTACACCAAGCAAACTGGCTGTTTCTTTTCCATCTTTTCCAAATAGAATGAAACATTTTTAAGTAAAATACCAAAAAAACACTCCACTCTCAGCTAATTCTTTGTTCCTGTGCTAATAAAAGCCTTAAAATACTTCCATGAAATGTCTCATTGTCATAGCCTTGCTGAAAGGAAAATTAAGAGGCCTGTTGCAAATCAATGATTAGGTAGATAATCACAACCTTCCTTTAGATAACTTTGAACAGGCAATTCATTAGAAATATCTTGTAAAACTGGTGGGTTTCATTGTAGGATTTGTTTTGTTTCACTTATTTAAATAGGTGGGGGAAGCAGCACACAAAAAAAATACAGATGCCTTGTTTGAAAACTGAAATATCTACTGCTTTTTCAAGAGCCTATCCTGAAAGATGCATTACAGCTGAAGAAACTGACTCTTGAGGGAAGACACGGTGCCTAATAAGCAATTCCTCTAGAGACTGCAGCAAATTATTAGAAGTAAAATACTGATTTTTTTAGTCCACTTGATAGGTTCTGGAGTTGTTTCCTTCATAACTTTTTTTTCCCCCCAGAAAACAGTTGAAGAGCAGTTTTGAAGTGAAATGGGTTCATCAGTCCAAGTCAATGGCATTACAGTGGCTTATACCAGTTGCAGTTTAATAGTTGTTATTACACTCACATGGGCATTGTAAGGATCAATGTTTGCGATTTTTCACTATACAGCAAAATTAGTCACACAATTATCTCACAAATATTAATGAGTGTCATCTGAGATACATCATGTGCTACATATTATCCAAAAATGAAAAGATTTCTGAGGGGTCTCAGATATCACTGTTACTAACTATAAAGTCTTACTAATAAGCATCTGTAGAAAAACATACAATTTTGTATATAATATTACTTTAGCTTAAAATCAAAATAAAGTCTGGGAAAAAAAATTGTTATTTTTCATTAAATAATCTATCCTGCCAATTATTTTATTTTTCCTCTTGGATAACAGAAAGCTTCTACAGGCTGACTGAAGTATGTTCTCCTTTTTCAAGACCCAGAAAAGTTCAGCATGGTGTTTGCCAAGCTTTCTGTTAGTGAACAGCTCTTTACTATGATAGTAATTTCCTTAATTTAAACATTCTTGGTCCCTTGACTGAAAGAAGATGATATACTGGTGTAGAAAATATACTATCTGCTAACAAGAGGTGTGTTTTTTAATTTCTTCTGGATGAACTGAGTTTTATGTTTCTTTTCCTTGAAAATATCAATAATACTTACAGATAGAAGACTGCTTTAAGAACAGAAAGGTAAACCTGAACAGGAAAATTAATGCACACAATCAGCAGAAGGAAGAGACTTCCAGGGAGATATGGAAAGCACATTTTGCCTCATTGCTGCCTAAAGGTACAACTTGAGTGCTGTTTGAATTGATTTAGTAGGATTACAACCCTTCTAAATCCTGATTTGGGGTTCCTAATTGTCACTATGTGCAAACAGGGTGCTGGGATCCTTCCCCAACTACTAGGGTCCTAGCAGGTGAGTTTGCAATAAGAGCTGGATGCTTATTCTCTTTTCTTAAATTCTTCTTTTCTTTTTATTATTCCTTTTTAATAAGGATAGATTTTCTTTTTTAATATCTGACTCTGATGCTCAAAATTACCTTCAAGATGATTAATCTCCATTGCTGCAGACATTCACTTGAATGTCTCTTTTCCATATGTAAACAGCTCTTCTCTACCTAGAAAGGGAGTTTAGGAAATGCTCAGAGCTGCTGTTTTGGAGACAACATTTAAGTAACTATGAAGATTATACTCCTTTTCTTTGTAAATGCGGTATCTGTATTTTCTTCACAAATAAATTCCAGACAGGGAACAAAATCTCTGGAATTTCCCTAAGCATTGTAAATTATTTTCTTCTCTTTCCCACACCCCAAATCTCTTTCACTACTGAGATTAAGGAGTTTATAAAATACAACTTGTTAACAGCCATGAGGGATTACTACTATATATTATCACTCACAGCTCATTAACCCCAAAGCCCTGCTAACTAAGAAAATCCTCTCTAATGAGGTTTCCTTCACTGCACTAAAGAACAAAAGGTCTCAAAGTTTTGCCTATTACCAATCTCCCTCAAATTATTTTCTTGTAATTAAAATGGAAATTTAAGGCCATTAAAATACAAATCCTAATTTCTTCTACTCACGAAAATCTGTGTCCACTCTTTTTCCATATTTGCAAAGGCTCTTCAAGCTCTTAAATAGAGGGGGAATGCATTTCTAGTAGTTTCTGCCTTTTATCAAGTGCAAAAAACCCCACTTTTTAAACAAAGTGTTTGACTTCTGGGCATATTAGACCTAAAACAGTTTTGGTGTAAGCAGTCCTGACTTACATTAACATTTATGGGAGTCAGGCTAGTTTCTCCCTTGTTAAATTAGGATTTTTGTCAAGAATTTCAAGAGCAACTGGACAACTTGTCAGGTGTCCCAGTGATAAGTGCAATGGAAGTGTCCAAATTAGATTGTCTTGACAAGAGAAGAAAAATAAATCAGTTTGCTATTATTTACATTATAGCAGCACTTAGCAGGTCCAAAAGGGATTGAGAAATTCACTCAGAGACTTCTGTAAGAAAGAATGTAATATTAAATTATAAATCATAGGGGCATTAAATGTCCTAGATTTCAGTGTTACATGGATACATGAAAATATCTCTGTCTTATGCTCTTTTTAGAAGGGATTAAACATCAAATCTCAATGGTACTTATGTTCCCGTTTTGTATCGTTTGATGAACAACTTTTACTGTTGGAGGCCACATCTCAAGTGTTTATGTGGTAAACAGAAAGATGAAACAATAATTAAAATGGAAAAATAATTGGTAGTTTCACAAAATGGAATGTATTCAAGGATGCAGGTGCAATTCTTTCAAATACCAAGTTTTCAAGATTTTTTTTCAGGATTCACTTAACTTTTCAAGTTGAAAATATCAGTGTCCATAACTATATACTTTAAATACTAGGCTAAGTAGTAAGAGTCTTCTGTACTCTTGTTTCTAATTTATTCTTCTGATTATCCAGTTTGTAGCCCTGCTATCATGCATTAATAGTCAGGTACCAAATGAAATAAAGTGCAGTTATTTAACTAAAACTTCCAAGTTACAAGTCCAGATAGTTACTTACTTACAAAATGATTCTAGTAATTTGAACACTTTGTCTATTTTTGTGTATTCAATACCAAAAGCAGGAGAAAACCTTTAAATAGAAAGGTTGTTGAGATGACTCAGTGTTTGATGGTTTGTCTTGTTGCACCTGACAGCACTGCAACCTCTGCATTCCTTCAAAAATGTCACTGTGGGAGTTTGAGATGATCTGTGTGCCAGTTGACTGCTAGAAGTCTCATTCCTGAGACAAGAGACATGCAAATGGAGTTTTAAATATGTGTTTAATGAACTGTTTCTGACTTAGAAACAATGTTTTCTTACAGGTGAAAAGATCCTTTGCAAGAGAAATGAAGGGAGATTCTGATACTTCATTGGTAGTCCTGTCAGGAGATAAAAGGATGCTCACGCCACAGGAAAAACTTATGAAGAGAGAGAGAATTCTTATACCAATAACATCTACACAAGAAGTTAAAATATTAACACACAAAAGATTCAGTAACCTCTGTTTTTGTGGAACTTGTACCTACAGATCCTCCCTACCTCTTGGATTCATTGTGTTCATTACAAACAATGGAACTAACAACAATTCTCTTTATTATTGTTCTAAGTTTCTAATGTGTTTCATTCACATGTGAGAAAATTACTTTGCATTCACCTCCTAAGCCAGAACACCCCTTTGCCACCTTGGTTGCTGATAATGTTCTCTGTAGGAGCCAGACTTCAATCCTAGTTAATTTCAAAGGTAAATGAAGGGCAGCTAAAAATATGGTGAAACATGGGCTGATACCCTCAGCAGAACTTTCATCAGACAGAAATACTGAAACAAAACCAGCAAGTGCTTTTACATATCAAATATGCTTTCTTTATGAAGGACAGCCACAATGACTCAGATTACTACAATTGCCTCCCTCACTAGTTAAAATGGGATGTTCTGAAGTCTTCATTTCTATTTTTGGCTACTCAAGTGATTTTCATTGAATAATGCAACTGTTCTAGTTTTCTTTTCTGCGTTTTCTCTCATTTCTTAATTCTAAGAGGTTTTTCCAGAAAAAAAAGTCTTAAAGTGAGTTGTAGAAGAGATGCTCAGTTGATTAGTCTACTGTAATGATAAATAATAGTTAAAATTGACTTTATCCTTTCTTAATTCTTTTTTTCATCTTTCTTTTTATGAAGAACTACGTTGTTCTTCTTAAAGTGAGTTTTCCTAAGTGGGATGAAGTGACAATGATAGATGAGCACTAAATGGAAATTTTCTACAGTCTGGTCTGATAATGCAATGACTGGTTATAAGGTAGTCAACCTACTTGTTGCATTTTCAGAGTTGGGGCTTTTTGTGTCATTTTGAAAGGTATTAAAAAAAAAACAAAACAAAAAACCCACATAAAATATCCTTCCTTTCCCAAGCCAAAATTTCACTTCAAATGCCTGAATGATTTCTACTGGTTTTACATCCCACAGAGCAGTTTTGTTTGGCGTTTAGCTTGTTACCTTTAAAAAAACTTATATATTGTATGTGTTTATTAAATCTTGTGTTACCAGATGAAAGAAAAAAAATGGATCATACAAAACTTTTAGAAGCCTATGCAGCACAGCTAGTTGTTTTTTTTTTTTCCTGCAGCTACTGTCAAACCTTAAAAGAATGTAGTCATTCAGAGGAATCCAACATGGGGTGGGCTGGATTGTCCAGGGCTGCAGGTATGGGCTTATATGGATGATGAGACTAAGGAACTTGCATGAAATAGGATGTATCTTTCAGAGCCTAGATGTATGCAGCACTTTCTGAAAAGAGTATGCAGCACATTTACCAGGTGAGCTAAACAGAAGCCTCCATCCACTTGAGACCTGTGATAAGCCTCTCTCTCCTCGAACTAGCTTAAATGTACATTGCAGTAGGTTTTATTGTTAACTTCTCTTTGGCCTTCAACAAGTAGTCAATAGCCCTGCAGATTATATTCTTCTCTGCCATCCTGATTGCTGGAAGCATTCATCCAGAACTAAGCCACCAGAGTAAACAGAGCAGGGTGAGGATTTTTCAACAAAACACTTTTCATCAGAAAAAGGTGATTCATAGAAACTGAAACCTTTCACAGGAAAGGGCTGTATTCATTGATTTTTGTGGTGGCAAAAAAACCCCAAAAAAACAAAACCTGTGGGCTTACTAAATTGGTTTTGAGGTGTTTGGAGCAAATAGCATTTTCCATTACAAAAAGTATTTGAGCAGATATTAATACAAAAAATTAGTAATCAAAATTAAATATTTTGAAGAAAAAGGACTTTTTTCATCATACTTTCACAGAGTTTTTTTAAGATCTTTATGCTATTTTAGGTTAAATCAGGATATTTTTGATAAAATGGCAAAACAAGTTTCCCTATAACTATAACAGTGGATAACAATGTGCTCAAAGATATTTCGGTTTTCTTTTCTAAGTGACTATTGAAATCAGCAAGTAGAAAAACTTCTTCAATATTATGACTGTTCCCATCTTTTATAGTTTAAACATAGCTTTAGGTTATTATTTCTGCTTATCCTCAAGAAAACCCTGTCATTGTCATACACATAATTCTTGATGAACTATAAGTGAATACAGGGAGAAAGACATATCTGGCTATGCTGCCCATCCAATGAAACTCCAAAATAAAAATATTACATCATCATAATGTACATCTACCTATTTGCCATGTAGTGAGCAAGGAACGATTGCTGGTTTAATTATTATTTCTTTATGCAGATGAAGACTGACTCTTTCAATGAGCTTTTCATACATGTTCCTGGAGAGGCTGGTGACAGAAAAGTTGTCATAAGCAGAAACTAGATGTGAAATACCACGGACAATGGATCTGTGAGAGAACAAATACCTCTTCTAATACATATTTTTCTCATAAATTCATGGAAGTATTCATACTGTTTTGCCTAGAAAAAAATTAATGAGAAATAAAACCAGCAATATTCAGAAGGAATAGAAGTATTTTTTATTCCAGGCAACCTGCATGGGACAACGGTCTTTGTTAAATTAAAGAATCAGATAAGATTATTAAAATAGTAAGGCATAGAATTTAAAAGTAAAAAAAAAAAGGAAAGAAAAAAAGAAAGAAATAAGGAAATAGAAAAGAGAAAAATAAATAGAGAAAAAAGAAAGAAGAAAAATGAGGAAGGAGGAGAAAAGGAAAAAGAAAAAAGAGGGAAAAAAGAAGAAAAAAAAAATACATGTCACTATAGGGGACAAAAAAGATTTTTGCTTGCAGAGAAAAATAGCATATCCAGCTTGCTTGCCTCAGCAGAAACTAATACGAGGTGAAAGAAAGCGTAGAAAATGAAATGATCATAGCAAATTAATATGGACCTTCTGAGAAAGCAGATCAGGAAGTGTTTTTTGTAGATAATAGAGACCCATATAAAAACAGGCTGGAATACTCATGGTGAGCTTTTAGCAAAGACCCTGGTGCTGAATGAGATAGAAAGTGTACAGCATGTTATCATCTAAAAAGGGCTCGTGCCCTTTCTATAAGGCTGTTTCATCCACTGAGGGAACCAGTCAAAAAGATCAAAGGCTGCACTGGGTTTAGTTCTTCCCAAGAATCTGAAGCTGAGTGAAAAATAGAAGCAACCACAGAGTGTCAAATAACATAGAGGATCTCAACTAATATATGCTGTTTTCTCCCCAATCACTAGTGTATTATCTGAGCACAGATAAAAGAAAAATCATTATAATCTTCATTATTCTAACCATGAATTACTGATACATAAACTGCAAAACAGGAGATTTGTTTCTTCGACTGAGGCTTGCATTTACAAATGAAGAGAACAGAGGTTTGCCTAAAATCAGGGATCAGACTTCCCAGAGACAGTAGATGACAAATTACCAAAGGATGCAGAGATAACATTGGCAATGAGGATTGAGATAATGCATTGCTGCTCTGTCTGGTACCTCTGAAAGGTATATAGGAGAGAGTGAAAATGTGAAACCCAGGGTTTGTCTAATCACTTCAAACTTTTCTGAGTCCCCATGTTCCTCTGATTATCTGCTCTGCTGGCATCCCCTTCATTCCCAACACACATGCAAAAACGCGCACCGTCCCAATAACAATGAAACGTGGCAGGCAAAATCACTCCAAGAACCTTGAACTGTTTCATAGCAGAAAATGAATTCTGACCGTGAAGGAGAAATATTTCACAAAGTCTTGCTTGTGATAGTGCACATGCAACCAGGTTTCTTCTCTGACCTTGGCTGGTAATGCCAGCAGTGGCACGGACCCTTTCTCAGAGGCACTCACATTCCCTGTCTGGCACGGAGCATCCTGCAAGTGAATGTGAAATCTAGTGTGATGGTTATCGTCTTAGTCATGATATCAAACAGACAAGTTGTTCTTCAAATACTTCACAGTACAAATGAAAGTGCCAGTTCTTCTGAGGTACAGAATAATTTAATCTTTGTAAACACAGAGATTTATTTTCCTCATCACAAAAAATTTCTTTATTCTTCTTTTTTTTTTCATTTGTTAAAAGGAAAATGTTAAGGAGAGTTGTTGAAATGGCAGTCTGAGAACAACAGGATATTTCCTTCTATTCCTTGAATTATTTTTCCACCTCAATATACCATTTTAAGGCTGATTGATCTGCTACCCAGCTCCTGAGAAAACTGCTGCAGTATAATCTCTATTGATGCTCAAGGAGGTGAAGAGCCCTGATTTAAATGAAACATGAGGTTTTGGGTCAAATTGACAGCAATCTATGGTAGCCTGAGCAGTGCACTGACAGGGGAAGGTGAAACTTAGCTGCTGCAGACTTCTTGGTTGAACTGTGCTAATTTACTAAAGAGAAGGGATGATGACAAACTCAGCCTGCAATTCTCATCAGACAGAACTACTCGAAGAGATCCCAAACAAAGCTTTAGTGAAATGTTTCAGATTTCTGAGTTGCTTATGAGTCTTAGACTTGCTTATTCAGGAGTGTGTGTAGTGCACAGCATAAAGGAATGAAAGAGTACTTTAAGTTCTCCCCTCTGATAAAATTCTCAAAAATCAAAATATCTGCATGACAGCTATCCTGAACTGGACCTAATTGCCTTTTAAAAAGATTCACTAACAACTGCAGTTATTGACCTGTATACTAAATAAACACTTTTTGTACATTTTGTACACAAGCTTGTACATTTTTTGTGATTGTTTCTTTTTTCCTCATTTTTTAAATCAATTTACTATTTTTATTTTATTACTAAGAATACTAGAGTACATCCGTGTCAAACATCTGCTAGAAAGTTGTGTCATAGTGGAAAGACTGTGTACAACTTTTATTGATTTATTAATTTATAGGAAGAATTTTATGGATTTGGTTTAGCTAATTAATAGGTTTAGGTGAACAGAAACCTTTTATGTGTTTGTTTAGATTTTGCAAGCTTCTGTTTTTAAAGAGATAAGAAAAAATTTTAAACAAGTTAATTACAAAAATGCTTTTAAAAACCTCCTGTTATTTAACTAAAACTCCCTTGCTATTACTTCCATAAATAAGAGTAAGGATAAAATAAACTTTCATATTCTGTGCTGGATTAAAAACAATAATTTCCTTAAGTCTGATTTTTCTTTGAAGTTTGCTAGAAATGTGGAATTATAGGTACTTATTTTTAAATACTACAGTTTGTTAAATAAATTGGAATATCCTTCCTTTTTTTAATTCCTCCTTTAACAATGTTATCATTTTATGTACTTCCTATATTTCTTGTATTCCTAATATTTCCTATATCTTGACATTCCTTACATTAAAGTTTGAAGAAGTCACACTGCAGATACGGATATAAACCTTGTAATCTTGTCCTTAGTGGTAGAGTTATCAAGATGCCTGTCATATAATTGATGAGTTGGGACCTTTGTACTGTGATGATATATCTGTATTGAAATGTATGGAATATTTGGACTTGTATCATTGAGGGGAAAAGAATATTAAAAACATAGGAGATTTTGAGTTAGAAGGGAATCTGAAAGGTCATCTAGTTCCAGCCACCTGCAATGAGCAGGAGCATCGTCAATTAGACCACATTGCTCACAGCCCTGTCCAGCCTCATGGTGAAAAATTTCTTCCATCTATCTAGTCTGAATCTATCCTTTTTCAGTTTAAAATCATTACCCCATCTCTCATAATAACAACAGGCTCTGCTAAATAGTTTCTCCCCATTTTTCTTATAAGCTCTCTTTAAGTATAGAAAGGCCACAACAAAGTCTCCCTGGGCTTTTGTATTCTTCAGGCTGAAGAAGCCCAGCTCTCTCAACCTTCCCTCATAGGAGAAGTGTTCCATCCCTCTGATCATTTTCATGGCCCTCCTCTGGACCCACTCCAACATATCTTTTGTAGGCTGAGGTCTCCAGAGTTGGAGGCAGAACTCCAGGAGGGGTCTCAGGAGAGCAGAGTGGCAGAATCACCTCCTTCTACCTGCTGGCTTTGCTTCCTTAGACGTACCCAGGATATGGTTGGTTGCCTAGGCTGTGAGCGTACGTTGCCTGGAGAAGAGGAGGCTGAGGGGAGACCTTATTAATCTCTACAACTACCTGAAGGGAGGTTGTGGAGAGGAGGGAGCTGGGCTCTTCTCCCAAGTGACAGGGGACAGGATGAGAGGGAATGGCCTCAAGCTCCACCAGGGGAGATTTAGGCTTGAGACTAGGAAAAAGTTCTTCACGGAGAGGGTGGTTAGGCATTGGAACGGTCTGCAAAGGGAGGTGGTTGAGTCACCGTCCCTGGAGGTGTTTAGGATGAGGGTGGATGAGGTACTTAGGGGCATGATTTAGGGACTGGTGGGAATGGTTGGACTCGATGATCCAGTGGGTCTCTTCCAACCTGGTTATTCTGTGATTCTGTGATTCTATGATTCTGTGGTTGTGTCCAGCTTTTCAACTCACAGCAGCAGGTGTGTTCTCAACCCCTTCATCTCCCAGACTATTGATACTGGGGGTTGCCTCAGCCTGGGTGCATGAACTTTCACTTGACCATGTTGAAAGTCATGAGGTTCACATCAGCCCAGTTCTCAATCTTGTCTAGGTTTTTTTGACAATATTTATAAAAGGTGTTTATGACTTTGGTAGGCTCTGAGAAAGGTAATCCCGCTTGCCGATTCCTATTCCTTGTCATTTGTACTTACCAGCCAAGTTTTGTAAATCTTGTGTTGACTTTAGGACTTATAAACAATATAACTGGTCAAAAATGTGTTGGAAATGGTGCAATGGCACCCTACAGGATATTAGTGTAGAAAATGAGGAAAGACAGGAGCTTCAATGACTGAAATATCAAGGAAATAGATTTTATTCTCCATGGAAGATAGAGAAAGCCTGACCATGATCCCAAACACTGAACAAGACTTTTTGGAACCTCCCTCTTTTCATATAATATCTAATACTTTATGTAGATATTGAGTTGTTCAAGGAAATTAAATTGCAGTGTAGTCTTAACTTGATCATGGAGTGCTTCAGCACTAACTTAAGTACTTCTATGGGATGTGAAAATAGGTCAAACTTTTCAATATATCAATCACTCTAGTTTTGTTTTTCTTTTTTTTTAACGTCAGCCTTGTGGTTAATATCTTGGTGTTGTAACTACTGCTGTGTGAGAGTGACTTTCAGTAAATGTACACCTCAGTTCGCTTAAAGTGCTCAGATGTGAATCAACAAAGGACTAGGGCTCTGAAATATCTCAGCTTTCAGGGAACCTGATATTTGTGTAACCTCTTTACCTTTATATATTTATTTCAGTAAAAAGCCTTGTGTGGTTCAAGTTGCTCTCAAATAGGTAGACACAGAATCATCTATATCTGGAAATTGTAAACTACTAGTTGTGGCAATACATATAAATTCCTTTTCAGGATTCTCAATAAAGACATTTTCCTGAAATATCATAAGGGTAAACAAAATCGTCTAGGGCAGAAGGCTTCTTGGGGACAGAAAATTACCCTGACTTGGTTGTGTTATATCCTTGTCAGATATATTTAAAAAGAAGCTGATTGCTGTACCACAGCAGGAGCTGGAAAATAGCTGATTATCACTACAAGGAATAGCGTTGTGACAGCTCCAAGACCTACATCTGGGAGCAACAAATAAAAACTTAAAGTGTGGAAAAACTTGAACTGGAGCAAAATCTTACACAGACGTGTCCAGACATTTATTTTCAGGTTGTGTCTCCTGGATCAAGTCCTGTAGGGGAGCCAACTATAGCTTTTATACAGGTTTACTGTGGTCTGTTATACCTGGCAGCTGGGGACCTTGATGTTTCTCTGAAGATGAGAATACTTTCTGAAAACTGTATTTGGAACACGAACTTGTATGTCAAGACCATCCTCTAAACATATAGAAATTCTGTTGTCACCGTTGCGGTTCTTTCAACCTTTCAAGACACTTCCTTATACAACTGGTTAAATAAGAACGGGGATCTTCACTGTCTTATAACCTATGTGAATGTTCTAATAAAAAGTAATATTTGTTGTCTCTGCTGTGTAGTACTTAGAGCTCTCTTTCTGGACTAACAATTGAAAAATTAATCAGGTCTACAGAACTCAGATATTTTGTAATCTTAAAGACTGGAGGGAGAGGACACTTTATAAGAACATAAAATACACATTTGTTTTTACTCTTTTAAAAATAGCAAAGAAATATAAAGAAATATAAAAACATAGTATAAGCTATTTTAAGTACCCAATGTTGATTAACAATGAACTATCTCACCTTTTGAAATAATAGCAATGCCAGTTGTGGAATGTGAAGAGTGGTTAGAATTACAAAGAATTGTTGAATGCATTAGCCACAATATCAAACGCAGTCAAATTAAAACGTTCCCTTCTGACATTTCCAATTAAACCCCGTCAAGCTTCCAAACAACCTAGGAAAACTAAATAGACTTTGTGAGCTAATGGAAAAGGCAGCCTGACATCTTTTCCTTCAAAAAAATTAGATTAAGCATCAATGCTGTTGCAAAAATCTGTACCAGAACATTAAATAATTAAGAACTGGAATAACAATACTGACCAGTGGTCCATTCACTCTTGTGTTATACCAATTGCTTCTGACAGAGGCCAATACTGAATGCATTAGGGGAGAAAGAAGAGTTATGGTAAGTAATAGTAAGAGTTGTAATGGTAAGAAGAGTTATAATAGTAAGAATGTTTTCGTTTCAGACACCTCTAATACAAATTTGGTTTTGATGTTTCTTTCATCCTCTTGCCCTAACATTGTATAATGTCTAATGCTTATGTGGGCATAAACTTTTGAGGCAGAAAGGCTTTATAAACCATTTTTCACAAGTGGGAAAGAGGATACTGCATGGTTGATTCAAGGTGAGAGAATGTTTCTGAAATAGGATTTCAAAGTTATCCCAGATAGTTTGGAGTCTTATTTAGAGCAAGTGAAGTGTATCTTCCTTAACAGACTGCATGGGAAGATCTGTCTCATGGTCAAGGACTATTAAGCACACTTCTTGGACTTTGGAGAATGGAGGGCAAGGGTTAATCTGGAAATCGTCCATACAAGACTCAAGGAGAGGATGGCAGTTACTCAAGGATCCTAGCACTTCCTTGTAGGTAGGGCTTGCGTGGTGTTCACTGGTGAGGTCAGCTTTAATAAGTCAGACCAGAAAACTTCTTTACACAGTCAGGGATTTGGTTAACTTAGTAACCTTTCAAGCAGTGCACCCCAGCTTCTCAGGAATATCCTCAAAGTGCAAACTGTGCTTGAACTGGTCCCTAAGTCACTGGACTCAAAAACTATCTGTGAATCACTCAACAAATTAAGGAATAGACCCTGTGTCTCTCAGGAATTTAAATATATTTCCTCAAGAAAATCCTTCAACTATTCTGAGTAACAGTCTAAATATGAAGAAAGAGATCAGGAGGTTATATGCGTCATGGAGGTATATGCTTTCTCCTATGTAATGTATGGAGAAAGACTGTTCATCTTGTCTGAAGACCTGCTTGGGATCAGCCAAAACTCTTTGTTTATTTTTTTTCTCTCATTTATTTCTTTTTTTTTCCTTCCTAAGATAGAAAAAATGTGAAAGAAAAAGCTGTGAACGTTCTGTTCTGAAACTGCAGAAAGAAAAAAAGGCTTGGATACTGGTCCCTATCGAAAATTTGTCTAAAGAAGACTAGTATCTTTGAAGTATTCAAGATGTTCCAATTTACTCTATCATGTCGTCAATAAGGAAAAACAGCTCTTAGTTTTCATGTGCTGATACTTAGTATACAATGTGCAAATAATCCAGGAATAGGCAATAGAAATAACACAGGTTTTATTTGCAATGGTTTTACTTCCAGAAGGTAAAGATTCAGTTTCTTGACTTAACGTTTACAGGTGCATTTGCCCTGAAATAAAGTCTTAGTGGGATTCATAAATGCACAAAAACAGAATCACAGAATCACACAATTACAGAATAACCAGGTTGGAAGAGACCCGCCGGATCGCCGAGTCCAACCATTCCCACCAATCCCTAAATCATGCCCCTAAGTACCTCATCCACCCTCACCTTAAACACCTCCAGGGACGGTGACTCAACCACCTCCCTTGGCAGACCGTTCCAATGCCTAACCACCCTCTCCGTGAAGAATTTTTTCCTTAAACATTTACATGTCTAGATTTTGAGTGGTTTGGGTTAGCCTATTTGTCACTGTAATACTTCTCTTGAGTTCAGTTCCGTCATAGCAAGAAAATCTCAAGTGTTGAAGGTCAGGTAGAAACGCAAAGTTTATCTGACCCACACCAATTCAAATTAATTTAGGACATAAATAAGGTGAGCAACGAGTCCATGACACCTCGTTACCCATGTTCCCAAAGACCATGGGGAAAAAGAAAAAAAAATGATGCAAATACCTTTAAAATGTCTGCAATTATATTTCACTTTAAATGCCTATTCTCACAATATTTGATATTTTTGAGTTCCTCTTCTTTCTGTTCAGTCTGTTTCATTTTCATGCTATCTTTTTCCATTAAGCTCACACAGTGTCTGGCTATGATGAGGACAAACTTCTGGCACTGTTGTATTTGTAAAAGAAACATGCACACAGAGCTAATAAGATTTACAGCACAGAAGCATAATAAATCAATGTAGAATTGAGTGAGTTGTATTAGAGGAAAGTGAAAATAAGATTTCTGATTCTGAAATGGATCAAAAGACCAACTGAGAATTAGATACTGCCTGAGAACTGGGGTATAGTACCTTTTCTAATGTAGACTTTAACACCTGGATTTATTCCTCCTGATTAAAAAAGAACAACTGAGGAAACTTCCTGAGGAACCAAGTGAGAGTTACAAAAGAAAGAGACAAAAAGGCACTTGAAAACAACATTTTTCCCTGTGTTCTCAGATAAATCAACCAAAATGTCCTAAAATAATAACAACAGCTACTACCATCAGAAATTCTAGGAAGACAATTACAATTTTTTTTTTTGAAGATCTCAATAGACAAAATTTTTAAAGATGAAAGGTATCCATGTCAGGGACAATATCCGACTAACTATAACAGCAGTCAGAGAAGATAGACTCAGAAAGGTCATCTGATGGATGATGGATGGTCAGTCTTTGGAAGCACTGAATATACATAAATGTGTATTACCTTTAGGTATTTATGTGCAGAGTATCTTGAAATTATTTTTCTTAAAGTTTAGTTTGTTGCTAAATTAATCATGAACAGGTCTTTCCCATCACAGTCAGAATCCCTTGCTGTTACAGAGCTGTGTATAAAAACTCAATTATCCTAAACTCAGTGGGAGACATAAAAGGTAGAAGAAATATTAGTACACACTAGTAAAGTTCCTTGCTTAGTTTCACACTAAAGATTGGTAGATATCCAGAAGATCAAGACTTCTGACTGCTAGCTGAGTCCCTTCTGGCATTATTACTTCTGATTTTCCTTAAACCAAAAAGCTAAACTTTGAAGGAGTCAAGAAAAAGAAAAACTTCTGTTGTTCAGCAAATTACCAGGCTAGATAAATTTTACTCAGATTTCCAAAGGGACTTGATTGCCTGAACGTTACTGAAGGTAGGATTTAAGTCCTTCACTTGTAACTGAAAATCCTGCTAACAACAAAAGGACCTAAGAGCAATTGCACTCTCAGCAAAATATTATCTCATACCCACTATGAATTTAGGACTTAGACACTGTCAACTCTCAAAGACTGGTGGATGAGGATAAATTAATCCTCCCATCCATCATCTCATATGGCTGTTTCCAAAACAATCTATCATTTAATAGATTTAATAATAAGTCTCACAACATTTTCTACCTGTAATACTGGATTGTGTCATATTTCTAACCACTATTTTTTGTTTCCTTTAGATGGATGTGTGACAGAATGGATCAGACCACACTTCTAGCCTGCCATATAGTATTAGTTTATGATGTTCTCTCATCGTTTCCTGCTGCTTTGAGTCAAACAAAGGCACTTTTTAAATAAATAAAATGTAATGCAATGCAATTAAACATTTTCTATAGCTGTTAAGATCAAGGCAACAAATAATTACCTGATGCCACAATTTAAAAACCCGTAGCAGATATTTATATAGTTTACTGATTACTGCCATAACATTAAGCTGTTGAGTCTGAATCTGGTCACGTTATTGAATTAAGAATGTAAAACCAACAGAGATAAGATCAGCAGAAATTAGTCCACCACCATTATTAATTCAATAGAAATATTTATGGGTTTGTAAATCTTGAAGGAGCAATTATAGTCCAATCTCATGTTCTTTCTCTTGAATAAAAAAGCATAAATTTCACCCAGCAATTCCAGCACCCATCTCAATACCTTTTGATTGAAAAGATCTGCTACAATTTTATAGGTTCCTGTTTACGAAGACGGGGCAACCCATTCTCCCATGGAATAAGAAATGAAGCACTGACCTGGGTAGAAATTCACACAGGAGGTCTGGGAGATGTAGTCAAATCTTTTCAGTAAAATCCAGTGGTTTAGACATAACTTTTTTGACCCTTAACGGTAATAGTACAGTTAAATCATTATTCCCATTAAGTACAGATATAAATTTTGTGGCAAAAAAAGTTATTATAGGAGTGAAAGTTTTGAGAATTAGGTTGGTATATCAGACAGACTTGCACTTTCTATCTCAACTTCATGATCTTTTTCTACCCCACTTGCAAAATGCATTGAAATCTAAAAAAAAAGAAATAAATACTTGTTTTTGTCCTAGAAAAAAAAAATACTACAACACTAATCTCTTGAGAAAGAGAGTTAGATGAGCAGTCCATATAAGAAGGGTAGCCCCAATCTTATTTCAGGCATTCATTTGAAACTATAGAAACTTTAATGGAGAGAATACAGGAACACCCACACACACACAAAATACACTCATGCCCACAGGAATGCAGATAAAAGATTTAATCATATTTTTTGTATGGAAGGTGTCTTGAATTTAAGATTAATTTCTAGCTAGAGAGATTTTTGAAAATATATCATACCAAATTAATTCTGGGGTATTTATTACAAACCAGAAATTCCTCTAGATTTTTATATAACCTAATGACTTAATACATTTAACTGGAATATCCTATGCTATGCCTTATTTTCTGCAGCACTGTTTCCAGTCTCCCAGACTGCTTGCTTTTCTAAGGTCAGGGCTTTTGTTCTGTTATTTGTAACATAAAAGTTCCTGAAAGCCTAATTTTCCATCTGAGAGAATTCACTTTGAAGTCGCAGGAGAAAAGAAACATAGAAATAAAAACTGCTGCACTTTATGCATCACAAAGTCTCAGGTTCTGGGTAGCTCAGTAATTACTCACTTATGAAATGTTAACCCAAAGGATCATCTCATCTCTTTTACCTAGGATACCTGCACTGCTTCACTACAATTTCATTTTTGTAAAAGAAAATAGGCTTGCCTCCCACTTCTTTTGCAGTTGTGCTCATTTTAGTGGCTCATTCCTTCTCCAGATGAACCCTGCTGTCCCTGTGTAGGGCTGCGTATGGCCAGGGAGGAACCATATTTTAAGGAGCATGATGACAGGAAGGTTCAAGCAGCAAAGCATTGAGGTACAACCTTTCTGCAGGTATGTACATCCTCATTTCTCCTGTTAAGGTTTATGTGCAATCTTCAAGTACCATGGTGAAAAGAAGTCAAAATCAGCTCTGAATAGTAATACATTGGAACCATATTTTTAATGCTGATTGAATGTCATGCAATCTTTCTCTGAGGGGGTTAGCCTGTCCCAGCAGCTACACTACTCCCAGGGAATCTCAGAAAGAAACTACATGATGGTGTAGGCTGGAGGCAGAGCAGGGGTCCTGTCTCCCTCCCTGGGCCTCCTGCTCCCTCCCTGCAGTAGCGCAGCCCAGAGATTCTATACCAGTTGTTGGCCAGATGTTCAAGACTACATCCCCACTGGAAGGTTGTGACAAAGCCCCTGAGACTTAAATACAACAATCTGTCAACTAGGTTTCATCATATTTTTTTTCTGTATTCCATTATTCTGCACCTTATGTCACTTTTTAGTTCCTAAATTACCCATTGTTTATTTCTGTTCTTTCCTTCCACCAGTATTTTTTTATTTTAATGAAATTCCACTGCTGAGGCTGTTCTTCAGAGTGCTGGCACCGCTTTCTCCAGCAGTGGGAAGGGAAAGGGGAAGAGGAAGAAGGGAAAGAGACAGAGAGGGAGGGAAAGCAAGGATGTATCAATTACTCAGGGAGATCTAGAGGTTCAAAATGTGATGGCGCTGACAGTAAGAAGTATGATAAATGCTCTGATTTACATCCAATTCCCATTTGGTAGTTTCAGGAAATTATGATAAAGCGATTATTTACAAGGAAAAACTTTACAACTTAATTAAAAAAGACTAAGTTTCTGATCTGAGAGGAAAGAACAGATAGACTAAATAGAACTTTTTTCTCCTCTGATCAATGACAATGTATTTTCAGCTTCTAAATCCCCTGTGCAATTTCACATCTATATGCAAGTTAGCAAAACGGCACCCACAGGACAAAAAGACGGGTGGACAGCAAGGAGTTTCTTTAGGGACTTTTGTTATAGGTTTGAGCTGAGATAAGTCCCAATGTATTGTTCCAGGCATGAAGTTATTGTAGTGGTCTTCCCTCCCTGTTATGTATGACATGCCTGGGATAGAGGAAGTCTCCTTCAAGAAAGGGTGGGAAGCCTTTCATTAAACCAGAAATTTGTAGACAGTATTTATTACAACAAAATGGAAAGGAAAAAAAAGAGATAATTTTTTTTTTTTCTTGGTTTGATTTTCTCTTTAGTCTCCGGTCTTTAGGACACGATTATCTCAGTTAAATCTCTCTGTTCATTTGGTTAGGTGGGATCAGCAGAGGCAATAAGGAAAAGTATTCACAAACATTACACAGAGAAAAACGTCCCTAATTAGTTATTCTCACTTCTAGCATTCAATCCCTTATGGATCGGCCAGAGTTCAGATTTCTTAATTTTCCACATACACTGAAAATCTGTAATCCCTTTCTTTATTAAAAGGCTATTGAGGACGATTTAAAAAAACAAAACAAAACGAAACAAAACAAAAAACAGAAGCAAGGGCAAAAATTTAATTTATTTTACAAAGCTAAGCTTGCAGTATCGACAGAGCCATGGACTACGCACAGTGAAGATTCACATGCACCCATCTACAACCATGTTACATGTGAGAAAAGATGCAGGGCACAAAGAGAGCTATGGTTTCATCTTTCCACTGCTATTGTATAATGCAGAGCTGGCCAGTGACGACCTCAGAACTGATGCTCAAAATGCTCTGGCTCATCTTATTCCTTATGTAATTTTTAGAGAATGGACTGAGAGATCTCAGTTAAGGACCTGTCCCCTTAAAGTTGGTGAAGGAAGAGAGGGAGCAATTCTGGAGAATAATTAGCTGCTGGAGAAATCTTCAGGACTTGAAAAGGGCCTTCAAAGGGGAAAGCATTCTGGAGGTATCTCAGTTAAGCACCAGAAGTGAGATGGGGCCATTATTGGCCCTATAGCACAGAAGTTCAGACATTCAGCCCTGGACAGACAGCCCACAGCAGCTGGAGCTTTGAATCCAGAGCGGAGGGAAGACAACGCTGCGAATGAGCAATGTCGCTGACTCCAAATAGTCTGTCTCAAGAGATAGGGGAATTCATAGATCAAAAACTCTCTCTTTATAGTCCAGGATTCTAGCTGCAAATAATGAGATTTAGGAAACGGAGGTGTGATGAGGCAGAACTAAATAGTCTTTGTGAAGCATTACTGAAGAAGAAAGTTGCTGCAAGTAGTCATTAAGTGGAGACATTAACAGCAAAGAGCTGTAGTTTCCAGTGCAGTGCCTTTTCTTTTAAGTTTGTGAGACTGAGGACAGAATTGCAGTATTCTCTTCTCCTCATCTGCAGTACACAGGTAGTCTTTTATCCTGAGTTTTGGAGGCCAGCATGTTTTGACGCTGCTTAGCAGCACTACTCCCTCACTTAACTCAAAAACTGAGAATGTATAAAGTGCCTGGGCACACAACTGAAATAATTTAGGATAGGACTGAGGGAAAACATGTCATTTACTATCTAACCAGAACACAAGCTGACATCTATAAACGGACAAAAGTGCTGGAGAATCTTTAATAACCACAAATGACTCTCAACTCATTTTCACTCCTCAGCCAGATGACTGTTGCAACTACAAATGAAGGGGAAGTGAAATTGGAGACATGATGCACTGTGATCTTTGGAAAATAAAACTAAGAACATGAGAAATTCTTAAAAGAGAAAGAAATCCCCTACGGGCCTATTATGCCTGCTCCTTTTATTTACTACTTCTTGAATTTCCTATTATTTTCAGCTAACATTACATATCACAGACCTTTTCAACCTGTAACTGACCTTTTGAGTTAGGAAGTGAATAAAACAAACTACTGAAAATCCATGAATTAATAGGGGACAATAAATATAGAATGGATTTTTTAAACATATCTATATATATATAACTAATTGTATATTTCCAGATCTTCTCAGCTTTAAAACCTTCTGAGAAATGTAAGGAAAAAATTGTCTGCGTTTTGCTCTTTGCATCCTATCTGATCTTCTGTAACTCAGCTCCAGGGATACTTCTTAACCATGAAAATGAGGTTGCATTAATTTTACTCTGGGATCAACCAGGGGAAGGACACAGCATATTAGTCGTCAGGGCTGGGTTCTCTTTTATATTCATCCGCATGCATTAACCTTCATCTTATTTGTTGAGTTAGGCTGCTTTTTGTATATCATGAATAATTTCATTAAGCATTAAGAATTTACCCACACTATATCTTTGGATTTTTTTAATTATTTTTTAAATATTTACAGTTGGTAATGCTTATTAAATATGTAATAGGCAGGGTTTGATTTCTTAGGGTTTACTATTATCTAAGTCGGTCATGTCCTATAACCTTTCTTGATTTATACAATATTCAACATTTTAATGCAGCGTCAGTGCTGTTATCATGGGTTGATGGCAAAAGGACAGCCATCTTGACACTCTCCACTCACTAATCACTTCTATTTTGGTTTGATTAGCATATAAATGCTTCTGGGTTTATGCAATATCAGTAGAAATATGTTAAAAATACTTGTCAATGTCCTTATTTTGAGAATCAGAATCAAAAAATCATGGAAGGAGGAGGATCCCTTGGTTGCATGTGTTGCCAGAGTCTTGCTCCTAAATGATGCAGAGGTACAGAGATGATTTTAGACAATATTTAGCAATGCGGTTTTTAAGTTTTAGTTTTTTAAGGTGTTGCCTCTGATTCTATACAGGAGTAGAAGAAAGAGTGTCTGTGGGTGAGTTATGTATTTTAAAGAATCAATGGGAATTGTATAGTGTCAAAGTAAGAATTTGGATCCCTGTCCTCAGTATTTCTGACTCAAATTAATATTAGCAATGTACATACTGAATTCACTGTTCTTTTGCAAGCCGTCACAAAAACTGGAACCTCAAAGTCACAATCTATCAAAGACTCCTCCAACAACAGCAACAACATAATCTGCTTTGCTAGAGAGAGCAAATAAGTTCTGATGAAACTACAGAATATTCGTTGCAAAGTTGCCTATCTGAATTAATTCTCTAGTGAGCTGTGATGTACATACATACTGAAATGTTCATCAAGCACTTAACAAGGTTTGTAATCACATCATTTAAGAAGGTGAATAATCTAGCTGAAGCCAATTGGACTGCAGATGAGGTAGCCTGAACACCTTGCTGAACTGAAGTGTGCTTCATCCTTACTACCACATTTAGTTTACATACTGAAACATATTTTACAGGGTTGTTTTTCTTTGTATATTTTTGTTATTTTCCCAAACACTTTTGGCATCATATTCTGCTGGGAACACATGCTGGAGAGACATTGTGGTCTAACATGACTAAAACTTGCACGCATTCACTTTTTGGTTTTTGTGGATTTTTGTTTTGATGTTGTTTGTTTGCTTTGAGAAATGGCAGAAAAAATATAGAAGAAAGTTCTGGGAATCATAGCAAATGCAAATAAGCAATCTGAGAAAGTGAAACTATTTTGGATAAAGGCACCATGAAATGGATGAGTATATAACCCTTGAGAAGGAAGAAAACACAATAAAAGGTAAAAAGGAAACAATGAATTTAAGACAGACTCCAACAACTCTGAAATTTTGTGCAGAAGAACATGTAGGAAATCGTATTAGGGAAAAAAGCTGTTATGAGAAGAAAATTTATAGGACTAATAGGACTAGGTATAAAAATATGAAGATATTCTGTAAAAACAAAGGGGAAGCCTGACAGGTAGTAGAAGTAAAACTGCAGTAAGAAGGTCTAGGTTAATCAGTAGGAAAAGCTATTTGTGAGGATAGTGAAATACCAGGATTATAGTGAATGGTCTGTGGAGGATTTGGAGAACATACTAGATACACTTTGATCAGGAATGACATTAGAACACCTGATCTCTCTTGGGCAAGATAATAGATTAGATGATCCCTTTAGGTCCCTTCCAGTATTACGTTTTTATGTTGTTAGCTTAAAACTCAGATAAAAATGTCAAAATATCTTTTTTTTTTTCTCTACATGAAAAGTTTTAGGAAACAAATCCACTCAGAAATGCTCAAATGTTTTATTTTGACATAGTTAATCAAAACAAAATGCTTCCAAATTCCTAGATAAAAACATTTAATTTTGGTGTGTTAAATTAAATATGAATATTCCATTTGGATCCTGTTTAATAGTAGATGGTATTTAGTTAGAGTCTGTGGAGTCTTATGGGAACTGGCATGCCAAATGCCCTAAATTGTCCGTATAAACTTTACTTCCTTACAGGATTATCTCCTTCATGATGTTTGATAGTAGACTTTTTTCACATAATATACTATAAGCCTAAACCAAGATCCCAGGGCCTCACTTTGTGATATAGTTCAACCAAGCAACCTAGTCTGTTTATGAGAAGCTCTACACATCTAAACTTAGAAAAACTACAAGAAGAATTACAAGAAAAGCCAAACTCAATAGGAGAAATTACATCAATGTTTCTTTTTGCAGAAGCTACAAAAAAGCAGACCTGATTTATAAAACCAATTTTTACAGCAAAACATAAAAACCAGCTATTTTCTAAATCTATAGGAAGGTTTAGGTACTGTTGATAGCATTGAACCAGTCCTTTTCCTTGCATCAGCGCAGACCACCAACTTTTGTTCCATTTTATTTTAGGTTTTCAGGGTCTTTTTGACCCTGCCTTTCCCTGTCAAACAGACAGACTGCCAGAGGCAAAATGGGAGAAAAGCAAGTAGCTGCTAGAGCTCCTTGAAGCATTCACTGAATTGTGTACAGAATTCCACAGCTGAGGTCTCCGAAGGGATTTAGATACCTAAATCCATGTGAAAACATGGGACTTTAGTTTATTAAAGACTCTTTTAGCATAGATCTGTCACCTTCACTCATTACTTTCTGCCTCAGGACCTGGAGGGACTGTTGTCGTCAATGTGTGATAACATCTGGCCCTGAGTAATTGACATTAGGGTTGAAAGTGACAAACAAACACAACTAGAGCTTCTAAGAATATTCATTGCAAATAATTTATGCAACTAACTTAGCCCCCCTCCTTTTCTTCTGCTACTTGAGGAATCTGCAGGGGTAGAATGTGACCTTTATGGATTAGTGTCTTTGCAGTCGCTCATTGAGCAGTTTGTGTGAACAATTTTGAGCCTACGGATTCTTGCAAGCTGCTGGCTATGAATGTCCACTAATCCTGATTCACAGTTTATTCCATATGATTGGTCACCTCTGCCGTCCTTTTTTTTTTACTTTTTTTTTTTCCTCCCCTGCTTGTTGCCTAATTGGTTGACCCTGGTCTTATAAATAACAGAGAAAACTGAACAAATCACAGAGGCTTTGCAACTGTAGGGGAAGAGGGATACAAAATAGCAGGAAATAAATTGGTGTAGCTATTTTAGAACATTTTAGAATGTCTATTTGCACAAGAAAAATCAATATATTTGCCTAGATACATACATTTGAGCTGTAAAAAAGAGTTCTGTTCTTTGGCCACATGACAGAAAGAAGTAAGCAGCTCTTTAGCAGGCTTTGCATCCGATTTTTATCTTGTCACATTCCTCTGAAGCCATCACATGTATAGGCAATGCTGTTAGGAGACATTATGCTCCCACTCATTATGCAGACAGTAAGCTCTTTTGGGACCTACCTTCTCTCTTACCACACATATGTACCCCATGTAGCATAAGAAGGTCCTGACCTCAGCTGAAGTTTCTAGTTGTTTTAGTGACAAACTAAAAATAGGAGCCACAGATAGACTGTTTCCTCTGCAGTCATGCTTGTTTCCCCCTCACCAACATGTTCTAATTCATAAATAAATGCTCCTCCTAGTTCTTAAGCAAATGCAAATAGATTATTATATACACACACAAAAATGTACATGATATAGATACAAAATAATACAAAATTGATATATTCTGGGAACAATTGGAAGGAATTACGTAAGTACAATCTGGATGAACTCTAGTTGAAAATTATATTTGACCAAGTACATTTGAAGGGAAAACGCTTTCTTTCTTTGCCCAGTTTTAATCAGGACATGGGGGCATTGGACCCCGTGTAATGCAACAGTCTACAAATCCAGTGAAGAATAAGGACTGTCAGTTATTACCAGCTCTCTGTATGTCCAGTTGAACCAGTGCTCTACAGGGAAATCTCAAGGGAGCTTACTACTTTTCCCCTCAGCTATTCGCTCTTCCCTAGAGAGGCTTTTTGACATCAGGGGCTTAACTGAAACATATAAATTAGAGTGGAAATTGAAAGTATTCAAATATAAATTAATTTATACCCTTGGGTTATTCATGCCAACTAGCAATAAGTATGCTGGAAGTAAAAAAAAAAGGCTAATTTGAATGAATATGAGTGGGCAAAAAGCAATCAAGGGAAAGAAAGACGCATATGCAAACTATGAAACATCAGATAGAGGACAATAGAATGAAAAGATTACAGCAGTAAATTAAAATAAAGAAAATGGGTACAATGTGAAAATGTGGGGATCATCTTTCTATGTCTTGGTGTTAAGCTGCATTTCTGGACCTTCTCCATCATTCCAGGACCTCCAAAACCTGGATGTAACCATGTCAAAAATAAATCTAGAATTTCACTCAAGATTCTCGTGGACATCTGTCCAAGATATTATTGGGAAAAGTGGCCTCCTGGACCTTGTTGCTGGTTTTGAAATGAAAGGGTGATTGATGCAAGCAGAGTAATGAGAAAGGCTATCAAGTGACAATGCAATGACTTGTCCAAAAAAAGATGCTGCTAGCAAATTCTGTCAGTTTCTTTCATTGGTCCCATAAAAGCCTGACTTGACTTCACATCTGAATTTTTTTGTACAGAGGCACGGTAGTGTCATTGTCTCATTTTCCTTTGTTTGGGCAAGAAGAGACCACTAACATTTTGGCTGTAGAGCTGCCCACTCTGTTTTCCACTTAACTTGAGTCCTGGGATACAGAACAGATTATTAACAACAAAAGAAACATGCAATATCAGTTATTACACAGGAACAAAGGAAGAAGATCCAATTTTTACCACTTTGCCTGGTTTCACCCCAGGGTAATTAGTTACTTGTTTTCAGGAGTAGCATATGTGTACTTACAACACAGACAAAGAAAAAAAAAAGTACAAGAATAAGAAATTGAATTGGAGTTGAGGAACAATGTGGAGAGAGGCTAGGGATAAAATTAAAATCATTCTGCCTTTACTACGATAGATAATCTATGACCTTGTGTGAGATGAAAGACTTAAAAATACCTATTATCACTGCCCTTTAAGAACAGCAGATGAAAATTTTTCTATTCACTATGAGTACTTCTTTTAAGAAAGCACAACAACAATATTTTGGCCTAAACTACTTGTCTATGTCTGATTAATTAACCTAGAGACTTTCCCAATATTCCTCACAGATTTTTTATTAATTTAATTAAAGGTCACCATACTTAACTCGCCCATCGGGCACCATGTCTAACATGAGGAATAAAATATTTTTAAGAAGTAATAGGAACAGCTTATGAACACAAAACGCAGAATAATTTTCCTGTGTCTTGGAGATGGTTTTTAATAATCTGCTGTGGAACCCAAGTACCCTGCATTCAAGCAGATGTGCAGTTACTGACAAACACAAAAGGTAGAAATCAAAAAAACGAGCAAGAAATGCCTGGATCAGTAGTCAAAATGACATTGTTAATTGCTTTACCTCCAGCATAATTTCAGCATGTGTAATCCTGGCTCAATCTATACTTTCAGACACTAGCCAGAACTTGATGGTCATTTTACTAGAGTATTTACTCCAATTCAGTGGAGAAACATTTCTAGGAAGTATTAATTCACTGGATGCACCATGAAGCAAATTGGAAGACCTGCAATTTACTCCTGGTGATGCTACTGTTCTGCTGCATGACGTTGGTTAAGATTTTTATTTTTTTTTCTTTTTGTGTTTTCCCTTTTCACCAATTATCTTCATCTTTTCTAACATTCTTCCTTGTGATACCTCTGTGTAAATTTCCATGACACATTACAGGGCCCTTTTCTTGCTTGAGAACTTTAATGACTTACTGCTTCTTGACTCCCACGTGCCCACAGAAGTTTCTTTATTGCTTCCCTCCTCAGCTGGACAGGACAGAGGTATTGTAACAGAATGCTTGTGGGTTGAGATAAGGACAGGGACATCACACAGCGATTACTGTGATGGGCAACACAGACTCGATTTGGGGGAAAATTTGTTTAATTTATTACTGATAAAAAAATAGATAATGATATATGAGATAATGAGAAATAAAACTGAGTCTTAAAACACTTTCTCCCCATGCCTCCCTTCTTCCCAGTCTTAACTTTTACTTCTGAATTCTCTGCCTCATCCCCCGAACAGCTCAGGGGGATGGAGAATGGAGGTTGTAGTCATTTCCTTACATGTTGTCTCTGTTGCTCATTCCTCATCAAGGGGAGGACTTCTCTCATACTTTCCCAGATCCAGTGCGAGGTACCTCCCACAGGAGACATTCTTCCATTAAATTCTTCAACGTGAGTTCTTTCTACAAGTTGTAGTTCTTCACAAACTGCTCCACTGTATATTCTCTCAGCAAGGCACAGTCCTTCAGGAGCGGATTGCTCCCGCATGGGTTCCCCATGGAGTCCTACCAGTAAGCCTTGTCCAGCGTGGATGGCACACAGTGTAACAGCCTCCTTTGG
Source organism: Clamator glandarius (assembly GCA_033459285.1). Taxonomy (NCBI): domain Eukaryota; kingdom Metazoa; phylum Chordata; class Aves; order Cuculiformes; family Cuculidae; genus Clamator; species Clamator glandarius. The sequence goes on along the minus strand of JAUNZM010000482.1, from coordinate 34,666 downwards.
GCATGCAGCTAATCCTCTGTGGGTTCCTTCTTGGGCTACAGATGGATATCTGCTCCATCATTAATTTCCATGGCATCTCACCTATAGTCTTCACCACAAGCTGCAGAGGTGTCTGACTCTGGTGCCTGGATCACCTCCTCCCCTTTCTTCTTCATTGACCTTCATGTCTGGAGCATCATTTCTTTCCAATATACTCACTCCTCTCACTTGGATGCAGTTGCCATTGAGAGTTCACCCCTCTCCTACATTTTTTCTTAAATATATTATCCCAGGGGCGCTACCACTGTTGCTGATGGGCTCAATCTTGGCAAGCAGCGGGCACATCTTGAAGCCAGCTGGCACTGGCTCTATCTGACATAGTGGAAGTGCCTTGCAGCTTCTTACAGAAGCCACCCCTAGAGACTCCCTGCCACCAAAACCTCACCACACAAATCAAATACTGTTGTTCTTTATTTTCATCCTTATTTTCTCCTGCTTCTCCCTGTTGCTTCCCACGTCTACTTTCAGAGTAGCAAATACTGACAGGATGGAATCACATTGTTTAAAGTCCATTTAAACACAATACATTAATTTTAGGATTGTTAGCCACACACTTTTATGTCTAGTTTTCTGCAGAGGGCTTGAGCTGTCCAGCAAATGAATCCAGTCACATATTTATAGAGTTCTCTCACATCTTCCTGCCAGGAAGCTCATGGGAGCTGAGAATTCATGCTGTGCTTTCCACCCCAGCCCAACTCTGTGCCCATTTCAGCTGGCCTCCTGTATCAGCCTACCTGCACCTGTGCTTTCCTAGTTTTGGAAAACAGTATGCATATAGTCAGCCAAATGTTAGTACTGAGGAGGTCATTATTTCCTTAGTCTTAATCAAAAAAGCTCTATTAAGTATGCTTTTCTGTCTTTACCTCGCTCCTTCAGCTTTGCTTTGCAGGGCAGTGTCTCACACAGTTCCTTTACTTCCTCTGGATAGACTGCCATGTAAGTAGGTCGTGGTTTTGTATCATTCCATTCATGACAATTTGGGGTGAAAAAGACACTCTGAAGACAGATGCAATGTTGCAGTTGTGGGAACAGAACATAGGGACAGAGAATTAAACTAAGCTATAAGACGATATTATACCTGCATTTTGGGGGTTAGATTCAATCCACCTACTGCCCTCTAATTCTCTATGTATTTCCCAAGGGTAAGTATGCTTTGTAGATTTAAGGAGACCCCTTCCAAAGAAGTCATCAAGGGCTACTATTTCTTCTTTTTACACTAGATTTGAATAAGGAAAAAAGGCCTACTCTTTTCTCCTTATGTTTTCATCAAGATATTATTGAATAAAATTGGAGATGTACACTGAAAACATCCCCAGGCACTGCTTGCAAACTCACTATCAAAAGAGTTCTATGCAGTTCTTATAGTCTGGACCCCATCTTGTATATGCTGTGCAAAATTCCATATTGGCACATGTCACTCCTTTGGACTCCTGACCAGCTTTGGATCCATCCCCTTAGCCAGCTCACTTCAAGAAAGCAGTTGCTGTCACAAGGAGAATAGAGCAAATAACAGTATTAGGCCAACTGTAAAACTCGGAACACTCTCTGTGCTAACTTCAGTATCAACAGCAGGGATGAAGAAATGAAATCGATCTTCCCTTCCCCTCTCTATTCCCAACCTTTCTCACATATCTCTGGCAGCCAAAACAGAGGACAAATCTGTCGTTAAGTATTTGTAAATGCTCAGTTATCTGATGGCAGCTGTTTTCCAACTGGATTAGGATACAGAACACAGATGCTTGGAGGAGTTACACCAGTTTTTTGGGTTTGGGTTGTTCTGTTTTGGTTTTCTTTTTCCTTTTTTTTCTTTCAGTGTAATCCTCTCTTCCTCTTTTATTCACTGGGAAAGAGAAAAAGAGAGAATGCTTTGATGTTGTATAATGTTCATTACACATTAGTCTTTTCCTCTCAACAAACTCTTAGAGTAGATAATAGCTGTTTTCCCCTTTGATGACTTTTAACTAACCAACTGGTAATTACCAGTAGGTAACATCTAGTTAAGAAAAAGTGAGGGGTTGGTAATATTGACATGCTACTGTGATTTGCACTGAATTTCAAGAAACTGAGATTCTATCATACAAGTTCTTATAATAAAATTTAAATAATCAGTCCCATAATTTTTCCTATTAGTTTTAGCTAGACTAGAAAAGGTCAATGCCCTGGCAAGCAATGATTTGCAAATAACAGGTGCAGCCAGTTTCTATTATGCTGCTATGGGACACTGCTCTGTCACTTTTATTTACTGAATCAATCCACCAATGTCCAGCAGGAGAACAACAGTTAAATGGCCATTAATTGTAGGCTGATGTGCAGATGAAACAAATCTCCAAAGGGACAATAAACCTTTGTTCTTTAGCCTCCTCCAGCTCACACAATGGGATTAGCAGTAAATCACTCAATACTTCATCTTCTTATTAAAAATTTACCATAGTGATCATCCCAGCTGACTTACAACAATCAGGGAATAATTTTCTTTTCCTGTTTTTTTTTTTTGTTTTGATTTGTTTGTTTGCTTGTATTTTTTTTTTTTCAGTACACTCATTTAAGACTTCCATGGTGAAACAAGCAATTATACATAGAAGCTAGTAATATCCATAGTGTATCTTTGATTGCCTTGTTTGGTTTCAGGGGTAGGAATTATGAAAATTTGTTTTAGAAAAGTCTTTCCAGAAAATAAATTTTATCTTTTTTTTTTATTACAGGCTTTAGTTTCATTCATACTGTGACTTCTGATGTGCAGTTCTAAGCATGCATGTTCAGTTTTCAGAAACGGGAATGATTGAATTATTGGAAGACGGTGCAATGGTAGTTCAAATGTCTTCCAGAGATCTCCTTAAAACAAAGGCCTTTCACTCACCCTTTTTATCCCGGACAAATGAATCAGTCCACAAGATGACCATAATCATGGAGGGGGTTTGAGTTGAGCCTTGGAAGCAGAGTGTAGTGCATTCCGTGGACACAGAAACAGTCATCCCAAATAGAAACTGAGAGGTGGTAAGCAGATATGATACCCCTGCTTGCTTCCTGAGCTAGAACAGTAAGAAAGAAATAGAAACTGTGGTACATGGGACCTCTGGGGCTTTATTTAATTTATCCTTATCGAGACAGTTACATTTGCAAAACAACAAGAGGTGCCTATCTGAGTGTGGCAGGCACCACTGACAAACACAATATATCAAACCAGAAAGAGCAACCCCATAATGTACTCTATTCCTAGGTAACCACACAGCTGAAACAATCAGCTAAATTCCCCATCTCCCTTACCTAGTGTATCATCCTTAATGATGCTTGTTTCTTCAGCAATCTTTTCAAAGAGAAGCATTTTGAATTAGGCTCTCATCCAAAGCTCAGAGTAATCAAGAAAACTAACACCAATATATTAAGCTAAGACTAATATGTATACAGAGAAATCACTTTCTTATTCCTAGCATTTATCTTATTCGTGCATACACAACCCTGTAAAAGAGCTTATGTTATGTTTGTTTACTGTAACCAGTGCCACCATTTTCCTGGAAGAACTTCTTTTTTTTAACACATGATCTAAATTTACAAACTTTGTATCTTCTTATACTAAAGCACTCATTACTTAATTAGACAGAAAATGGGGAATCCTCATTTTCTCTCATGTTTATGTATTAATCTATGATTATCTGAGATATCTCCAAATTACCTTACTATAATCTTCAGTTTGAAGATTGGTTGAGCAACAAACAGTACTTCAGCTTGACCCTTTTAGTCCTTCCTTTATTTCAGAAATCTAATATTTGGAAATCTTGTCAACTAAGAGAAAGCTCTGTTACTTCTGATTTAAGCTGAAATTTTCTTTCACTTTTCAAAAGCTGTCAATCAAACCTTTGCTCATGCTCTCCAAAGTTATCTAAGTTCCTCTAGATCCTTTCTGAAAATGTGAATCTACGGAGAGTCCACCTACACTCATTTTCCAGTGTTTTCCCATTGATGATTACTTTTGTTGAGTTTTACTGTTCTTAATTCAATCATTGTATGATTTTTTGATATTCAATCCCTGTATGATTTTTGATATTTCAATGTTTTATTAGTCTGAAATGATGTGATAATCACTTAAGAACAGATGCCTAGGTCTAGCTTTAACTGTCCCTGCAGCTAAATAGAGACAGATAATAAACCACATTTCTGGATCTCCTCTTTTCTCTGTCTCTGCCTTCTTGTAGAGTGGGGAAAGAGGTACATCTTTAGCTCTCAAATGTACCGTGAGAAATGTTTGATATTCTAATGATAGACTCACATCATGCAGTAGAGTTAAAACTCTGATTTAAGAATAATGCTATTCTACTGATTATAATGATTTTATTAAATGGATAATTAATGAAGTTGATATATTCTTGGCAAATTGTCCTGGTCATGCTGCTACTTGTCGAAAAAAAGGTTGAAAGATAATTTATGGATATATATAAATATAAACGCACATATTTACATTTTGGTACATGGGTAAGCAATCCCTGAGCCTTGTTATTAGCTTTATCTGAGTTTAAAATTAGATGGTATTAAGAATCTTTCCCAAAGCATAATTCATTTTAAGGAATGAATTCAAACACAAATACACTACCAGTTTCTAGGAAAGACCAAGTCCAAAAGTAAAATCAGTTTAATTATAACAAGGAAAAAAGTCAAATACTCCCATAAGTTCCACAGGAGTGGAACAATATGAGCTAAGAACATCTAAGCACATTTTTTTCCTCCATGTGAAATAAAAGAAGTAATAGTACTTATCGTTTTAATCAAAATAATCACCTATTGATGATCTCGAAAACTATATTTACAAAATATTAACTATCCAACAAAATTTATGCATATCATAAATAAATTTAGATTTTAATGCGTATGGAAAATACATTATTCAAAACTAGAAATGAATGCATTCATTCTGCTGAAGGGAAATGTCCACATAAATGGAAAAAGATGCCAGTTTCAATGAAGATGCTCAAGGCCTCAATAATGTCTTCCCAGACCCTTGTCTTCTTCAGGTTGAAGAAGCCCAACTCTCTACCTTTCCTCACAGGAGAAGTTTTCTATCCCTCTAATCATTTTTATGGCCCTCCTCTGGACTACTTCTAACATGTTCATGTCTTTCCAGTGCTGAGAGCTCCAGAGGCGGATGCAGAACTCCAGGCCGGGTCGTACCAGAGTGGAGTAGAGTGGCGGAATCACTTCCCTCTACCTGCTGTCTTCTCTTCTTTTGATGCGGCCTGGGATATAGTTGGCCTTATAGGTAGTGAGGGCACATTGCTGCCTCAAGTCCAGTTTTTCATCCCACAAGACCCCCCAAGTCCTTCTTGGCAGGGCAGCTCTTGATCTCTTCATCCTCCAACCTCTACTGTTTTTGGGGGTTGATCCAGCCTGGGAGCAGGACCTTGCAGTCCCTCTCCTTGCTTCCATAGCCTGTATATATCCTGCTTGCCCTTTATTAGTTTGACCAGCAGGTCTCAATTTAAGTCATGTTAGTCTGTCGCCTTTCTTTCTGAATTTTTTACACCTGCGGATCCAGAACTCTTGCACTCCATGGAAATCTCCTTTTCTTTCTCAAGGAAGGCAGAGCCTGGTTTCACCAGTCTATCTCTTTCCCAGCCTCCTTAACGCTCCTTAACCTTTCTACTTCCTCCTGAAGCCCTTCTGAGAGGGTGATGATGAGCAATTTAATTCACCTCTTGAACTAGTAGGTGACTAATCCCTTCCTGCTTGCCCTTCCTCACAAACTGACACATCGTGCCCTGGCTAACGCATTGTACTCTGGTTGCAGCACTCTTGGCCACTTATACTCCACTGGGTTGCTTTTTATAGGCATGTGGGTTCTTGCAGTTTCTCTGTCAACGTCCACAGATCATCAGCGTCTCCCGTGAGAGCTGCCAGCACCTTGTGGGTCTCTACTCCCTGGCATTTCCCTGACTCAGGAAAATCTCTGTGTGCGAACATCTGCCTGTCCGCTGCAGATCAGGCATGCTCTGCAACAACTCCCTTCAGCAACTGATGAAAACGTTTGGCTATGGAAAGTAAGAAACACGTCTGTATAACCTGACCAGTGCTTTTCTACCCTCCAGATAAAGTAGATTTTCCAAATCTCCAGTCTGCCCTCCACCTCGAGCAAACAGGCAAGCAAGCAAGCAAATAAATGAATAAACAAAGAGATAGATAAAAAAAATTTCTCTCTTGTGATTCTGATTTCTTATTCATTTTTTGCAACATTACAGAGTTTTGCTTTGTACGCTTTGTAATACACCTTCAGAAGCTGTGGCTTCTATGAGTTTGCCCCTGCCAGAGGGTTCTAGGATGGATTTCTACCAATATCACAGAATCATAGGACTGTAGAATCAGAATCATAGAAGCATAGAATCACAAAATGGTTTGTGTTGGAAGGACCTTAAAGATCATCTAGTTCTAATCCCCTTGACATGTAGAGGGATACCTCCCACTAGATCAGGTTACTCAAAACCTCTTCCATCCTGGCCTTGAAAACCAGGTATGAGACATCCATGACTTCTCTGAGTAGCCTGTTCCAGTGCCTCACCATCCTCCCAGTAAAAAAACCTCTTACTAATATCTAATCTATAACTACCCTCTACAGATCTCAAGGCATGATAGAACATTGCTAGAAGTGTCACAGGTAGCAGATTAATCACACTCTATTCTCTCTCCCTCTCTTTCTTCCTCCATTTCCTTTTTTAATATGTTTGATTTCTTGTATCATAAGGATCAAGCATGCAATTATCCTTGAGAAGTATTACAACTATGACACATCAAATGTCTTATTTCTTTATATAGTGTTTCCACAACCAACACGTAGTCAGTAGCTTTGACATTAGCTCAGCTGTGGGACACAAGGATATGTTTCCTTGATCTGCAATAAATTTCCCAGCTGAACCCCTTTGGTCTCCTATCTCCCTCTGTGAAATAGGAATAATCAGCTTGACCTACAAAGGCAATTGTGATGTTAAACAGCTTGATAACTATAGGTCTGTATAAATACAATTTTGTTTGGTTGATTTTCTTCTGATATATGTTCATTTGTTAAAGAGAACTTCAGAAATCACTCTTCTGATCAAACTTATTTTTACGGAATTTATAAAATTAGCTAGTGCTTAAAAATAGAAGAGGGTAGTGATGATTAATTATCCTTTTTTACTTCCTTGATAATTTGTGCTTATTCTGTAGCTGTATATAGCACTTTGCTGAGACATAAGAAAGCCAGACCACTACTCTCTGGCAGTTCTCATCTGAATTGTGTGGATAATATGACAAGTAATTACTTTCCAAAACAAACTTTTTTCCTGTGCATCCTTCTGTATTTTTTAGTATTGGCAGCCATTAAGAAGTGAGGTATGGATGTTCTTAAGAGCTTGGATCACATGGATTACATAAAGCAGCTAAGACAGGTTTGGGAGGAACCTCTGCTCTTCGAAATTCTTGTGTCATTGTCATATGCAGTACATGAAACATCCATCAACTTCACATCAGAAACAATATTCTTCTTTGAAAAACTAGTTCTAAGGGTTTGCAGCATGTGCCCCAGAAGACTAATGATGAGTGCTGTTATTTGATTGATAGAAACTAGCTTTTTTTTTTTTTTTTCAAAAACATACATGACCAGCTACAGAAGCACAAAATTATACCACCACTTCTGCACTGAGACATAAGCAGAAAGGACCGCTTTTGTTTTTCAAAAGGGGAGACATGTTAAAGGGGGAGAGAAAACAGGGGCACTCAGTGCAGCAGGGGTGGTCATGCTTTGCCCAGATTCTTTGAGGACTGTATTGGTAAGTTGCCAAGAGCCGAAGGGCTGCATTGAATTTGCATTAAAGGGAGCAGATGGCATCAGCTGCCCTCAACTTTAATGTTGAAATGTGGCCTACAGAGCAAATCTGTACAAAACTTTTCTAATTAAATCGGAAACAACATGCCTCATCTATTCCCCAGCAGCACAGCCTTTCTGGTGGCATTTCTGCAATGCTACTTCTAGCCCAAGCCAAGACAGACAATGGCAGCAGTGCAGAGAAATGAAAAATAAGAACACACACAGACACAGAGTTTTATCCAAAAATTTTTTATAAGCACCAGATGAGAATGAGTGGACTAGATTTAATCTCTATGAGTCTTTACAAGGTAGCATTCTTTGTAACAAAATAGTGGTTTATTTATAAATAGTGGTGTATTTATAAAGTATGAAATTCTGGATGAACCTGCAGAGGTACCAACAAAGTCCATTCAGAAGTAGAACAAGGGAGAACTAAGTTTCAAATCTGCTCTAACATTGACTAGGAAAACCCAGAGAAGACAGTTAAGGTTAAAACTTTCAAATTAGCCTGGTCTTCCATACACAAAATGAAATAATCTGGAATGGTCAATAAACCATGATTTAGCTGTATTCATGCACTTCATTGACAGACTGTGTGAACATTTCCCACAAGAATTAAACAGATGACACCATAAATAATTCCATTATACCAACAATTTCTGACAACAGCTGTTAATCGGCTCTCTGCAGTGGAATTCAATAGCAGGTAACAGCATTTAGCAGTTATGAAAAATATCCGCTTTTATTTCCAAGGATCAACTTTTCAAAATGTTTACTTTGTGTAGTTATTTAATTTTCAAGGACTTTAGTTAAATATATTCTTTTCTCACCCTTGATTCTCATAAGCAAATAGGAGATTAAATTGTGTAACCATGCTAAGTATTATTATTAATAATAATTGTTGAGCACATATAAAATAATAATTTACTTACACTTTAACAGACAAGACCAGACTTCTGTATCTGCTGAGATTATGTCTAGATATATATTTGAAAAATAAAATGAAGTGAAATGAATTGCTCCTCAAAAATAAAACCTATTTTCGTTCAACGACTTTCTGCAGGAACATTTGAGCCAAATTTTCCCTTGATAGATTTCCATCAACATCAAGATTAAATAAAGTTGGTTTTCTTTTCCCTTTATGAAACAGACAGGGAGACTGTGTGTCTTTTTTACTTTACAAAAGATGCATGAATTTGCTGGTCAATAAGGTAATTGAGTGAGGAAAGAAGAAAAATGTTGTGAATAACTAAAATTGATTTTTTACACAAAGATCCCTGAAATAATATTAACAGTTCGTGTACTGCACTGAACTTTATTTCTGTCCTAAGTTTGACTCATCTAGTGTATTGTAATAGTAAATTAGATACTGTTGATTAAAGAAAATGGTAACATAAAAAGACAAAAATACCCCACACCCATACCTTCTACATGATACAAAGACAATACAGAAATAAGGTGCAGAAGAGGGTATCCAGTTCAAACTTCTCCTTCCTTGTCTCCATGGAAATAACTTCCATGTTAGAGCTAGAGCATAACAGAAGAAAAGGAGCAAGAATCTTGCCAAGAAATACAGCTGGATTAGGTACCGAAGAGTTTCCTCATCTTACTTCTTTGCTCTGGAAGCATTTGGTATATCTGCCCATCTACTAAATTCATCATGGAGCAGTAAGACCATGGGGGAGAGGAAAGAGAAGGGCTGCCCCAAAGAACTGAGGCAAAGCACAGAATTCAGCTGAGTGACAAAATTAAGCCACTTTAAAACAGACGTGAACTTCGGGGAACTAGGATCTTACAGACAGGACAGCAGCTGGAAAAAGCTTTTCAAATACATTATTTCAGACAAGGGTAGAAGCTATATGAGCTCTGATGTACTTACAGTTTTGTACTAATTTAATTACTCAGATAGGAATAAATGAGAGTCATAGTCAAGAGTTTCACAAACACATTTTTTATAGTGAGGCAAAGCATTAGAAAAGTTAGACGTGTAAAAATCTCACCATTTCATATAGAGAAACACCTTTGTAATGTTTTATTTTAGTACAAAATACAGTGCAACGCTGCTGCTTTTATAGTAAACTTGATGTTTTGAGGGAGGAGATCTGTGAGAAACATCACAATCTTTCAGATACTGTACAGAAATGGCACAGTGAGTTATTTAATTTAATTTTTTATTTAGAAACTGCTTGATGTATTTCAGCCTTTCCTATGGTCTGTTGGTTGCTTTGGGGTAAAAAATTTCTTATTTTATTTTGAGTTTTCCTGAGGGGAAGAAAACAAAGTGAAGTTAAAAGTCTTCTGAGTTCAAGGAATGTGTCTTATGAGCCAAACAGTAATGGGTGAAATTCAAGCTTAAATCACTGGGGAATAATTTGTTGACAGTAGCATCTGGAAAACAAGTTTGCAATAGTTACAGAGGTTAGCTTTTAGAGCAAATGATAGAAAGTAGACTTTAAAGATAAATTTAAAGGCATACCGTGGGAGGAAGAAAGAAAATAATCAGACACAGGATAAGTTAGGGATATGAAAAGGAGATTTAGCAGTGTGCGCATAGTATGCTACTGTTAAACACCAGAATCATTTGAATGAAAAATAGATGTCAGATCACTGATTGCAAATAAAAGATAAAATCTGAAAAGGGATGGAGAAATATGGCTTGTGAATTTCCTGATATTTTTTTCTTGGTACAAAAAAATGCAAACGATATATATAACCTCCTTAACACAAGAAAAACTTGTTGAATTTTTTTTAAAGCAAGTTTTCTAATTGTTCAAAATAAATTTTAAAAGTTTTCAGTGAAAAATATCAATATTTGCATTTCCAAACAAGATGTCATTTTAAAATATTCAATTAATTTGTTTAAAATCAGAATATGAAAGGGATTCTAAGAGTTCCAAAGTTTTACTAATCCTCTGTATTTGGCCTCTAAGAAAATAAAACATATCTCTATTAACAATTATAACAGGAAGTGATGAGTGCCAATTTCTTCTTTCAGTAGGAAGAGGATAGGGACAAGTTCTTCCAGTACCCATCCCAGGCAACCCAACAGGCAAAAGTGTACTGTATGTCAGGGTGCAGGAAAGCTGAGGAGGGGCTCCTTATCAGGATCACAGTTACGGAATGAAAGGTAACTGTTTCAAGTGGAAAGAGGAGAGATCTAGAATAGATATGAGGAAGATTTTTTTTACTGTGTGAGTGGTGAAGCACTAGAACAGGTTGCCCAGAGAATCTGTAGATGTCTTGTCTCTGAAAGTGTTCAAGGCCAGATTGGATGGGGCTTTGAGCAACCTGATCCAGTGGAAGGTGTTCCTGCCTATGGCAGGTCGTTTGAAACTAGATGTTTTTTAAGGTCCCTTCTAACCCAAATCATTCTATGATTCTGTGATTCTGTGTTTCCTGTATTCTAAGTCCTGTGATTTTTTGTATAGTCTTAGGTTCCTTAGTAGATCAGGTAAACTAATAGAGTTACAATTTCTATTAATCTTGAAAGCAATTGTAAAGGGCCAGAAGAATCACAAAATGGGTTTATTTCTGGAATGATATGTATCACACTGTTGATATTCTCTTCCCTGACACTGATGGAAGCCTAGAGAAACTCTATTTTCATGCTAGGCTGCCATTATTAGGTTAACTTGGATGACATAGCATTGTTCTTTTTCAGGAATCAGCACTCTTATAAACAGAATTGATAACAGGACTTCTGAGCCTAGGATTAGCTAAGAGATTATTTTGTTCTCCGAAGTCCATAGCAGTATGCTGAATACTCAACAGTGATTTTTTTCCACTGAGAGGATCTGTTACTTCATCTCTGGGTACTAAAAATAGGTTATGAACTACTGAAGAGATGAATGTCTTCAAAATCAATTTATAAATTTATAAGCTGCACTGAAAATTGTTAACAGTATTTGAAAATCATGCTATCAGCTATCCAATAGCATCTAGAAGTTTTCACAACAATTTATGTAATGAATATTCAATAACTTTCAGGCTAAACTAGAAATGAATGGAAGCTCAGGTATCCTAGCATAATCAGCAGTGATTAGGATCAAGCATTTGTTTGTTTGTTTGCTTGTTTGTTTGTTTGAATACGAAAACATTGTCATATCAGTTCCATATCTTCTTTCATACTAGAGTACTTATAACTGGTATTTACAGTATTTATAACTGGTATTTAGAGATTCAGATGAACGGTCAGGAACTATGAAATCTTTCCAACTTTTGTGGCATTATTGCTGGTTTGTTCCTTATTTTTGTATTGGTTTGAAATCCAGTAAACATCATCATTCTACCAGAAGAAAAAGAAAGAATCAGTAAAGCATGTATTTTGGGGGAAAGATACAGATTGTAAAATACAGTGCAGTGCTGTAAAGGAACATAAAACACCTGTGACAGATTTAACAGTCCAGGTATTATTATTAGACAAAGATACACCAGGTCTCAAGCTGATTGGTTATTTACATGCCATTACTCCCTGTTTTGTATCTTTTATTGTTGAGATAATTTTTCATTTAGATGCAGAAAAAAAAATAGCTAGCTTGCTTTGTTTTATTAAAACAGCCTTTTACCATCTATCTTAGATGTGAACTCTCACATCCTCTGTGTTGATTCTGTCCTTTGCCAACTAAAACTAACACAGAACTCTTTATAATATGATATTTCTCAGGCATCTTCCAAGAACCTTAAACTCTGGGTATATTCAGACCACAGTTTCACCTACACAAGATTAACTGAAGTTCTCATTAAGCCATGTCCAGTGTTCTAGCTACAGTTCTGCAGAAATGGAAAGGTCATACCAGGAGGCACTTCCAGTGGCATCGAGCTCTTAAATTCCCAGAAATGAACTTCAGTCTTTCTCTCTATAGGCTTGGTTGTCCCATTCATAGAATCATGGAATGACTAGCCTGAAAATGATATGTGAGATGATCAAGTCCAAACCTACCTGTCCACTACTAAGTCATATCCCTAAGCACTTTATCTACTCATCTTTTAAATACCTCCAGGGATGAGGACTCAACCAGCTCCCTGGGCAGCCTGTTCCAGTGCTTGATGAACCTTTTCGTGCAGAGTTTTTTCCCAGTATCTGAACTTCCCCCAGTGCAGCTTGAGGCTATTCTCTCTCATCTTGCCACCTATCACTTGAGCAAAGAGACCAACACCTGCTTCTCTACGACCTCCTTTCACTTAGCTGTAGACAGTGATAAGGTCTCCCATCAGCCTCATCTTCTCTATGTTAAACAATCTCAGTTCCTTTAGCAGCTCCATATAAGACTTTACCTCCAGCTCCTTCACCAGCTTTGTTGATCTTCTCTGGACACGCTCCAGGACCTCAATGTCTTTCATGAAGCAAAAGACCCAAAACTGAGCAGAGGATCTGAGGTACGACCTCACCAGTGCTGTGTACAGGGGTAGAATCAGTTCCCTGGTTCTAGTGGCCATGTTGTTTCTGCCAAGATGTAGTTGAATATGTTTGTTGAGGCTTTCAAAAAGAATAGGGATTTAGAAGCAAAAATCCTCAAGAAGGTTGTTCATTATAATCTTTAAATTGTAGATTGTTTTAAAGTATCTTACTCCCAGTTTTTAAACTCTTATTCTTGGATTAGTGTGCACATCATTTAACTTTGTCTTTCTAAAACATTTTTTTGATTCATGTTAAGATTTCTTCTACTTTCATACAGTAGAGAGAAATCAGCATACAATCCTCCACTGGATAATTCATCCTATCCTACTCTGGCATGAGATACACTATCCTGTGAAGGTGCTAAATTCCCTCCTTTGTCTACAAAGGAAGATTAGATTACTATGTAAAATAAATCTAAACTTGTAACTCTATGGGTGAATTTATATGAGAAGTAAACTCCAATCCATTCTTCCTAAATTGAGGTTAGTTCTTTGACTTTTAGTGCTGTGTTTAGAAACTCACAAAGATTTAGGCCGAAAGAGAAATTGTGGTTTCTTTGCTTGGCTTTTTTTCTTGATTTTTGCCTCTGTGTGTGTGCATGAAGACAGCATTTTGAAACAAGTTGAATTTCCATCAAATTATAAGAGTTTGTTATCACAGGTGTTTCTGATATTGTGATAAATAGTGAAATGCATTGCATTCAAAAGACCTAAAAAGTCACACATTCACGCAGGTGACCTAGAGGTGGTGAAGTTACAAATTTTTTTAATGCCTCCAACAGGATAAAATGTCTGTTTGCAGGAGAGAGTCAAGCACAAACCCCTCTAAAGCTGACAGTAAGCAAAGATTTTGAATGAGGATTGGTACCATTTGTAAGACTGTGGTGTGGGTTATATGCTTTGAAAGGCTTCAAAATAGAAGATTTTTTTATTATTATTTTATACTGAACTGTAATCTTCTATCATGACAAATATTAAGGTTAGACAGTACAAGGAAGCCTTTATTTGAGCAAGCCTCTGGATTTTGATTTCAGACCTGAAGAAAGGCATCTGTTTTCTTCCTGTTACCTTTGTTGCCTTGCCCTACACATACACAAAAAAAGCACAAGTCTAAGCAGTTCCTACTGACAGAAAAAAAAAGAAACTCAGACACCACAGCCAATAATCTCAAAGCATCCAAAACCAAGACAATTTTTGTGAAAGATTAACCCAATTCATTTTGGGTTAAAAGCTGGTAAGAAACAAAAGGGTCGAAAGGCAATTCTATTAACTTGATCAGAGCTACACCGGGACTATGTCTCAAGATCATTATCTTACAAGACATGGATGTCAATCTCATTATGCAACCAAATGTGTCTAGCACTTTCCTGTATAAATATACTTAATAGATATAGTTTTGACCTTTTTCTGTGAAATTAATAAAAAAGAAAACTGTCTCAGTGTACCGAGAGGCTTTTATCCGTCACTTTAATGGATGACTTTTTTGTGTAAATAAATACATTTCAACACAAGAAAGAAAAGCATTTTATGAAGAAATGACCAGAGATTCCCTTCCTTTGTATATTATCTCTGCAACATTTTATTACAAAGAGAAAAAATCTTGTTCCAGAGGGTTATCTGCCTGTACTCATGTCTGTCTCCTCATATCCATATTCCACTAGAATGTTAATACTTTAAAGTTTCAACTATACCTCAGAGAAGGGTATATTTGACAGGAATTTTGTTGTATGACCAGGACTGGCCCCCAGAGTATGGAGCCCTAGGGAATTTCAATCCTTTGATTTATCTGCACTGTTATAGATCATCCTCATAGTATTTGAGAGCAATGGGCAATTCAAGATTCATCTATGCACGCTGTGGCTTATGCCACAACTTGAACAACTCCCATGAGACAGAGTGTAAATAATATTTGTTTTGCTACTCTGCCCCCTAAAAGTCAAGTGGGCAGCAAAAAGGCTGTAAAAGGGCTGCAAAGAGGAGGAAAAGGATGAAACCTGCACTCCTTTCTTTACTTCATTATGCATTTACTCTGGCCGAGTTTTATCGTCTGACCAGGAGGGTGGGAAATGTAAGAAAGGAAGGTCAGATCTATATGGCTTATCTTGAGATCATGTATTCAAGTACAATTTCTTTCTGAGGGCCTAAAATTACGCCTTTGGGAACCCAAGGGAAAGACACTGTATTGTTGCTGTTAGTAAACAAGAAAACACAGACTCTGTGCTGGTAATGGCAGTGAAAAATCAAATAGGATTTCATAAGGATATTTTTCCTTGGTTAGGAAATTCAACATGTGGCACGCAAAGACTTCAAGAGTAAGTCTGTGGAGGACCAGGTATCATCCTAGCATAAATACTGTTCTGTGCCTTTCTTACAGTGTCACACCTGTAGCACACTCAGCTTTACTGAAAGGTTACAATTGATTTATTCAAGCCTGAGAGGAGAATTAGACCCACAAATTGAAAATAATGATACTTGATCATAACATCATTTCAGACCACACATATTACCTTACTGATGATGATTGTTAATAAGCTATCTAAAAAAAAAAAGAAAAAAAAGAAAAAGCAGCTCAGAGCTGAGTGATCTCTCTGGTGATGAATCAGCACAGAAAGAAATAAAGAAATATAGGGGTTAGAGAGGTGTCCCATGGCTCAGTTACTAGTTCTCACAGGGTTTCCTCTGATGCAGCTGGGTTATATCACAGCAACATTCCCAGTGAAAATCAAGGTCTAAGGGGACTAGACAGAATCTTATCCCTCTGAATCAGCAGAATTATATTTCATTGCCATATTGCAAATTTTGTGCTGTCCACAAAAATACTTTCCTTACTATAATAAACACAAGGTTGCTTTCCTTACTATAATAAACACAAGGTTATTTCTTGATGCAAAAAAGTTAAAGATTCTATTGGTCACATTAATTCCCTACTGGAGTCTCCAGTGGCTTTCATTTTGTTTTAGAACTGGAGTAAAAGGGAACAGCATCCATCTTTCTGCACCCTTCCATGTAAACTTCTCTAAAGCTCATGTGTGGTTCTGTTCTCAAAACAAGATGTTGAGAATAGTAGACAATGATGGAAGCCACCTTCAGGTAGAGATAAGCATCTCAATGCTGTTGACCTATAAGACATTCCTGTTCTTAAAAACAGACAATCAAGAGTGGGAACTCAAAGCCACACAGTGTGCTAAAAATTTAAGAAGAATAGAATGTTGTCTTTATATCTGGCACCAAGTTCTGTTTACTGACATCATTAAAAGTTGTGTAATCTCAGCTGAATCTCAGATTCTCACCTTTAAACTTCTGAATTTCATTGTAATATTGAAGTCCTCTTTCCTGTTTCATGAGTGCCAGGATTTCCCAAGCACTCAATAATAATACACAATAAATATTTTAAAATAGAACACCATAATATAAAAAAAATAATAATAGCAATAATAATAATAAAATACAGGCAAATGAGCCAGATCAAATCTATTAGTATCTAGCAGGAGAACATCTGTCTACCAAAGCCCTGTCTCCCTATCTGACTACGATCAAATAAGCAAAACAGCCTAAGTGCCTCCAGGGCAGGGGCTCTGAGGAGTCCTGGAATACGTTCAGAGTCTGGAACTGAAAGGCTGCCATTCTGCTAAGGTTGTCAATCAGCACTTGCTAGATCTTACCTATAGGAACAGGGAAAAGTGCTCTGTTTCACGTGGGTGAACATTAGTCCTAAGTAAGAATGTGGCTAGAGGAACTTTTTTTTCGTTTTCCTTTCTTAACACAAATGAATTTCTACTAGAAGAGAAGGAGGAATAAAACTCAAGATTTACCTGAAACAGGTTTTGTTTCTTGAAAAAACAATAAAACTGACCTGAAGTGGCTTAGATCTGGGAAAAAGCCTTCACTTTTCTTCTGGTTTTGATTTTGGCATTTTTTTTTCCAAATACCTTTTCTGTAATTTCCAGTGTTTTCATCTAAATGGTCTATACTTGGCAGTCTACTGTATTTATCTCTTGGAGTAGATGGCTACTGCATTAAAGGATCAACTCCTGGATTCTGAAAAATAGAAGGTGTTTGCTTCAGCTATGAATTTTGCTTTGACCTTTCCAACTTCCAGGAAAACCTGGACATTGCACACCTGTCAAGGTTAAAGTTTATTTAACAAAACCTCCGTGTGGCTAATACAAAACCTCTAGAACAAAGGATTAAACAAGGCGAATGGTCTCACTGTTTCAGTAATATTATGATCAGAACACTCCCCTCTTGCAGGCTTTCTTACTGCTCTTCAGATGAAACTACAGTGCTTGTTTTTCTTTACTTACAATACCTACGGCGTAGCCACATACATGTGCTGGTTTCATTTAGGTGTGTAATTGCTGATCTTGTTTGCAAATGTTGCTAAATATATGATTAGGCACAAACTGCAGCAGTCTACTCAATATATTTAGACAAATTTTCTTATTTCATTCCTTATCTCAAATACAAACAAGAACTCCAGTTATCCAGTTCACAGTTGTCTAATTTTTTCTGTAAGCTTTTCATTATCAGGCTTGCAGTGCTGAAGGCAGAAATATTTATGCCAGCTAGGCTGGAGGTTAGACCTGCAATATTTCATCGAGAGCTGATCACCAATTATATATACAGCCTGTAAAGCATGAACACGAATCTAGTATGTTCTGTTTTTACTTATGATTACATGCATGAGTTTTAAAGCATCCATGGAGATCAGCTCACAGATCTGGATAAGTCATATATTATTCAAAAGGAAACTTTGGTCATACTCTGCACTGACTGATTTTAGGGCGGAACACTATCTCAGCCACAATTCACCAATCAGCAGTGTTATAATATGGCCCTAGACTGTCTCTAGCTTTACACTGGACTTGGTGTTTTACATCACTAGACTGTCATGTCTGAATTTAAAGACAGCCACAACACAGAAAACTAGATCTTTGGAAGCCACTCTATGTGTTATAAGGAAGACAACCTATGTGTTATAATGAAGACATGAACTGATTGCATGCAGTATGGTGCACATCTCATACCAGATTGTTACAGTGGAAGGAAAATAGGAAAGCTATAAATGTCCTATAGTTTCATCTCTAGCAAATCTGTTCCTGCAGTTTGTTCTCAGCTGAGAAACTGGAGATTTCTTAACCAATAAATTGCCTGCATTTAACCTTGTATCAACAATAGTAGTTCAAAATTCAGTTACCAAAATCAGGTTTCCTGCTTCAGATTTCTGAAAGCAAGCAGTGAGTTAATATATATTAAGAAAAGTCTTCATTCATTTTAGCTTATTTTAATTTACATTTGAAGAAGCAATTATTTTACATTGACAGGGCAGTTGATTGACTGGCTAGAATGATGGCCAGGGGTACAACTCACTGGAACTCGCACTCAAGGCTATGATCTTTGTATTTTGTCAGTAGGAAACGACATGAATGTGTTTCACTGTCAGTGGATGGAACCAGAACTTTCAAGGATACTTTTCTCAGAAGCTTCTAGGACTTCAGAGAAAGATATAATCTCTTCATAAATGAGCCAAGATGAATATATACAGAAAATATATTTTTTTCAAAACATGTATATGTAAGTCTAAATGGCTGGCTCAACATATTGTGTTAAGTAGGTGTATTATCTAAACTTACCTGGGAAAAATTCTACATACTGTCATTAACCTTTCATTCTAAAAACGTTACGCATTTATTAAGGTACAAATAGTGTGGGCGTAAGACAGGCAGAACCATTTGTCCTTGGATCCAAGACTTAATTACAGTGTATCTGATTTTCAAATAACTTTATAGACATACCAACAAGAGGTATAGATCTGAGATCATGTAACCAAGATCTAAGAATGTATCAATGAATATGGCGAGCTATGCTTTGCTTTCTTCTGACCATTATTTAGAATAATTAAATCTTTTGGCTTCTAGAGTGTTTAGCTTGTCATGGAAGAGAAGTCAGACAAATTGGCTGCTTTTAATATAAAGGCAATTATTATTTATTCAGGCTGCTGAACAAAGATTACTCAGTAGCAACGTGGCATTTATTCTGCTTTGACCAAACTGTAATATTTAAAAGTAAAATCATAGTATTTCTTTGTATCCTGTTTGGTTACATCATGGAAAGAATTAGTGATGGACAGACTCTTATGCTGTCCAACTTCTGTTTAAAAAAATGTTTCTCAAGTAGAGGCCACGCTTTCCCATTCTCACTAGTTTATTCTCAGATATGTAACAAGCTTTGTAATAGTTTGGAATCATCATTCTTACTTATATTTCTCTAAGCTGTGTTTAATACTTCTATTTTTTACATTTACATGTTTGTAATTCAATACACATGTGTGTATATATATACACACATCTATGTCAATATATATAAAATATCTGTGTGTATATATATATCAGAGAACTGGAGATCTCTGTGATGGTAGTATTTAAAAGACTGATCAATCAAGTAATTTCAGGTTTAAAACGGAATTATATTGGACTTATGTTCATCAAGGACATTTATTGTGTTAATGATTTATTCCTACTTGTTAACAATTATTATCACCCCATATTCAACAGTTAGTACTTAATGATCAGTCCTAAATAAGTACAAGTGTACAGTGCAGTGAAGCTCATACCATGCAATTAGGGCTTATGGCTATAGTCCTTGGTGATCTTAATAGATGAGGTCAAAGTGATCAGGCTCTCTTAAAGAAGGGACCACAGCTGATATCCTGTTATAAAGTGCTTGTGTTTTTAGGCAGTGCCTAGCTCTTGGCCTCCAGCTATTGAGTGTGTTTGTTGCCTTTCTTGTTGTCTTTTCCTTCAGTGAAAGCAGTCTTTTCAGCGCTCTTGAGGTTGTGCTGCTTCAGTGATCAATAATTGCCCATCAGTAAGTTGCTCGCAGTTCTGGGTCTCCTGGTTTTGACCCATGCCCACACCTTCAAGGACTTTGCTGCTATCTCACATTTAAACTGACATGATAATAGGGAAAATGTGGTACCACATTCAGGTTCACACAACAGGTTCTCAGAGCAAGATGATAACAACTCCAAGAGGCCAGCTCAGGGGACAAACACTGTTAGCAGAAGGCTTATGTTATAGTACTGACACTAGTCATACTATTTTTATGGGCCATTAGGTACAAAAGTGTTTATACAGTTATGCTGTATTAGTGTGTTTATGTTTAGTTTCAAAACCAACTAATATTAAAATCTCTACAGTGCTCTTCTGCTTTCATGGGAGCAGCAGGTCTCTGTTCATCCAACAGAATCACAGAATCACACAGAATCACAGAATGACCAGGTTGGAAGAGACCCACTGGATCATCGAGTCCAACCATTCCCACCAATCCCTAAATCATGCTCCTAAACACCTCATCTACCCTAACCTTAAACACCTCCAGGGACGGTGACTCAACCACCTCCCTGGGCAGACTGTTCCAATTCCTAATGACCCTTTCCATGAAGAATTTTTTCCTTATCTTAAGCCTAAATCTCCCCTGGTGGAGCTTGAGGCCATTCCCTCTCGTCCTGTCCCCTGTCACTTGGGAGAAGAGGCCAGCTCCCTCCTCTCCACAACCTCCCTTCAGGTATTTCAACATATTTTTGAATTGTAAAACAACCACTTTCCCATGACAAACAAGAGACCCACTCATGATGACTGTGATCAGTTTTTTCAGGAGAGTGGACTAGGGGAAGAATTTGACTTTTTCACTTTACCTCAGGAGTATGACAGACTGATGACGCTATTCCAATTACTACTTTATCTTTCCAGGGAGATTCTTCTTGCTTCCATAGATTCACATAATAATAAACCAATTTTAGGTGGGAAAGACCCCCAAAGGCCACTTCTAGTCCAACATCAATTCAATGAGAAGATACATCTTCAACTACATCACTTTGCTCAAATTAATTGAGAGTAAGGTTGAGACGATGATCAACAGAAGGAGAGCCACAAAAAACCCAAACATGAATAAGAATATTTTTATAACAACCTCTCATCACTTGACCTCCCATAACATGTTTATAAACCCTTTCTTCACACAAAATTTTGCCAATAGTTAAGGGTGGCTGATCGCCTGTTTCAGAACAGAACTTAAGAAAGAAATCTAAAGTCTTATCCAGGGTCACAGAATAATGAGGACCTTTGTTCTTGTCAGGGTCATATAAAGTCATGAGAAAGAATTAAATAATCCTTCAATTTAAAATACATACAAAAAATAAAATTAAGTAACTTTATTAGACCTTAATATAAACTGAAATTGGTGAAAACTGTTCATCAATTTCCACTTTTTCTTTAGATGGGTGTCTAAATGCACACAAATGTCTGTTCTGAGGGTATCTTGGAAGATAAGAGGCTCTAATTTTAGGTCTACTTGATACATTTGGCTTAGGATTATCCTGAGTCCTCTTATCTCTTCTTTAACCTAGAGAGAAGCTTCTTTATTTGTTTGTTTTATATGAGTGGAGTCAGTTCCTAGAGAAAGATGAAGACCTGCTGAAAGTGTCTGGCAAAGATTTTATCAGTTCTCTTTCAGAGATACAAAATGTCCTTTCCAGAAAGTACTAGTGTGTTTTTCTCCTACACCGAATTAATTCTTCTAAAAGCAAAGGAATGATATAAGAAATATTCTCATAAACAGTAATATCTTGAATTCTCCTATTTCACCGGAACACCTTAGAAAACGTTAAATAGGATTAATTTCTTTAATCTCAGATGTAAAGATAATTCAACTGATACTCTCATATCACCTAAACAACAAAATTTTGTCAACAGCATGTGCTACAAATAATTGCTAAAATATCAGAAACTAATTTCTGAGCCTAAATCTCTTACATCATAGTCCTTGCTTTAACCACAATATTTATGGGAAAATAACATTTCCTTATAGAAACTCTAGTTAGATGACTACAGCCTGGTTCAAGGAGATAGATTTAATGAGTATGTGTTTTCTGATAAAATCTATACTACATATCCCAGCCATCTGCAATATTTATGCACAAATTTTCCTGTGTTTCAATGGGAGAGAGGCTTCATGAGCCTCTGTACAGGACTGACAGGGTTTGAGGGGAGGGAGGAAGAGGAGATTAGGATGGGATGGCAGAGCAGAAATTTACTTTGGTCTTGTTTCTCCAGTTAGATAACATTTTGAACAAGGTGTCTGAAGTTCAAGATAGTAACTCAGGTATCTCTACAGACCCGTCAAAACCATCAGTGTTTGCACAAAGCTGAAGAAGTTTTTTCTAGTGTGGTTTTGTGTGAGAAGAATGTTCATTTTATTATTTGACTTGTCAATGTTATTCATGAAGTTTTGCATTCCTCAACACTTTTTTCTTACAATGTGAATATTTGTGTGGGACTTCTTTTATTTATATTATTTTCCCTGCACAATTGTAACACATATGAACTTCTGATGGAGCTAGGCTAACTGTGCTTTTAAATGATCTACTAATATTTACTTGAATTTTTAAAATAAGTTCTCAATGACTAGGTTTGCTCCCACTCTGTTTGTTTTCTGCTGCTTTATTAGTTAATGAGTTTGCTGGCTGGGATGTTCCCAGGAACAGCTAATTTTAGACAACTATTAAAAAATACTAACAGAAGGTGAATTTCACAAAATGCTGCTATTTGCAATGGAAGTCTGGTTTTAAGAGTTGTGGTTTGCTTATCCAATCAGAAAAACATATCGTATGATTTATGTGTCTGCTCACACTATCTTGAATTTCAGATTTTAAATTTTATGTACTTGCAACCATCTGCTCACAAGCTAAATTCACACCATGGTTTTATTGGAGAAAATACATATATTTGGCAAACAGTTTTGAATAGTTGATGAAGGGAGGGAAAATGCCATCTGATTGTACAATTTCTTCAGCAGGAATAGGAGGTCACCTTCAGTTTTCTGTTTTCTCAGTATGTAGTGTAATATTTATATCTTATTTTCCCTTGGTTTGATCTAGATATCTTCATTCTTCTCACAGAACATGGAAGTTCACAGTTTCTGATTGCCTACAATTCTACTTGCAGGGAATTAAGAGGTGGATGCTAGATTTTCCCTAGTTTCTATATTTTGTTGTCCAAATTATTAATCATTGGCTTTAGTTGCAGCTTCTTCTGAAACCTTCCTGAACTTATTTTTCAGGGAAAGATTTTGGTGTATTTGATAGTGCAAAGAAGTTCCAGATTAGAAGAAGTGTAAGGGATTGTAAAATAAAGAGGACAGGGTAAAGAAAACTATTGCTGGAGGACATGGAAGGAAACAGCTACCTGCTCACTTTATTTTCATGCTTGCAATGGAATTGCCTGGTCTCAGAGAACAGAAGGTAGAGGAATCCTGACAGCTCTAAATATTTTAAAATCCCTACTACAAGTTTTGGGAGAACACCTGAAAAAGTCAAGGGAGTATAAAACTGAAGAATTAGTATAGAACAGCTTATTGCAGCTTATTGAAGGCCACTTATTATCAGTAAGAAGGACATACAGACACAGACATAAGGCACTGGCAAGTACCTAACTCCTTCATTTCCACACTGGTTGCAATATACAGATGGATTTATGGCTTATCTGACACAGGCACTCACAACAAGATACCAACAGCTACAGAAATATTTAGAGCTCACATTGTATAGATGTGACAATTTTCTGCATTTGAAGGAAGGGCAGAGCAGTCCAGTACCACAACACACACATTCGTATGGCTAATCAGAACACTGGGTGGCCATAAGGACAGGGAAGGTTTGTGCCACTGCTCTCTCCTGCGTAATCCTTGTGGAACACACACTGAGAGTATGGTCTGGTCTTGCCCTGTGAAAGAGTTCCTCAGATTTAATATCACCAGACATAAAGTATGCAGACAAGGAGCACAGACAAGGAAGATTTATTATTACCAATGATTGTTTTAATTGCCTGAAACTCCGTTCCTCCTTTTATATTCTCTGCCAGAAAAGCATCCAGTTTGTCACAGCTAAAAACAAAATAAACATGATGCTTACAGCCTCTTGTAACCACGTAGTTCAGGGAACTCAAACCATGAAGTCATTGGGTATTTCAGATCCTTTATGTACTTGCTATCTGTTCAAACAGGTAACTGAAGTAGCTAGTAGCTTTTAACTGAGCTTATCCTCATCTGTTCTTGCTGCTGAGCTTGTTCAGAGTTGCCACATTTCAGCAGACTGTAAAAGGAATCAGTGAAGACACCTGTCCAGATTTTGTATAGTTGGCTAAAGGGTCTCTTTTCTTCCCATAAATTTAAACACTATCTTCATCCACAGTCCACAAAACCTTTGTCTCTATTTGCAGTCTGATTTGAGACAGGAAACTTTGGAAAGTATTCAATTGTTTGACCAGCAAACAATTCTGTATAAGAAAAATGCATTTGTAATCTGCATTTGTTTGTATCTGCTGTTTTAAATAGTGTTTCACCAGTGTTGCAAGATGTTTTCCCTGTGGCATTGTTAGTAGGTCTGATGAATTAACAGCCATGCTCAGCATCAGAAAGGAGATTGGTAGCAGAGGTGCAATTCTAATCTGACTTTATCTATCACAGACCTGAATCACAAGGAAGTCCTTCTTCATTTTCTAACAACAAGTATACTTATGGTAAGCAACCATGCCAGGATTTGCTGGCAGCATTTGAACACAGTCTTCCCACAAACATTTGTCTCATGGCTTTTCTTTGTTTTAGAGGCATGATCACACATAGATCAAGGTGAAGGAGAGCAACACTTCAGAAAGGAACACTCTAGTACTGCCCAAAATAAGATTTGCAGTAATTCAGATGACTTTAATTCTGCTCCTGGTTCAGCTGCTGAGGTGGGAAAGTCACTTCCTATCGGTCCAATGAACCCATCTTCCCGCAGAGAGCTCTTTAAGATGGCAAGTATTATTGTCACATCCATTTCAGGTTGATGCCATTACTTAAGCAAAAGTCTTTTCCTCATCAAAGGGATGGTAATATCATTTTATAGCAAACTTTACTGACTTACAGGTCATATCCATTTCTGCTGGAACCACTGCTGCACAGTACGGTGCTCAATGCTGTGACTACATGGCATAGCTCTCCACTGCTCTCATGGGGTAGAGGCTGGTGATAGAGGTGTTACAGCATGATCCTGGCCTGGGAGGAGATCTCAATGTTCCTGCCATTTTCTGTAATTTTCTATATTCTCAAAGCTAATGATTTATACTGCAAAGAGAATTTGAATGAACCCTGGGGCTTTATACCCACAGCAAGGATAACATAACACATCCAGGGAGTCAAGGTCCTATTTACCATGGTAAAAGGCAATGCAGATTTATCCTTCTATCAGAGAAGAATAAGCTGTGACAAAAAGCACATGGGGCTCTTGAAGCTTGAGGATATATAATTGCATCCCTCAGCCCTTGCCTGGTCTTCCAGCGGTGTCCCAGACAACATGACCTAGACAAGACTGTAAACAGAAGAAAGCATAAAAGAAACACTGTGAGAGTTCTGAGCAGTTTCTCTTTCATTAAAGATATATAAGGGTACTCACAATTGCAGCTATAAAGGTTATTGTCTTCTTAAGTCATTCAGAGAGAATATGAAAGTATGAGGGGATCAGTTTGCCACAGCAGTCACAAGATGTTGGAGAGGTCTATAGGAGTCTGTGTGAATTGTCAGCCACATAGAGATTTTGGATTTCTGATCCCTTATTTGTTGGATTTGTTTTCTGACAGTCCCATATTCATCATTTATACTGGCAGACACTTGTCACATGTGCACCCTAATGATGATGGAGACACTGAAAATCATAGATTTGCTTAAGCAATTGGAGAGAAGAGCTCTTAGTGATGGTCTGGATGAAGATACCATAACAAAATTCTCAGTTACAGCTGTTCGTTAACACATAAGTATATGTCAGGAAGCATAATTAGTACCAAAGATTAAATCATCACAATAAACTTCAGACACTCAAAGCTTTATAAAAAGAAATTATCTTTTAAGGAAGAATTTTTTTCACAGCCTCAGATCCTACTTTCAAAGGGATTGGGGCAGCCGGAGCTGACCATAAGCTGATACTTACAGTCTTCTAGTCTTTGATGCTGCTAAGAAGCTCCACATAGATCATATTTTCTGCATCTACAGGACATTTTTTTTTTTTGACTCTTAACTCAATGCATCAGCAATGCAGTATTGATGGTAAACATATTTTATACACCTTAGAAAGGCCAGAAAATAATCAGCAAAAATGCAACTTTCTGTTCAGCCAAATTCTTGCTGCACCATGCCCCTCTGTAGAATTTTCCTCTCGTTAAAATATTTTCCCATCTAGACATGTGCAATTCCCATATGCAACTCCCAGCCCTGTTAAAATGTGCTAGGCACATCAGTGCTGAGCTGATCAGTCGGGAGAGCCAATTCCAAAGGTCAGGCTTCTTATATCATACCTAACACCGCTGATGTGGCTGATCAGTTCAAGGATATGTGCAGAAAAGAGACAGAGAAGAATGGCTTCTTGGGGAATTCAAGACCTGACTTGTAGAGAGTGAATTGTCCAGACAAAGCAAGTAAGTTTTGTTTGCACTGTGGATGCCATTTGCATTTTATTTTATAGCTTCTTAAATGAAACATTAAGGCCCACAAGTTTTGGGGTTTCTGTTTTTTTGTGTTTGGTGTTTGTTGACTGTAGCTAACTCCACATGCAGGGGTATTTTATGGAATAGAACTCCACTACTGTAGGAGATCCCATTTACTTCAATGGTTCTACAGGAGTAGTCTTAGGTTTGCCTTAGCTGATACCTTCAAGACTGCTCAAACTCACAGTCATAGAAAAATAATAAGTCTGGTTTTATACCCCCATCTACAGTCATGTGATCTGATATTTACTGTAGTGCTCTTATCGTTTGTCCAGATCTTTAGCGGCCATTTGAACTTACATAGAAAATCTGGGAAGGGAAAAATTATTCTTGATTTTTACTTAAGATGGTGAGTTTCTGTTCCCTTCTGATCAGCACTAGATGTATATTTTATATGCAAAGTTTTTGTGACATATGGAAAGCCTAGGATAAATTTAATAGCTCAAGGCTTAGTAAGGGTAAAGAGAATAAAAAACAAGGGGGAGTGGGGAGGAAGATAAATATTTAAATGTACCATAGTGAAAATCTCTCCTCTTACATATGATTTTATTTTCTACCAATGTTATCTCCCTTTTTGGACTTTACTTGCCTATTTTACACCGTGTAAATAGGTTGTAAAATGTCCAGCTCTTAATATATTTTCCCTTGGGGAGATGGCAAATAAATGTATAAATTAACATATACATGAATTTCATTCTCGGGGTTTAACAGAACTTTTGAAAACTGATAAGCTGGACTTTTTCAGGTTATCTTTGTATAATTTGTAGGAGATTCTGAACATTACTTATTTTTGCGTATGAGTGTGTGCCATAGGATTCTTTACAACCTTCTGAAACAAGCTAATGCCTTTGAAAATTTTGCAGAGATGGGTGAGGAGTTTCACAGCTTTTTTATTCTCTTTTTTTCCTAATGATTCCAGATCCAAAAGGAAGGCCTCATCAATTTAAAATCAGTCATTAAGTAAGCCTACCAGATCTTGAAGAAATCTTACTCTGCAACAACTATGGATGTTATTTCAGTAGGGTCCCAGAAAGAATGGATTTTGAAGCACTTGAACACCTTCTCTGTTTGGTGTAGATGTCATATTCATCACAGAATCATAAAATGTTTTGGGCTGGAATGGACCTTAAAGATCATCTAGTTCCAACTCCCCTGCCTTAGGCAATGGCACCACAGGCACAGTGTGTATATATATCACACCATGATTAAACACAAACACATATTTACACAAACATGCAATTAATATGTGTCTTCTAGAGCACGGGTCAGTTGACTAATGTCTTAGTAAAGGAAAACAAAATCCTTGTTCTGGGCTTCAAGGTGAGGAAAAGACTAAGCCACGTAATGAACTTGTGTGTTTGAGAACAAACTTATAAAACTTCAGCTAACACAGTTCATGTGTGAGACGTGGTCTGATACTGAGATCTGGTACAAGAGTTTAACTTTGTCACTACTATAATGCATCACAGCTAAATTATGATACCTCACTGAGATGTTAGTGTTACTGGGGATTAATTTAATCCTCAGTACAAAGAAATTGGTGTGATCATCTTCCAGTTTACATGAGTTTTCCCCATAGACAGTTCATTAGGTTTTGGATTCATACTTAAATCTTCGAGTTTTTAATAACATTTAATCACTTTAAAAGAAAAAAATCTAAGCAAATAAACCCAAAGCTTCTCTCAGTGTTCTGAGTCTTTGTAATGAAAATCAGAACAAAATAAAAATAAAAAAAAATCAAAATACTTGGGGTTTTTGTGCTTAATCTCCGTTTAAACTAAAAGTGCAACCAAAGAGAACTTGCATCTGATCACTAGGAAACTAGAGAAAACATATTTTCTCCACTTGTCCTTGAAGATTTTGATACCTCAGTTGAGAAATTTTCCATTTCATCTTATAACTGTTCTTTCCCAAAATTTAATACTTTTAATACTACTTAAAGACATCTTTTGACATCCACAAATTTACTGCTTTTATTTTAGCCATTGAGGCCATAAAGTGGAGGGGGAAAAGGCACTCACTGACATTGAGACACAAGCTATGCTACCGTGACATGTATTACTATATGACACATGAAAGGTCTAGGCAATACTGTACAGACAAGGTCAGGCAGAGGTTTTTTGGAATAAGTTAATTACAAATGAGAGTATAAGTCCTTAGAGTCTCTGTAATGGAGGAAGATTTCCTGTTCCCTTGTCAGAGAGTTTAGCAGAATTTTCTGCCTTTGCCTGTCTTATCACATAATTTGAAGCTGAATTATATTCATGCTCTGAAAATCAGCTCTTAACTCCTGCAGATCGGTGTTTTTACTACTGCTTTCATACAACTGGATGCCTACCATCACTCTTTCTATAGATTAGCAGTTGTCTCCTGCAGACATATCACAGTGCTCAGAAACTGTCTGATTTTGATCCATGTGCAAAATCCCTCTTCCAACTGTCATCAAATAAAATTATGATACTTTCTCTGGGAGAGAATGACTTTTTCCATCAACATTTCATGTTGATGTTTTCTGGTGGATTGCTTACCTGGTATGGCTGACACGAAGGCTTCTCCAGTGCCTCCTACTCAGTTGATAATATTTTGTGTTCATGGCAGCTTTGTATGTTTGAATTTAAGGAAGTCACACAGAACGTATACCAAAAGACCTTACATTTTAAAGGATTTTGTGTATAGATACACACTTCCTAAATGACCAAGAAAGCCCTCATGAAATAGTGTTTGATCTTTTTGGTATACACAATCATAGAATAATTTAAGTTGGAAAAGCCTCCTAAAATCATGAAGTCCAACCATAAACCCAGAACTGTCAAGTCTACCGCTACATCATTTCCCTAAATTCCACATCTACATGTCTTTTTACTACCTCCAGGGATGGTAACTCAATAATTTCCTTAAGCAGCCTGATCCTATGCTTGATAACTCTTTCAGAGAAAAAAAAAATTCCCAATATCCAATCTAAGCCTCCTCTGGCACAACTCAAGGCCATTTCCTCTTGTTCTGTCACTTATTACATGGGAAACTTATCCTGGGCTGCATCAAAACAAGTGTGACCAGTAGGCAAGGAAGGTGGTTCTGCCCCTCTACTCCACTCTTCTGAGAACTCTTCTGGAGTCCTGCATTCACTTCTGGAGCCCTCAGCACAGGAAGGTCATGTGTTTGTTAGAGCAAGCCCAGAGGAGGCTACTAAGGTGATCAAAGGGTTATATTACATCTCGCAGGACGACAGACTGAGGGAGTTGGGCCTTTTTAGCTCAGAGACAGCTCCAGGAAGAATTCATAGCAACCTTCCAGTACTTAAAGGTAGCCTACAGGAAAGGTGGGGAGGTGTTCTTGATCAGGTAATATAGTGATAGGATGAGGGGTAATAGTTCTAAGCTGAAAGAGAGTACGCTTAGATTACATATTAGGGTGAATTAGAGAGACACTGCTAGTGTGGTGAGGCATTGGAGCAGGTTGAGAGTGAAGTTGTGGAAGTCCATCCCTAGAGGTATTCAAGGCTAGGATGCTGTCAGGGAGAACTGAAAGATTTTTAAGGTCCCTTCCAAGCCAAACCATTCCATGATTCTATGGTTCTGATTCTATGAAAAAAAAAAATGACATCCCTCTCTCTACAATTCCTTTCAGGTAGCTGTAGAGATCAAGAAGAGAGCCATGTATCTAGACTTTCAGATTATAAATGGCTCTGGGAAAGTCCTGTTTTATATGACTGGTGTTAATAGTTACTCCAAGAGGGTTTTGGGTTTCTGGCTCGTATCACATGGCAAGAAATCTCATAACAGTTAAGAAAACTCAGCATAGCTGGAAACAAAATCCTGGATTGTGATATTTCTCATTAGAATCTAGCAACGTGTACAAAGATTAATGCTACCTCTTGAAAATAGGAAAAGGTATAGGTAAGAAGGATGGAATTAAGTTGGAAACTCAACAGAAATATCAACCTATATTTTATATATTCCATATGGGCAGCATTGTAGCCATACTGAAGTTCCTGAATTTTTGGTTCAGGGAAGATCAAAATTGAGCTATATTCCTTGCTTAGACAATACCTCCTCTGCACACAGAGTTGTATAAGACCTTACACAGCTCATCATTAATGGCTGGAGTTTTCTCTTGACACAGTTTTACCCAAAGCCTGAGACTATAGGTTTAGTTATGTCATAGCACAAGTACAACACACAGCTGGGTAAAGGGAAAGCAACTCATATAGTGAAACAGAATGACAAAAACAAGCAAAAAATCTGCCTCCTCTGTTTCCTTTCTTTCTGCTTTGCAGTTTTTGGCAGTGTCTTTCTAGACTGGATGATCCAAATATTCTCCAAATGGAATATCACCCTCCATCATGCAGAGGGACACGACAGAGCTTCTATTTAGAGACCCTGCTGTGAACACAATGGACTAATTTCAGCATGGACAAAGTTACTTTGCTGCCACATAAATGGTTATACTACCCCTCCTGCATACTTCGTTGCATTCTTTACATGCTTTATTATTACTCTAGCCTCCCATAACTTTCAATGTGCATTTCTGTTGCACAGGGACCAAAGGCAAAATAAAATAGCTGATGAGATCAAACTACATCGGATTCAACGAGCGGAAAAAAATGACAGGAATCTGCTATTTCACCATGCCCATACAGGCACACAGCAGTTTCTGTTCATGCCATGTAAATGTATATTTTGTCATATCCTGTGTTATATGTGTAAAAAACTTACAGAACTGTTGACATCTGTGCTGTTCTCTCATAGCCTGTTCTTCTGTACTTGATCTTACTTGGCTGGTGCTGTGCTTCATTATGTACTGTCTTGTCGAGCTGTTGACATGCTTTGTTAAATCAACACTATTTGAGTTCCACAGACCTTTGGAGAGGACTATCAGCTGTCTGTTTCCTTAGTGAATTGTTTTCTATGTGTTAGATCTAGGTAAACAATCTTATTCCTTTTGTTATTTTTCTCATAAAGTAGAATGACAGATGGGAAATGCTAAGCTTAGGAAGTTGGGGGTGGAAGGGGAAAGGAATGTTAAAAAAAATGGAAAACAAGAGAATGCCTCTATAGTCCAGGAGCTGGGGATTTTCTGAATTTGATGCTGAATAACTGTGAAAATACAGAAATCAGCAGTGGAAATCTAGCAGGGAGCTTTGAAGCGGGACTATGTTTGTGAACAGGTAACAAGTTTTTACTGCATGAAAAAAATACGTTGCCATAGGGGTTGAAAAGAACCTCGACTTATCAAATGTGCTAGTTTGACATTTTTGAAAGCTTCCTCGTGCCAATCCTGTTAGCCTGGAGTAGGAGTAGAGGACGAGCAAAGCTTGTGAACTGCTAGTTAACACACTCATGTTCAGAGTCCCACAAGGCAATTTCAAATTGTCCCTCCTTAGATGTTTTGTATCAGAGTTTTCCTGCCTAAATTCTTTCTTTTCTGATCTCTGTGACCTACACATGTACCTCTTTCCTCTCGAGGCTGACATGATCAAGGGCTGAAGCAAGTATGAACTGCCCAGCACTGAGAAAAGAAATTATGTCTGTAGCTACTGCAGATTGAATGTTAAAATAAGAAAAGATAAAGTCTTAGATAAGTCAATGTCTTAATAGTGACCAATTATAATTAATAAGGGAAAAAATTGTGATGTGGTACCACCAGCACCAGACCACTCTCTGAATAATCCAATCAATTTACCCTGATTACAAGCACCAGTAGATGATATTTTTAGAGCATCACCTCAACTCAGATTTTTCCTCAGTTGATACATGTATCTCCATGACTGGGAAAAAAAAGATGTGCAGCAAATTAAAAAGCGTTTGCATAATGATTGTTGATACTTGTCTGAGAATCAAGAGCACTGAGTCCTCTCCTTGCCACTGATACGTTATTTTTTTCTATTTGCTAGTCCTTCCTTTGGAAAAAACATCAAATGATATTTTAAAGGATAAGGGAAAGGAAAAGAAAATTTTGATTTGGGGATTGTTCTCTGAGCTAAATGATACATTAGCAGCAGCAGCTGACTCTCATGGCTCCTGTCAAAACAACTAACCCTGGCTACTTAGTATTTTAGGGGCCATTCACAACTCCCGTAACAATATCTTTGTGTGTACAGTAAGAAAACTGGCTCAAATCCTTGTTTCAGCCCATCAAACATTTGGCTTTCCAAGCTATTGTCTCTGAATCAGCCTCCCCTATTCTCCTGTGGAAAAAGGATATTCAGATATTCAGAAGGACAATGCTAGATTAACAGATATGCTAATCCAGAATAAAAAGTGATCTTTTTATGTCCTGGTGTTTAAACTAACTGAGAAATTAACACAGCCTTAACAGAGTAAGTGCCAATACAGTACTTGCATCAGTGTAGTAGTAACCATACTACTGTATCAGTACAACTGGCAGAAATTATCTCACATCGTTTGAAACCATAGAACCTGCAGTCTGTGTAGGGTTGTCTGACTATAATAGTAGCAAGAAAATACTATCACTTATGGTATGATTTCACTCTGCAGTAACATGCATTAAAATACATTGGTATTAAGTATTAAACAGAATCAAAGAATTATTAGGTTGGCAAAGACCTCCAGAATCATCCAATAAAACCATTCTAATCAACCCCTAAACCACGTACCTGAGCACCTCATTCACCTGTCTTTTAAAGACCTCCAGGGAAGTTGACTCAATCACATCCCCGGCAGCCTCAGTCAGTGCCCAATCACCATTTCTGTGATTTTTTTTTTTTTTTTTATGTCCAGCCTTATCCTCCCCTGGTGGAGCTTGAGGCCATTCCTCCTTGTCCTGTCCCCTGTCACTTGACAGAAGAGGCCAGCACCCACCTCTCTACAGCCTCCTCTTCTCCAGGCTAAACACCCCCAGCTCTCTCAGCCGCTCCTCATAAGGCCTGTTCTCCAACTCCCTCACCAGCTTTGTTGCTCTTCTCTGGACTCGCTCCAGAGCCTCAACATCCTTCTTGTTAGTGAAAGGACCAGAACTGAGCACAGAACTCGAGGTGCGGTCTCACCAGTGCCAAGTACAAGGGGAGAATAACCTCCCTGGACCTGCTGGTCACGCTGTTTCTGATACAAGCCAAGATGCCATTGGCCTTCTTGGCCACCTGGGCCACTGCTGGCTCATGTTCAGTCGCTGTCAACCAACACCCCCAGGTCCTTCTCCTCCTGGCAGCTTTCCAGCCAGGCTTCTCCTAGTTTGTACCTCTGCTTAGGGTGGTTGTGCCCCAAGTGCAGGACCCGGCATTTGGCCTTGTTAAACCTCATGCCGTTGGTCTCAGCCCAGCGGTCCAGCCTGTTCAGGTCCCTTTGGAGCCTCCCGACCCTCCAGCAGATCCACACTTCCACCCAGCTTGGTGTCATCTGCAAACATGCTTGGGGTGCAATAACAACATAGCAGTACAGAAAAAGAGAGGATGCTTTGCCTGCTTAGCTCCCACTCTTCTCTCAACATTACCCACAGCAGTAGCCTGGATCGTAGTTCTGGATTGTCTTCTGCAAGTCCTTGTCTATTTCTATTTAAGATAGGGACAGACTGATAAAATTTATTTTTAATTTATTTTAATTTTCAAAGAAGTTTTAATAGAACATCTTTTCTTTTATGTATTAGTTAGTCAGTGCACTTTAATAGTCCTGTTAAAAATACGTGGAAAATGAAGGGTGAATAGAAAAAATAATAGCGGTTTATTTATATAATTATAGTATAATGAGATAAGTTGTGATAATCTCATCACAGGGATCATACCTGTCATTAAAAAAACACCAGTCTCAAATATCACAACTTTTTTAACAAAATCATTTCCTGAAAGAGAGGAAAAATGATTAAAAACTTCAATTCA